>JAKSZU010000003.1:152539043-153019043 GCA_026018925.1 Tupaia tana
AAATAGAAAAACTCAGCAGCATAGAATAAACATTTATTACATCACATTTTATTTGGAAGATCATGTTTTGGGATCCTCTTAGCAGGGTGGTTCATGATGCTGCTATGAGTTTGTAGACTGGCTCGTAGATATATAAGGGTTTGGCTGAGGCTTAAGGATCTCTTTCAAAGATGGCTCCCTCAGATGGCTGCTCCATTCCTCTCCAACTATGGACAGAAGGCCTCAATCCCTTGCTACATTGAACTCTTGACAGGACTACCTACCACACAGCATCTGGCTTTTCCCAGACTAAGTGATCTGAAAGAGAGCAAGAGAACAATGGAGGTAGAAGCCACAGTATTTTTATGATCTAGTTTCAGAAGTGACACACTATCATGTCTGTCACATTAATAGGTCACATACAGCTGAGCCCTGGAACAGTATGGGAGGACATTGCACAAGGACATATATACCAGAAGGCAGTGGACCATTGGAGACCGTTGGAGAGGCAGATAACACAGTGGACAGGGCACTGTAAGCACATTATTTAACTGCTCTGTGATGCAGTTTGTTCATTTGTGAAATGGATTAAATAATAGCAACAGGCTTATTGGTTTATACTGAGATTTAAGTAAATGGTAAATAAGAAGTTGCACTTATATTGTGTTATATACCTATTTAACAAATGCAAACATGCATGAAGTCGAAGTTAACTATAGTATATTTCTAACTTTAGCGTATTTTATCTCTATATTACAAAGATAGTACTCAATATGTATTTTTTCATTAGATGAGAAATTAAACTTGAAAACAATATTTTTAATTCATTCTCTGTCTCTGTATTTGAGTAAAATTTCCTCCTTGTATTCTGTGGACTTCTTTCAGGTGGAGCATCCTTTTTTTTACCTCTATCAAATGTACTATATTGCCCTTCTTTATATCATGACAGGTACTTATCAGATAAATGATGACATGGATAAGTTAATGAATAGTACTGCACTTGCATGTTATTTACTATAATTATAATTCACAAGTATAGTGTCTTAACAAAATAGCTATAATTTCCAGGGTACCAGAGCACTTTATCACTGAGTTTTTCTTTCTTTACTTAGCAGTTCAAATGTGAAAGTGGATGAGAATAACCAGCAATGCTTCTGTGCATTCCTTTGGGATTTGACAGTTTGGTACATAGCGCCCTTCTACTTTGCTCAGTTTAAGAAATGTCTGAGGGACCAGCAGTTAGTGTAATGGCTATGTCGCTGGACTCCCACGTAGTCGACCGCGGTTCGCATCCCAAACCCAGTGGCTTAAAACTCACGCCGGGCGCGTGTGCATGTGTGCCCAAGATCCCGAGAGGAGAATGGAGGAGAAGGGATTACGGCGTGGCCATCCCCCCGGGAGGTAGTTTCTCGCTTTCTGTCTCTCTGTCTCTCTCTGTCTGTCTGGCGAGCGCACGCGCCCTATAGTGAAAACCTCTCCAAAAAAAGAAAAGAAAAAAAGAAATGTCTGAAAGAAATGCAGGAGTAAGAGTCAGATAATTTTCACAATTTTACTTGTGTTACTGTCAAGGCTATATTGCAAGATGTGACTTAAATTTCAGCATAGCGTCCATTAACATTGCCTGTGCAGAACCTATCTTCTTTACTAAGTCACAGAACACCCCGGGAAGCTTAATGGTGGACTGAGACCTGGTGAGAATACATCCCTGCTTCTCATGAATGGCAGGATCCGAAACACTGGAAGAAGAAAGAGTCTGAGCAACAACGCTATTTCTGTCTTTAACTTGCCAAATAGATGAGTCCTATTTCTTGCCATGGGTGGAACTAGGGAGAGGGAAGAGGGAGAAGTGTTTCTATGACTCTTAATGGATTAGAAGCTACAAGAAATGAGTCTCTTCCTTTCTCTCAACATATTTAATACCTTCCTAATAATAAGGAACATGCTTTCTTTAAATAATAAGTGACAGGAATCAATTTTTATAATCCAATACTATTATGTAGCAATTTCAGAACAGACTCTACTCAGAAATATTGCTGGCAATTCTTAATAAAAATATCTATTGTTGGAAAATATATCTGGGGAACCAGCAATTAGCATAATGGCTATGTCGCTGGACTCCCACGTAGTCGACCGCGGTTCGAGTCCCAGACCCAGTGGCTTAAAACTCATGCCAGGCGTGTGTGCGTGCGTGCCCAAAGATCCCGAGAGGAGAATGGAGGAGAAGGGATTGTGGTGTGACCATCCCCCCTGGGGGATGATTTCTCGCTTTCTGTCTCTATGTCTCTCTCCGTCTGTCTGGCGAGCGCACACGCCCTATAGCAAAAACCTCTCAAAAAAAAAAAAAAAAAGAAAATATATCTGTGCATGATTTTCTTTTCTGTTGACAGTGGACTCCAAATTTCCCATTTTATTTGATCCACTAGTTTATTTTATCTGGCAGTCGTTTATCTTGCTTGATCTGTGTTGTTCTCCTTTTTTCTTTGATTTCATTTTTTTCTTCAGCTTTCATCATGAACTTTGTATTAAATGTCTTTCTAACTTCCACGGCATCCATATGAATGAATCCAGAATATTGCTGTCTGTTTTGAGACTTCCACAACATTGCCAATTGCTAAGGCCTTTTTCGTAAATGTCATGTAGAAATATTAGGCAGTGAATTAAACACATGCAAGTGATATTCACAGAGTACTTTTTTCAACTGAGAAAAAACTACCTTCAAAATTGGTAAAACTATTAAACATGAAGAATTATCTGACATTCTTGGAACTAGTAGTTGACTTTCAAATACTACATGCATAAAGGATAATGTATATCTCTTTAACGGTTCCCATTTAAAAGTGTTTTTCCCTTTTCCTAAGGATATTACATTTTTCTTAGGAGATAAACTAAACAAAATGAATATCTTTCTTTCCCCTTCTTCTTCTCATCTATGTATTTGGTGTGGAAAATAAAAAATGCAAACAAATAATAAAAAACAATTTCACTGTAGAGTTGACCATGTCTGAATCCTGGAGTGTTGGATGTTAAAACACTATTGCAAACCTGATTTCAATCTAAGGGATATATATCCAAACACATACAAACAACAGGAATAATTGACCTGAAAATTCCTCTTCTAGCAAAACCTTTAAAAATCCATCCAACATTATTTTTCACTCTTCATTTTTACACTTATCAGTGAACCAGTAACTACCCCTTCCTTAGGTCTTACAATGCTTGTTTCTAGTTCTTTTTTTTTTTCTTTAGTTTTTTAAATTTCAAGTTTTTTAAATACATTCAATCACATGTTACTTAACTTGCAAAGTGAATATTCCAATGTATGTACATTTCTGCCCAGTCCAGTTAACAATACTATAAAGTTATCTTCAATAGATAATAATCCATTTCTTTGTTCCATTAATGACTTGCCTATCTAGTTTTTTTAATGTCCTTCCTCAGACTCTATTCTTTCACCCACCCTCTTCCCACACTGCATCTGATATTCACAACCATTTACTATGTTTCTATATCCTTTAGTCATTCAGTTTCAGCCATATTGTGTAGACACTTGGTATATATTAAGTGAATACATACAATGTCTCTCCTTCATAGCCTGGCTTGCTTCACTCAGTGGTAAATCAGTAAATCTTCCATATACATCCACTTTCTGTCAAAAGCCAGGGTTTTTTAAAATTATTTATTTATTTATTTATTTATTTATTTTTTATGGCTGAATACTATTACACAGAGTATATGTACCATACTTTTTCAATTCATTTATCCGTTCGTGGCCATTTGGGTTGACTCCATGTCTTAGCGGTTGTGAATAATGACACAATAAACATCGATGTGCAAGATTTTTTCTGATTAAGAATTCTTTTGTCCTTTGGATAGAGAACAAGGAGTGAGATTGCTGGATCATATGGTAGTTCTATTTGTAGATATTTGAGGAATCTCCAAATTGTTCTCCATAGTGGCTGGACCAATTTACATTCCTACCAGCAGGATAGGATAGGAGAGTTCCCCTTTCACCACACCCCTGCCAGCACTTACCATTTTTTTTTTTTAATCTTAGTCATTCTGACTGGAGTTACGTGGTATCTTATTGTTGTTTTGATCCAGTATCTCTCTTACAGTGAGGGATGTTGAGCATTTTTTCATATGCCTTTTGGCTATTTGTATGTCTTCCTTGGAGAGTGGTTTTTATCAACTCATTCTCCCGTCTTATAATAGGGTTGATCATCTTTTTTCTGGACAGCTGCTTGATTTCCTTATGTATCAGTCCTTCATGTGGCACATAGTTTACAAAAATATTTTCCCATTCTGAGGGCTATTGATTCACACTAATTACTGTGTCTTTTGCCATGCAGAAATTTCTTAATCTGATGTAATCCCACTTATCTATTTTTACGCTTATCAGTCAACCAGTAACTACACCTTCCTTAGGACTTGCAACATTTGTTTCTAGTTCTTCTACCAAGAACATTTTTTTCTAGGTCCAAGTCTTGCCTTTCCAAATCCTATTAATAAAATGCTAATCATTTTATCCATCATTCATGTAGATTCTTTTGGTTCTTCTATTAAAGGATAAAGTTATAAAATATAAGGTTTTTATTGATTCTATCTATATTGTTTAATCTGACATTAACTTTTGATTCATATCACATAGTTTCATTTCTGATCAACATTTAGATTTTTCAAAAGTATGTTGCATCAGTCCTGACAAAAGAGTGTTTATTGAGTAAGCAAATAAATAAATATGATATGAGTAAAATATAAATTCAATAACTAAAAAGAAAAAACAGAATTGGGTTTTCAAAGTAGTAGCAAAAATAATAGTTAATAATATGAATTGCCTTAAATGTGAGATGAAGTTCAACAGGGATGAGATGAAGTTCAACAGAGACTAGAAAGTTGAGCTGGAATGATAGACATGCAAAAAAATTAGATCATTACTCTTTACAGGAATAATCAAATAACTATAATTTAGGGCAGGAAGTGATAACTGAGAAAAATGTAGAAGAAACTGTTCAGTGATTTTTCTTGACCAGTGCATTCCTACCCCAGGATGAAATTATGGCTATATTTTATGTTTTCTAAAGAGGTCTATGGGAACTCCTTGGCATATGTGGGTGGGATAATGTTACGAGAAGATAATATTTAAAGGGAGCAAAGTAGGATACTACTTACCTATTATAGAATATGACAGTTCACCCATAAAACCTAAAACTCCTGCTATTGTCACAAAACTAAGGATACTTTCTTTTTTTAAAAAAAAAATTGCCATAGGGCACATATGTTCAGTGGAGAGAGAGAGAGAAAGCACCCTCTAGGGGAATGGCTATGCCACAATCCTTTCTCCTCCATGCTTCTCTAAGGATTTTGGGCATGCACACACACATGCTGGGCATAGTTTTCAAGCTTCTGCTTTTGAGACTCAAACCACTTGGCTGGTCGTGTAGAATACAGCTGCTTTAACCTCTACACCATGTGCTGGCTCGAAACTAGGCATACTTCTAAAGTATTCCCTCATGAAGAGAATATGTTACCATGCATGGAACAAAATCATTTAATTTCTATTCTACAATAAATTTACTCTGACTTAAAAAGACAAACAAAAAGGGAAAGGAAAAAAGAAGAAAAGAAAAGAAAAAAGAAAAAAATAAAGAAAAAAATAAAGAAAAGAGAAGAAAGAAAAAAGAAAGAAAAGAAAGCAAAGCAACGAAGAAAAAAAAAGAAAAGAAAAAAAAGAAAAGAGAAAAGAAAAGAAAAGAAAAAGAAGAAAAGAAAAAGAAGAAAAGAAAAGAAAAAAGAAAAGAAAAGAAAGAGGAGAGGAGAGGAGAGGAAAGGAGAGGAGAGGAGAGGAGAGGAAAGGAGAGGAGAGGAGAGGAGAAGAGTGGAGAAGAGAAGAGAAGAGAAGAGAAGAGAAGAGAAGAGAAGAGAAGAGAAGAGAAGAGAAGAGAAGAGAGAAGAGAAGAGAAGAGAAGAGAAGAAAAGAAAGGAAACCAGTGTTTTGGTGGCTGGTAGGTGGTGTGGTAGTTATGTGGCTGGACTCCCACATGGCTGATTGTGGTTTGAGTCCTGGAACTGGAGACTTGTTTTCTCAATTTTTATTTCTCTCTTTCTCTGTATCCCTCTGGTCAAATTAAATGATTAAAAAAATAAAAATAAATAAATAAATAACCTAGTAATAATAATAAATTAAATTAAATAATTATTTTAAAAATACAGAAAACAAAGCCTACGTTTTCCTATTTCCTTTCACTAACTTTTACATACTTAGAAAAAAAAATGGGTTGGAAGGAAATTCTGTTTTTTTCCCTGAATAAACACCAAAAGAACACTTGATAAAGAATCAAACTCATAGATTAGCTCAACTTTAGTCCTCTCAAATCAACGGCTTCCAAATTCCAGACTCTTAGTCATTTTCTGCTGGGATGTAGCACCCTGCTGAAGATATGCATTTTACTTCACTACCATTTGCTTCCTGCCCTTCTACTTTTTTTTCCCAATCCTCTTTTCATATCATCAGTTCTATTTCATTGCTACTGGTCCTTCAGATAGGATGCCTTAATCAATCATCAGATTATAATTAGAAGACCTTGACCCCTAGGGAATTTCTTAGATTTGCTTACTTGCTTGATTTTGGAGGTACCTTTAGTTTAGAATAAGAACTCACCCTAATCCTCTTAAAATTGAAATGATAGGTTGCCAGTTTCTGCCTTCTCCCCATTTCCCAGCTCAGTCAACCTTGAATGCAGATGTATACTAATAAAAATGAACCTTGGTTTAGGTAATTGATCACAGCATAACTAAGCTCTTTGGGATACTTGTCCAAACAAGATTTTGTTGATATTCACCTTGACTTTTCATATGTATTCTCACCACTAGGCATTTCTAATACTGTAGAAGTTTCAAGGGAAATGTGTGAAAATCTTGTCTTTGCCATTCTGATTAAAGCTTTCAGGCTGGCCCCATTGCCTAGTGGTTAAAGGAGCTTAATTCCCATTGGTGACAACACGGTTTGCCTCCTGGACCTGGTGACTTGGGAGACATACAGGATGCATGTTTGTGTTTGCCCAAAATTCCAAAAGGAAGAAGAAATGGAGGAGAAGGGATTACAACATTACCATGCCTCTCTCTCTCTTTCTTTCCCTCTGTCATTCCTGTGAATGCATATGCCTTCTGGCAAAATTTAAAAAACTGAAACAAAAAAGCCAAAAAAAAATAATCAATTTACTGATCTCCACTATGTCCCTGTGTGGTGCTGTATAATTCATTAATTCATTCCTGGGGGTTGCGGCCTTCTGTTTCAGTGGGCTTTTTTTTTTTTTTTTTTAGCAATTTTTGCTACAGTTTTAGGGTTTTAACTTAGGGTCAATTGAATAAGAATTCATCAACATGTAGAACAAGATATATCATAAGTTAATTTTAATTTATTAGTTTCTGCATTATTAACAGAAAGTATCACTACTATAAAATCATATTATTAATCTTATTTGTTTGAAATAATGAGACAAATAATTATTAAACTTAATTTGTTTTTTCTACTAAAAGTGACACTTGCCATTTCTCTTTCTGCTAAAGGTAGAATCTGGACTTGCATCCTGAATTCCAGTTAATGATGTCACAGGACAGCTATGCGTTTTATTAATAGTGCTGTTTTCTTCCAGACACCCAGACTCCAAACATCCATCATCCTGAACTTTTTTTTCTTTTCTTGTCATCTCTAGACAGTGACCGAAGACCCAACTTTCTCTTCAAAATGTATCTTTAATTTTATTTCTTTTTCCATTTCTTGTGCTAACACTCTGGTTCAAAGGCATATGTTTTCATATCTAAAATATTGGGAGTTATTTAGATTGACTACTTCTACTTCTCCTTGATATTTTTCCCCAAGACATTTTTTCTCAAAAAAAAAATTGAAATGCCCTAACTCAAGGTCAACAATACATTCTATTTTGCCAAAATCTAATAGTCAATTCTCTTTTCATTTTCCTGTTGGTGGTATTTGACACAGTTGATCATGTGTTCCTTCTTGAAATAATATCTTTATGTGACTTTCAGGTAGATATCCTTCTTTTTTTTTTTTTTTTTTTTTTCATTTTTAATTTTTATTTGAAAACAACGTAAATTTTCAGACAAATGATTTTAGTAGGGTAGATATCCTTCTAAGCCTTCTCCTCCCCCATGTGTTAACAAAGAATACTTTTTCAGTTTTCTGTGCTGCTTTCTTGACATCTCTCTGATCTCTAAATATGTGAATGCCACCAGGTTTCATCCTAGCTCTTCTCTCTTCTCATTTCACTTACTCTCTGAATTATCTTATTTATTCCAATGACTTTATATCCCAGTCATATGCTGATGACTCTCAATTTTATATCCCTCATCTCAGCTTTTTCACTGGACCCAATAGTTATTCATCCAAATGTTTATGCCTGCACTTGACTGTCTACTAGAGAAATAGTAATGTGTTTTAATTCCCATTCCTTAAATTCCCTAAAGCTCTCTTATTTTGCTTTTATTTTTAAGTTTATTGACTTACTTATTTCTCCCAGAAATAAGAGAGAGAGACAAAAGGACAGCACCATCAATGAGATCTTGACACTGAAATCCATCCTCAGAATCAGCCAGTCCTAGATTTCGGGTAGACCAGATGCAAACTTGAAATCTCCTCATGTAGGTCAACCTCACAGACACTGCATTTTGCTACCAAACCACCACGTGCCCCATCTCTTCTTTCTTATTTAGTAAATGTCAACATCCATGTAGTTCTTCTGGATTAAAAATGTGTAGTCATTGTTTTATTTTTCCTATATTTCATATATAATTTATGAACTAATGGTCTCAGCTCTAATTTATGATCATGTCTAGTCTGATATTTTCTCACTATTTAAACACTATTCCTGGGGTCTGAGCCAGTATCATTTGTAGGTATCTTTCCTACCCAGTCTTTTTTGCATCCTTGATTTCTTACAAGTCAGAGTCCTTTTAAAACCTAAATTAGATCATAGTATTTTATTTCAAAAACTTCTAGAGGCATAATATTACTAAATCAACAAATTAAATGGTGTTTGTTTATTATCATCTGCTTATTTTCTGCCATTTCTTTGTATTACTCAGGGTTCTTCAGAGCAACAGAAGCAATTGGAGATTGATAAATATGTAAGAGAGGATTAGTGAGAGGAACTAGCTTATGACTTTATGAAGTCTATGAAGACCCATGATATGTTATCTGCATGCTGGAGAATGAAGAAAGTCCAAAACACAATTCAGTCCACACTCAAAAGTCCTGAGAATCAGGGAGCCCATAGTGCGCCTCTTAGTTGAGACCGAAGGCCTTGGCTGACACAAGTGGTGGAGTCTGCAGGTCAAGGGCAGAAGACAACTGAGACCAGCAGTTAGCGTAGTGGCTATGTCACTGGGCTCCCACAGAGTATATCACGGTTCGAGTCCCGGACCCGGTGGCTTGGAGTCCCAGACACAGTGGCTTAAACTCACGCCAGGCGCATGTGTGTGCATGCCCAAGATCCTGAGAGGAGAGTGGAGGAGAAGGGATTGTGGCATGGCCATCCCCCCTGGGGGGTGATTTATCGCTTTCTCTCTCTCTGTCTCTCTCTCTCTCTGTCTGGTGAGCGCACGTGCCCTATAGCAAAAACCTCTCCAAAAATAAAAGACAACTGTCCAGCTCTGTAAGAGAAAGAGAGCAAATTCACCTTTTCACCCTTTAGTTACATCTTGACTCTCCATGATCATTTTCCAGCTCCTCACCACCTTCTCCCTGTGCTTCTCTCTGCTCTAGGCACACTAGACTTCTTACTATTTCTTAGAATCTCCGGGTATATTCCAAACCTAACTCCTTTTCACTTATTCTTTCCAGATATGACTGAATGAGTAACACCATAATTTTACTCAGATTATTCACTTCAAATACACCAATGTAGAGAGATCCCTCCGCTATGTAAAATAGTACCTTCTTACTCTCTATCATCTTCACTCTATTTTTGTTCCTAGAATTTGTTACCAAATCCTCTAAATATTCTTATTTTTATACTTTCTTGACTTTAATTCTCTTTCCACTAGAATAAATGCTCTTTATTTTTTTCCTGATATTTTCAGAGTTTAGGCTGTTTTTTTATTTAATAGGTATCCAAAAAGCATTTTCATCATAAAAGAGGAAAGTACATTTTCCTCTAGTGATCATAATATAAATCTGTTTTATAGACTAATCTTTTTAGGCATTTTTGTCATGCATTTTCTTCTCACAAATATTCTTTGACTTTGTCACCTGGAGATAAGAAATCATATCCCTTTGGTTAAAATGTAAAGCAATCTATAAACTTTCTTACTGACTCCATTGCCTTATCGTCCACAATGTCAACCACACACACATGTGCACACATTCACTTATTCTACAGAGAATGAACAAAAAAGGAGCCACGTGAAGACCACAGAACTACGACTCTTCATTTACTTTTAGTCAGAGTTGAAAGCTATTGTAAGAGTCCAAACGAGAGTTAGTAAATTGTCTGAATTAAAGCAAAATCAGTGGAAATGGAACAACCTCCACAGATGTGAATAATATTTTGAAGTCTCAATTGAGCTCATACAGGGCTTGTGAATTTAGCTTTGCTTTCCTGCTGATTGCTTTCCTCTATGGATTGCACAGTAATTTTTTTTTCCACATGTAAAGATTGAAGGTTTGATTAGAAACAAAACAAACAAGAAAAACACTGAAGAAATTTTTTAAAAAATCTACCCAGTAAAGGCAATTGATCCCCCCCTCCCCCCCCCAGGGAGCACAGGCCCATGCGTGGGAGAGAGAGACAGAGAAAGCACCCTTCAATAAGGCCTGTTCACGTGTGATTGCTTTTCATCCAAGTCTCCATCCTGTCTGGATTCTGGGCACATGCACACATGCCCAGCATGTTTTTAAGCTGTAGGGACAGGATTAGAATACTGTGTGGTCACACGGGATCCAGTTTCCTCTCACAGCACTTATCCACTGTGTTGCAGAGACATCCCTAAAGAACATTTTTAAATTCACTTTGCTGGATACCTAAGGTGCATGTTTTGGAAATTAATTCTAAATTCTGATGATACAGAAAAATATTTATTTAGGAAAATACTACTGAATAGGTAACATAGTCATACCTTGTGCCCTATGATCATCCCAGCACAGTAATATTTGCGTGTCTATCTCATTGATACCTAGCTCTTACCTTAGATACCTTTGCCATAGCTCAAAACCATATTTAAGCTTAACATGCACTGCTACTCCATTTTTTCTGAGGTTGATGGCAGTTTGGCCTCTCTAGATTGGTGTGTGTAAATGTATATTTCATCACAAGTTCATCTTCACTGAAGAGTACAATATAATTCATTAAGTTCAGTTAAAAGTTGTGGCTTAGAGGACCAGCAGAAGGCATGGCGGTTAAGGTACTGGCTTCCATGTGGCCAATTTCGTGGTTTGAGTCTCTACCCAGTGGCTTGAAAATCATACAGGGAGTGTGTGCGTGCCCAAAATCCCAAGAGGAGAATTGTGGCATGGCCACCCTCCTGGGGGATGATTTCTCACTTTTCTTCTTTCTCTCTCTCTGTCTGTCTCTGGTGAGTGCATATACTCTATAGCAAAACAAACAAACAGATGTTCTGGTTTAAACCTATAGACTACAAATCACAATGGGACTTTCTGATAATAGCTTTTATTAGAAACTGTGAATATGTCAAGTACAAATAGTTACATTTATAAAGAAAATTAAGTTAAATATGAACTAGTTCATTATCAGCATGTTATTGAGTTTCCATCTAAAATGTGATTTTTTTAGTTTATTCATTTATTTCTTCCATGAGTGAGAGACAGAGAGAGAGAGAGAGAGAGAAAAGAGAGAGAGAGAGAGAGAGAGAGAGAGAGAGAGAGAGAGAGAGACAACGCCCCTGATGGTGTCTTGATGGCATGGTCCACCTGCAGCCTTCAACCAGCCCCAGGTCACGGGTAAGTGTGTACCTGGAACATTGAGGGTGGTCTTTGGACTTGAAGTAGGATCTTTCCATTGTGGCACTGTGTCACAGAACATAGAATTAACTGTGCAACGGTCTGCTCCATACAGTTTGATTTTTAACAAGTGACATATAGCTCCCTATATATCAATAGTTATTATCTATACATATTAATTGTAACCTTAGTCCATATGCTTTTATTTTAAGAGAATACATTCATTCAAGTGTTTATTATAAGAACCACAAGTTGTTAGCCTAGCCTCACCCTCAGCAGCACAGATATAACATGATTTTCAGTACTTGAAACCATAGGGTCAGCCACCAATTTGGATCCTGACTCAACTTTTAACATTCCACACCTGCGTACCTACCCAAGATGCTGACTAGCCCAAAGGGCTGAGGGAAGGGGACTGTGACATGACAAGAGTTTATTGAGGGTGCCTATCTCTTTTTCTCTCAAGCACATACACCCTCTCTTGTATGTGTATCTGTGCTTTCTTTTTCCTTTTTATGCACCCTGTTGGGAGAGAAATAAATTAAATGAAGTTTAAAAAATATATAAAAAGAAATTGTTTTGTACTTACAGTAGTATATTTGATAGTAAAATTTGAATTTATTGATTCTGTAATCTTACATCATTATTTCACTGATTCTATTATAATTATTCCCACCCACATACAAACATTGTACACGTTCTTAGAAGTCTGGAGAACGTGTTAGTCTCACTTTGCATTGGATTTTATTTTTAATAGAAATAAGCATTTTTGTGGGCACCATGAAAAATTCTGTTTGACAACATGAATTGGTAGTAAATATATTTTTGGGTATATGAATGCATACATTTCAGGTCAACTGGACAGAAGCACAGTTAGCATGTGGCTTCCAGTGCTGCAGTCCAGTATGCTATTGAATGCATCACAGAGGCCAGGCTAAGTTATTATTTTTTTTTCCCTATGGGAGAGAGGAGGGGACATCCCCAACAGAATCTTCACACATTAAGTCTCTACCAGCCTCAGCCAGCCAGGTTCATGTGCATGTGCCTAGAATGCCTAGAGAGATCTCGGGAAGCAAACCAGGGACTTTGCCATGAACTTTCAGCAAGACAAGAAGCTATGACACAACTGCATCACCGTGGTTGCCCTGGGCTGTGACTTCCAGGAGCATTGTTGTGCCAGCCTTCCGCATCCAGCTTAGGTGTCCTAGGAAGACTTCGTAAGTCGGGGTCTTATTTCCCTTTCCCAAGGCTATTGGAAAGCATGTTTAGTTGCTGGTAAAATAGTTTTCCTTGAGGGAAGAAGAATGCTTAGAAATCTAAAGCTTCATATTATAGCTCAGAAAAGTTTTTAATTTTTCTTTTTTACTTGAAAGAGATGGTTTCTGATTATTCTTTCAATATTTTGTGTTTCCACCTCTTGTTCCCTCCAGAAAGTCATATTGGACAGTCTCTGAAGCCAGCTCTCTTATGAGATTCTTCCCATAATCCTGAATAAAGAGCATCCTGATGGCAGCATCCTTCGCTTTCAGTCTCATCGCCCTTTTCTCTGTTTCATATCAAGACAGTTGTCACAGCCTCTTCTCTTTAGACTGTTTGATGTCGAGCAGACAGCAGTTCACTGTACCTCCCATTCTTTAGGGGACTTTGCTTTCCATGAGGTCACATTACGTACTCTGTCTCTAGATGGGAGGAGAATGAAATGACCCAATATTACAACAGTGCTACTCATTTATTATTTATTGATTGATTTTTAGGTTTGTGCTATAGGGTGCATGTACTCATCAAAAAGGAGAGACACAGACAGAGGGAAAATGAGAAATTATCCCCCTGGGAGGTTGGTCATGCCGCAATCTATTCTCTACTCACCTGTGAAATTTGGGGCATGCATGCACACATGCCCCATGTGATTTTCAAGCCACTGGGTCTGAGACTTGAACCACCATCAGCAATGTGAGAATCCAGCAACCTTAGTCACCACCCATGTGGCCCCATATGTACTGGCCCTACAATATTCTTTCAGAAATGCTCTTGGTTTCCCTATCCTTATCACTCTGAAAATCGTGCTAAATGTGCAAGAACTTCAAAACCAGTCATATATTTTTGACCTTTGGGAACTCAGCAGAAACTACCAGAGAAATAGGTGTACTGTAACATGTTAAATTACTAGGTAATGTCTTTTTTTTTTTTGGAGAGGTTTTTGCTATAGGGCACGTGCGCTCGCCATACAGACAGAGAGAGACATAGAGACAGAAAGCGAGAAATCACCCCCCAGGGAGGATGGCCATGCCGCAATCCCTTCTCCTCCATTCTACTCTCGGGATCTTGGGCACACACACACGCGCGCCCGGCGTGAGTTTTAAGCCACCGGGTTTGGGACGCGAACTGCGGTCGACTACGTGGGAGTCCAGCAACATAGCCATTACGCTGACTGCTGGTTCCCAAATTACTAGGTAATGTCAATATTTGACTTTCTCTTAAAGAATTATTGAACATGGCACAATCTCCACTCACTACATATTCTTATCTTTCAGTGATTGTTTTTTCATGCAAAGTTATTTTTAAAATTAATTTATTAAAAATTATTTATTTATTTTATTTACCCTTATTATTTTAAGTTTGCTATAGGGCATGTGTGCTCACCAGAGTGGGGGAGCAGGTTAAAAAGCAAATCATCAGGTGTAAGACTTGAATCATGGTTGGCCATTCAAACACAATGCCACCTGCTGGCTCCACCAAGTTCCTTTTAAAGCCATTCCTGGGACTAGCAGATGACATAGTGGCTACATTGCTGGACTCCTACGTAGTCCACTGTGGTTTGAGTGCTGGACCAAAGGCATAAAAGTCACGTCAGGCTCCTGTGCAAACATCCCCAAAATCCCTAGAGGAGAATAGAGGAGAAGGGATTGTGACATGGACATCTTCCTGGGGGGTGATTTCTCACTTTCTGTTCTCTGGTGAGCACATGAGCCTTAAAGCAAAAATCTCTCTATAAAAAATAAATAAAAAAGTCACTCCTAAGTATATTATAGTTTTAGCTCATGCAAATAAGTATTTTTTTACAACTATTTAAACAGGTTTGTTACGTATATTATATTTGTTTTTTAAAAATTAAATAGTACCAGGACCAGCAGTTGGAGTAAAGGCTATGTCACTGGACTCCCATGTAGTTGACTGTGGTTCGAGTCCAAGACCCAGTGACTTAAACTCACACCGGGTGCATGTTGTGCGCGCCCAAGATCTTGAGAGGAGAATGGAGAAGGGATTGTGGCATGGCCATCCCCCTTGTAGGGTGATTTCTCACTTTCTGTCTCTCTCTGTCTTTCTTGCAAGTGCACAAGCCCTATAGCAAAAACCTCTCCAAAACAAACAAACAAAAAAGCATTAAATAGTAGCAAATAAAATTTACACAAATATGTCAGGACAAGTAGTGTTATATAATCACTTTGACTAAGTAGTTTTTCTTCAGAATTTCATATAGTTATGGGTACAATATATTATTTTAGTTTATTACTAATGTGGACAATTTCCACTCTATTTTCAAAAGAATATATTATTTTTATTAACCCAAACTCTTTATCTCTCTGTAATACACAAATAATAATATAATTTAATTATTTTATAAGCTGTCATTGGGTAATTATCTTGTGCTGTTAAGTTACACATATTTGTATATTTATTTGAATATAGAATACATTAATAATTGGGAGGCAATTGCTGCCTTTTTCTGCAAAAAGTAATATTTTAAAGGTACACTAATTTCCAGATATAAGCAAAATATTTTTAATGTTTTTTACCAAGAATGTGCAAAGCGTACAGCTATTTCTCATTATTTTAATAAGTATTTTAATATTTGCACATTTCTAGATGGGTCATATAGTAGGAAAAAACTGGAAATTGAGTTAACTCATGTTTAAACCACTAACATATTAGAAGACTGGTGTGGCAATGTATATACCTATATATATTTGTTCCTGGTTTTATTACAAAGAGAAGTCAAATTACAAGATAGCTATATATCCTAAGATAATTCCAGGAAAACTAGTTGAGTTGAAATAAAAGATACTGAATGAAGGTAGTTTTAACTGCTGCTTCACAATTATTTTATTATAACTGGGGGATTTCCATTGATTCAATTTTTTTCACTTATGTCATTGAACAATTTGTTTACTACATACTAAGATGCTACTGTAGGGATGTAAGAAATGTAGACACGTTGTCTCTACACTGAGGTATCTAGTAGAGGAAGACCAGTATGTGCATTGACAACTATACAAAAATTAATAACTATAAAATATTGTGTTTATTAAGAAGAAGGAATAAGAGTAGGGATTGTGGTATTAGGGAACATAGAAAGACTGTATAACCTGTATAACCAGGAAGATTATAGTAACATTCAAAAAGGATAAAGAGAATGTTAGAGCCATATTAGAACCTTTCATGAAAGGAAGTGAGGTTCAAAGCATTGGGCTAATTGACCAAATCTATAGAGCCAGAAAGCAGCATCATTTCATTAATACAAAATGAGGTAGTATGGTAAAGAGAACAGTCCAAATTAATGTAGAAGTAGGTGGAACTTGACAACAAAGTCCAGTACTGTGCCCCATATGAAAGTTGCTAAAGAGATCCACAGTGCAGTGGTTGAATGCTGTAGAGGAAACCAAATCACACAGGGCTGTCAGGGTTTGAGCCCCATCCCTGGCAGCTTACATAGCAGACACACATGGTCCTGGGATCTTGATGGGATGGAGAATTTCAGGAAAAAAGACTGCAGAGTGGCCAAGCCCAGTTGGAGGGATGCTCTCTTTCTCCTCTCTCATATGCACGCAGAAGCCCTCTAGCATTATAAAAATAAATAAATAAATAAATAAATACTTTCTAAAGAAAAATTTTTAAATGGAGAAATGTTTGTTTTTTCTCCCTCAAAATATTTAGGCTCCAAATGTGTGCGTGTATGTGTGTGTGAGAGAGAGACAGAGAGAGAGAGGGAGAGAGAATGTAGTTTATATGTACATTTAAAATAATTTTATTTATTAGTATTTTAATTTGCTATAGGGCACATGCATTCACCAGAGAGAGAAAGAGAATGTGAGAAAGCAAGCCCCTGGGTCCAAGCTATGTGGGAGTCCAGTGCCTTAACCACCATGCCACTTGCTGGCCCCTATATGTACATTTAATAATCAAAAACCAGAAATCTTTCTTTTTGTAATTGCCACCAAAACTAAAAATTTCTATAATCTCCTTCAGAAATTATGTGCTCTCCTTCAAATTCAGTGAATAAAATGATGTTGTGATTATTACCATCATAATATATGAAGTGTCTTCAAAACATTTATGGGAAAACCCATATTTTGAGAAAACTGCTAATAGTTTTCAAGACAATTTTCATACCAAAATAAACTCACATTTTAATTACACTTTTCCCTGAACGTTTTGAAGGCTAGTCAATGTCACAGTTTAAAATCTATATAAAAAAGTAAAATATACTATAAAATAAAATTTTAAAAACATACTAGTATAAAAATAAACATTCTTATATCTCGGATTATGAAAAATCTTGAAACAAACAAACAAAAATAGTCCTGTTAATAGTTCAAAGTATACTGGGACCAGCAGATGGCATAATGGTTATGTCACTGGACTCCCACCAAGTCAACCATGGTTCAAGTCCTGAACCCGGTGACTTAAAACTTAAGCCAGACACATGTGCTTGAGTGCTCAAGATCCTGAGAAGAAAACAGAGGAGAAGGGCTGCAGCATGGTCATCCCCTCTGGGTTGATTTCTTGCTCTCTGTCTCTCTGGGAACATACACACCCCAGAGCAAAAATTGAAGAAATACACAATCCATTAGATGACCAGAAATCACTGCAGGAACACAAGAAATAAGAGAAAGCAAGAAAATATCTCTCCTCCAAGGGAAAAGAATAACTCCTCTTCATCCTCAGACAGTATAATGGAACTCACAGAAATGTTAGATAAAGGATTTAGAATATTTATAGTGACAAAACTAACAGAGATGGAAGAGAAGAGGCAGAAGAAAGGAGCCAATGAGTTCCAGGAGGAGAGGAAATTTTTTCAAGATCAGAAAGAGGAAATATACACCATAAAAAATAATCAAATGGAGCTGTTAGAAATGAAAGCTATAATACAGGAAGTCAAAACCTCCCTTGAAAGTATTAAAAGCAGACTAGATCATACAGAAAATTGAATCTCAGATGTAGAAGATATAGATATAATCACTGGCTTAGAAAAATCTACCACGAAGACTGAGAAAATTTCCAAAAAAAAAAAAAAAGAGAGAGAATAATATATGAGAAATACTAGACACCATCAAAGTCCAAACATCTGGATAATTGGTATCCCAGAAGGCGAAGAGACTAAGGACATTGATAATCTATTCCATGAAATCCTGGAAGAAAACTCTTCAGACCTAGAGAGGCATTCAAAGATCTAATCACAAGAAATAAAAAGGACCCCAAATAGAATCAACCCAAGAAGATCTTCTACAAGACACAGTATAGCCACATTGACCAAAACCACAAAAACAAAGACAAGATACTAAGATAGGCAAGAGAGAAACATCAATTTACCTACAAAGTATATCCCATCAGGCTCACAGCAGACCTCTCTTCAGACACAATGCGAGCAAGGAAAAAATGAGAAAATACATTCAAATGTTAAAGGAAAAGCAATTTCAACCAAGAATGCTGTACCTGGCAAGATTTTCCTTCATATGGGGAAAAAAAAAAATACAAGGACATTCTCAGGTAATAAAATCTGAAAGAATTACCAACACCAGATCAGCTCTCCAAGATGTTCTGAAGAGAGTGCTACACCAGGAAAACTTCAGAAACACAGAAATAAGAGTTCAAAAACTAATAAAATGGCCAACTTAAATGGTAAGGACAAGTCTGGAATTGAATGTTATATCCCAGAGTTTAATCGTGAAGATTGGACCACAACAGAAGATAGATTAAATACATGAGACTGAACTGGTGAAATTGACTAAAACATTGCTGATTTTCTTCTAAGCTTTGTTTTCCAAATTTAAGGATTTTTGTCTTGTCTTGAGCTGCCAATAGTTTCATGTACCTACTATTTAAAAAGAATCCTGACCTGTTTCCTGGCTACAAGTTTAAAGCAAAGCTCTCTTAGCATTTCTTTGATTTTTATTTATTAAAGCTAAAACTGCTTTTTTTGAAACTAAAAAATATATATTTAAAAATACCTATTTAATGACCGCCATACGCTATATAGCTCAGCTAGGTGCTCAGAGTTTCATGCTCAGCTAGGTGCTCAGAGTTTCAAGTAGGACATGTATTAACAGATATGTATATAACAGGTGAATTTGCTATTTAAAATAGTTAGATTATTTAAGATATTTTCGAATCAAAAAACTGTGGGGGGAAAAAAAGGAATGGAAAGCAGCTGTAGACACCAGAGATAGTGTGGGAGGAGGGTGAGAAATGGCAAAGGGTGAGAAATAGTGGGAAAATGTTTATATATATATATATATATATATATATATATATATATATAAATATATAAATATACACACACACAATTATATATACACATACACAGACATATACATATACACACACATACGTGTGTATATGTATATATACATATACAGACATATATACATGTATATGTATGTATATGTGAATATATGTGTCTGTGTGTGTGTATATGAAACTAGAAATGGAAATGTATCGATCATAACATGTATGATTAAGACACTATGCAGTTTATTCTGGATGGGACATCACATTTTGTATACTGTGATGATGCTCAGTGAGTGAATGTAAAGTTAATTAATTTATTAATTTTTAAAAAAATTTAAAAATAAATTGTAGAAAATAGTTCAGAGTATGCATCAATCATTTAAATTAGTTTTTATGATTGAAATGTTTATTTTAGTATGCATTTAATTTTCCTTGGGTTAAATTTAATGTGGAAATATATGATAGTAATTGTGTATGTGTGTGTGTGTGTGTACCTATTTACATAAATATTCTTTGCTTGCTTTCTCTACATATCGTTTTCTTTGAAAATTTAGTTTTTTTCTCTTCTTTTTTTCCACGCCGCCCTGATGAACTATCTGTAGTTTTCACCTTTTCTTGTGTTTCTAATTAAGTCACAATTTCTATTTTTTTCCCAGTAATTTTCTGAAGTTTGCTAGGTCTTATTTCATGTCCTCCTCTTATGTGGCTATCCCCTCCCTCTCTAATTTCTTCGAGCTCTATTTTGCATTGTTCTTTGAAGATTTTACTAAATTCCCTGATTTTTTTACACACTTTAAAATATTAGTGTACAGCATTTATTTTTAGCTTTGTGGTTTCTACTGTCCTGGTGTAGTTCATTATCAGAAAAAAAAAAAAAAAAAAAAGAAATTACAATTGTATCTATTTTCTCCCAGATCATCTATTATGACTAACGTGAGTCATACCTTGGGCAGTGTTTTCTTAGTTATACGACTGTACTCTCCAAAAGGATTTTGTGCTAAAACCCTCTGAGAAATCTGCACATTTCAATACACTTGGCTCTCTTTTTTATGAAGAAGAAGGCAGTTGGAGCAAAACATATTACTTATGGAATTAAATAATTTTTTTGATAAAATAAACATTACTCTTGAGTCAAATTTTTATTCACATAAATTGTTCTTCTCTTGGGCTGGCCCCATACTGCAATATTTTTTTTTTTGGGGGGAGAGGTTTTTCGCTATAGGGCATGTGCGCTCGCCAGACAGACAGAGAGAGACATAGAGACAGAAAGCGAGAAATCAACCCCCAGGGAGGATGGTCACGCTGCAATCCCTTCTCCTCCGTTCTCTTCTTGGGATCTTGGGCACGCACGCACACGCACCCGGTGTGAGTTTTAAGCCACTGGGTCCGGGACGTGAACAGTGGTCGAATATGTGGGAGTCCAGCAACATAGCCATTACGCTAACTGCTGGTTCCCCATACTGCAATATTTAAACTCTCTATAGCTGGATCCTATATGATTAGCTGTGACTCAAGTCCTACCCTATGACATGAGAAACACAATGGGTGCATGAGCATGTGCGCCCCTGACACAATGGAGAAATGGAGGAAAATAATTACATTATGACCATGCTTCACTGGGGTCTGCTTTCTCTGTCTGTCTTTGACCAGCATATACATCTCCAGACAATATAAACAACAAAAAATTCTTCTCTGGAAAAATCAAGCATAAACATTCTATATTTTGTTGGTGGGAATATAAATTGGTCCAGTCACTGTGTAGAACAATATGTAGGTTCCTCAAAGACCTTCAAGTAGAACTACCATATGATCCGGCAATTCCTCTCCTGGGTATCTACCCAAAGGACAGAAGAACACTCAGTCAGAAAAGGACTTGCACATTTATATTTATTGTGGCATTATTTACGAGTGCTAAGACATGGATCCAACCCAAATGTCCACAAACAGAAGAATGGATTGAAAAAGTGTGGCATATATACACCGTGAAATACTATTCAACCATAAAAAAACAAGACCCTGGCATGTAATAGAAAGTGGATGAATATGGAAAATTTATTACTGAGTGAAGCAAGTCAGGCTATGAAACATAGACATTATATGCCTCCTCTTTACATATACTGATTGTCTCTATGATAGAGATCGAAAGGCTGGAGGACATAAAAGCATTGAAAATTGTTATGGACACTGGAGACAAAGTGGAAGGAGAGTGGGATAGGGGAAGAGTAAAAGAAGGGAAATTTGAGGGAAAATGGAGAAATAAGATATTTGTGGTACACAGATATGGTTTGTTGCCTGGTGATGATGTCATGTATAGTACTCTCAACTCACCTAGCATGTGACATGCATCATGCTGGGGAAAAAATCTCTTTACAATCTAAATGATGTATAGTGATTGAATGTATAAATAATAATAATAATAAAATGATACAAAACAAAACAACTCTAATTGAAGAGTTTGCTTAAAATTATTAATTTATTGATGTTACCTTGGTAAATACCAAATATATATATATATATATATATATATATATATATATATATATATATATATATATATAAGAATTAGCATAATGGTCAAAATGCAGACTTTGAGTTCAAAAATCTGCCTCAATTCTAACTGTATGAGCTTAGACAAATCATTAACTTCTACTGGAGAAAATTTTAATACATATAAACCAAGGATAATAAAAACATCAAGTAAGGAGAGTTGAAGTGAGAAAAATATTAATAAACATTAAGAGATCAAATTATGCTTTATATAGAAAGAAGTCAGAAAGCTTTTTTAAAATTTAATTTTAGAAAACAGTAATTCAAAAATTAAAATCTTGAGCCAGCCAGTGGCATGGTAGTGAAGGCAGCTGGTTTCTACATGGCTGACTACATTCATGTCTCAGATTCGGCAGCTTGAAAAGCATGCTGAGCACATTTGTGTGCATCCCTAAAAATCCCAAGAGTGGAGAGGTGTGTGACCATTCCCTACTGGGCATCCTTTATCACTTATCCTCTCTCTCTCCTGTTTCTTTCTGGTGAGTGCACACCCCTACAGCAAATTAAAAAATAATGATGATAATTAAGAACTGATGTGGAGGTTAACAAGGGCACTGGATTCCCACATGGTCAAGTGTGGTTCGAGTCCTGGACCTGGTGGCTTGCTTTCTCTCATTCTCTCTCTTTCTGTGTGTCTGTCTCTGGTAAAATTGAAGAAGAAGAAGGAGGAGGAGGAAGAGGAGAATGAGGAGGAAGAGGAAGAGGAGAAGAAGAAGAAGAAAAGTAAGATGCAGAAGAAGAGGAAGAGGAAGAAGAGAAGAAATTAAAAGAAAAATAATACATCTTTAAAAAGAAAAAAAAAAAGATTTGATGTGTACTGCTTGGAAAATGTGCATGTAGTCCAACATTGAAATTGCGTTTGAGTCCATTAAGGCCAACATTTTGTTATACTTCCAGAAACAATGAGAGTTTGACATACTGGGAAATACTATAGTCACAGCTAGAATTCTGAAGTACTGGAATGGTATATGTATTGTAGATTAGTACAGTCTCGCTTCGATAGTATAGTCTCAAATATTTATGATAGCAAACAAATAACTCCAGATATGCACATAGCAGCTTCCTGATGGACTTGTACTGGAACAATAACTACTCCACTAAACATCAGACTGATAAATTATTTCTCTTCAAAGAGAAGTATTGTCCTTAGGAGATGGGTATGGGTGCAGACAAGGTATTAAAGAATAGATGATGGGAAGATAGGTGGCATGGTGGTTAAGATGCTAGACTCTTTACATGGTTGATTTATTTGAGTCCTGGACCTGGTATCTTGTTTTCTCACTTTCCCTTTCTCTCTGGTCAAATTGAAAAACAATAATATCAAATGAAATTAAATAAATAATTAATTCTTAAAAAAAGAAAGAAAGAAAAGATGATGTAGGCTAGCCTTGTAACACAGTAGTTGAGGGAGCTGGATTCCATATGGCCAGTTATAGATCAAATCAAGCCCAGGTAGCTTGTAAAACATGCCAGGAATGTGTGTGTGCGTATACGCCCCAGATACCATTATGATACAGAAACAGAGGAGAATGGTGAATAATGGCCACACCCTCCAGGGGGCACATAATTTCTTTCTCCCGCTGCCCTCCCATCTTTCTGTCTGTTTGTCAAATGTACATGCCCTTTTGTAATTACAAAAATAGATAATAGTGCCAGAAGATGTATTACTTAAGGTGCTGGACTCTCGCATGGCCAACTATGGTTCAAGTCCCAGACCTGGAGGCTTGAATCTCATGCCAAGTGAGTGTGTGCCCAAAATCTCAAGAAGAGAACGAAAGAGAAAGGATTGCTGTGTGGCCATCCCCCTTGGGGGATGATTTCTCATTTTCTCTCTCTCTCTGTCTCTCCAGTGAGCACATATGCTTTATAGCAAAATTCTCTCTTGAAAAAAAAAAAAAAAAAAAAAAAAAAAAAACCACACAAAGAAAAAGATAATGTATAGTGACAACCAAAAATAATAACTGGGAATTTGAAAGTTAGACAGACATAAAAGATACAGTTCTTTTCCACAATAAGACTACAATATATTCGATTTGGCAGGATCCTTTGTATTACCTAATTATCTACTTTATTACATGTATCTCAAGGGAAAACTGTTTAATAGAAAATAAATTAGGATTTACAGGTTGGGAAATTAATTCTAGGTTGGATAATTGAACCTTCTAGAGTTGATAGGTTTTGTTTCAGATGTAGAGACATTAAGGGGTTATGGCAAGTGAAGTGAAGACATAAATGACATGCAAATTGTGGGGAAGGAATATATGTACAGAAGAATAAATACAAGACATTATTACCAAAATGGTGAGTTGATGATTAATTTTTCTTTCATTGACCATATTGGATTAGTTACAGGCAAAGACTGTTTTGTACGTGCAGTTGGTTTGAAGATAGAAAGACCATGCTTGTGTTAAAAATAGCAAAAAGATTTAACACCATGGTGATAAATAAGACCTTAACTCCATGGTGGTAAACATTTGTATCATTTGTTTTTTTTTTTTTTTTTTTTGTAAAGGTTTTTGCTGTAGGGTGTGTGTGCTTGCCAGAAAGATAGAGAGAGAAAGAGAGATGCCCAACATAAGTTTAAACCACCCAGTCCAGGACTTGAACTGTGGTTGACTACATTGGAGTCCAGCGACATAGCCATTATGCCAACTGCTGGTCCCACATTATTTGTACTTAGCAACTTATGAATGGGAGCAAGCAAACCCAATTACTTGTGATCTAGGTGAAAAAATATGAGTTCAAAACAAAACAAAACAAAACAAAACAAAAACATAAGATACATCAGTATAACCTAAAATGAAGAACTTAGTGTTTTAGAATGTTAAGATTGACAAAACAGGGGCTGGAAAGCAGCATGTGGTTAAGGGAATTGGACTCCCACATGGCTGACCACGGTTCAAGTCTTGGACATGCTGGCTTGCTTTTTCACTCCCCCGCCTCGCTCTCTTTCTCACTCTCTCTCACTCTGTCCCATTCTGATCAAATTAAAATAAGAAAACAAATAAATAAATTAATAAAAAATTCTTTAAAAAATTGACAAAACATTTATACCAAATACATAAGTTGGAGATCACAGTGATAATTGATGTAATCATAGATATTTTAGATCTATGTATATGTTTATTTTAAATAGTTGCACACTCTGCAAAAAATACTTCTCAGTATGCTTTATTTTTTAAGAAGCAGTGAAGTAGTTTTTGTTCTCAATTATTGATATATTCTTAGATTGTGGGATTATGCAAAATTTAGATCAAAAATAGTAATTATTCCATTGAATTACAACTATTGACTTAAATTTTCAATTCAAGATAAAATCACAAAAACGAATTTCATTTTGTTTATTTTTACTTAAAATTAACACATTGCATATAAATCAAAATTTGAAGAAAAATATTACCAGAACAACTATATTTTGGTAGCATCAATGATATAAGTAGACAAATAAAACAAATTAGACTGAATAATGCTCACTATATTTTCTAGAAATAATTTTTGTAACCTTGAGCACTTTGAAAGTGAAATAAAAGATAATACAATGAAATAATAAGAGGATGTATGGGTTTCATTTATAGTAGCAGTGTCATCCAAATGTAAGAAATTTGGTAGGTGATGCTAAAGGGATAAAAATTTATCAATTTCTTAAGAAAAATAAAAGTCAACATGTATGCAGAAGAGAGGACCTTACAAAAATAGAGCAAATAGTTTTCTTTGTCATATTAAAGAAAGAAATAATATCTTACTATATATTTTTCTTGAGTAAATAACCATAAATAAAATCACTTTGGTAAGGTTAAATAGTGTAATGGAAGAGTGTGGAGGATGTAAACAAAAATGGATTTAAGTTCTGCCTCCATAACTGTTTTAGTGGGTGACAAGATTCTTCAGATATTTAGGGCAGTATGGGACCAGCAGTTAGCGTAATGGCTATGTCGCTGGACTCCCACGTAGTCGACCACCGTGGTTCGCTTCCTGGACCCAGCGGCTTAAAACTCACGCTGGGCGTGTGTGCGTGCATGCCTAAGATCCCAAGAGGAGAATGGAGGAGAAGGGATTGTGGTGTGGCCATCCCCCCTGGGGGGTGATTTCTCACTTTCTGTCTCTATGTCTCTGTCTGTCTGGCTAACACACACGCCCTATAGCAAAAAACCTCTTAAAAAAAAAAAAAAAAAAGATATATAGTAAGGAAAGCCACATGCAAATCAGTTACTTTTTTATTAAAAGATTCTGTGTGAGTTTCTGACCACAAATTATGTGCAAGATTTCACATATTTAGTGGACCACAAATTATATAAAAAAGAGCATAGATCTGAAGCAGCCTCACATATTTAGCTGTGTGATCTTATACAAATTGTTCAATCTCTGTTAGCCTATTTATGCAATAAAGATTATTACAATGCACATCTCTAAATGTTGTTAGATTTAACTTAAATAGCTCCTGTTAAGGTATCAAAACAATGATGAAGGGACCAGCAGTTAGCATAATGGCTATGTTGCTGAACTCCCATGTAGCCGACCGATTCGAGTCCTGGACCCGGCTTAAACTCATGCCAGGAGGGTGTGCGTGCGTGCCCAAGATCCCAAGATGAGAATGGAGGAGAAAGGATTGTGGCGTGGCCATCTCCCCTGAGGGGCGATTTCTCGCTCGCTTTCTATCTCTCTGTCTCTCTCTGTCTTCCTGGCTAGTGCACGTGCCCTATAGCAAAAACTTCTCAAAAAACAAACAAACAAACAAACAAACAAAAAAACAATGATGAACATTTAGTCCTCAGTAAAATTTTAGTTATTATTTTTAGTGTGTTTGAACTACCTGACATTTTCCAGTCTCCGTGTGTGATGCATATTCTGTACTCAAAATAATTGCTCTCAGATACCTTTTCTAGCAGCCTTAAATTAAGGAAAACAAAAGTCAACGTGTATGCAGAAGAGATCTTACAAAAATAGAGCAAATAGTTTTCTTTATCATATTAAAGAAAGAAATACTATCTCACTATATATTTTTATAGTAGGTAAATATAATAAATCTATAGATTTCCCACCTCCTGCCTCAGCAAGTACCCTCTCCTGCCTTTATAACAATTCTTGTATTATAAATTATCTATCTCCTTCATTAATTTGTAAGTTTCTTGAGAATAACCACCCTATTCTGTCTCATATGCTTTCAATTTCCACTTTTCTCTCATTCAAAGACACATTTTTTTTTTCTTTTTTTGGAGAGGTTTTTGCTATAGGGCGCGTGCGCTCGCCAGACAGACAGAGAGAGACAGAGAGACAGAAAGCAGGAAATCACCCCCCAGGGGGGATGGCCATGCCGCAATCCCTTCTCCTCCATTCTCCTTTGGGATCTTGGGCACGCAGGCACACGCGCCCGGCTTGAGTTTAAGCCACCGGGTCCGGGACTCGAACCGCGGTCGACTATGTGGGAGTCCAGCGACATAGCCATTACGCTAACTGCTGGTCCTGACACTTTTTTTTTTTAAACTAAAAATTGATTGGGTACAGGGAACCAGCAGTTAGCGTAATGGCTATGTCGCTGGACTCCCACGTAGTCGACCGCGGTTCGCGTCTTGGACCCGGTGGCTTACAACTCATGCCGGGCGCGTGTGCGTGCGTGCCCAAGATCCCGAGAGGAGAATGGAGGAGAAGGGATTGCGGTGTGACCATCTCCCCTGGGGGGTGATTTCTCGCTTTCTGTCTCTATGTCTCTCTCTGTCTGTCTGGCGAGCGCACGCGCCCTATAGCGAAAAACCTCTCAAAAAAAAAAAAAATTGATTGGGTACAAAGACACAATGTAAAAACCAGCAGATGGAGATTACATGATTACATAGCACCTAGTTACGTATGATTCAAGTCCTGGAACTGGCTGCACTGGACAGTTATGTGTAGGCGTCCAAATCTAGAGAGGAGAAGGGAGGAGAAGGGATTGCATTATGGCCATCCTCCCTGGGGTTGGGGGGTGATTTCTTGCTTTCTGCTTCTCTATCTTTCTCTTTGTCTCTGGTGAGTACAGGTGTCCTATAGCAAAAATCTCTCAACAACCGATATAGTAAAACACACTTTAAAATAGTGTTTGTTTTGTTTAAATCATTTCATGTCTTCCTTCCATATAAAAATTTCTCTCTGTCTTAAAGGTAAAGATGTTTTTTCGCTGCCATGGTAAGATAGCATATGCTTTCCTGTTTTCCTAGTTAACCTGGAGGCAAGGCTATGATTTCAAATGTATCTGGAAGCAATCAACCATCCAAAGAAATGTAAGTTTACTGGTGGTGACTTAGTGTTTCACAGTGAGAATGGTGTTTAGAGTTTATCAGAAAGGTCTGAAAGCTTTCCAGAATTGCATTCATTTTGTATGCAGTATTTTCTCATGTAGTCAGTCAAAATTACTCCAGTTAATTACAGGCTTGGAGTTGTTATATTGGAGTATGTAGAACCCATTTTGACAGCTTACTTTTCTTTTTAATTTCAAATAAAATTAAGTATTCTACTTTCAGTTTCTTTTGCTTAAGTGATAAACTTGAGCTTTGAGTGGGCATTGTTTAACCAGCATATTTATAATGTTGTCTGCAATTGCAGAGAAATTATTGCATCAGTCTTAACTAGCTAAATGTTCAGGCCCATAGAAAAATGAATCAAATATAACATGTTGGAGAGAGAGGTACAATTGGTCCTTCTCTGTTTTTGAAATGAAGATAAAAGCCAGGAGGATTAATTTGTGTTACTGAAAGAACAGAAAATCCCAAATCCTTGACCCGATTTTGGCGTTTGCTAGCAGATACTAGGAATGACTATGATAAACAAGGTGGACTCCTATCTTGTGAAATCTATGGGGCAAATGTAAAGACGGAAAGATTACCATGAACACACACATAAAAAAAGGAACTACTCATCCACGGGGAGCAAGATCTGGAAAAGTCTCACAGTAAAGATGTCTTTTCCGCAGCTCCTAGAAGGACAAGTAGTAGTTACTAAATGATTGACAAGGAAAGTCCATTCCAAATAGAAAGGAGTATTTTGTCAACTCAACATAGATCAATACTTACGGTGAAATGTTCAGGATTAGGACTTGTATTTCTTTAGAAACCAAAAAAAAATCCATTCTCACATTAATTTTTGCTCTACTAAGCATAGAGTTTGAGAAGTTTTCTTGACATTTCCTTATCTGAAATTAAAAATTCAACCCATTAAATATTTCTCGAAAACACTGAAGAGTAAGGCTTTCACCTTCTCTGATCGGATACCTTGATTGTAGGGAGAGTCTCATTTTTCCCTATGGAATTGATATTCAGAAAACATCGTTTCCTGTTCAATGTTTATTTAGAACTATATTTACATTTTATTTCTTTCAACTCTGAATTTTGTATCTGCCCTATATTTCCACTCATATTTGTGATGACTTTTTTAAAAAAATTATGTATTTTATATTTCCCAACCTAAAAGCTACTTATCTTCTTCTACATTTAATACAATCTTATTTACAGATCACGGGATACAAGAATAAGGTAATATTCAGGCCTTCATTTCCCCTCCCGATTCTAAATTTGAAATCTTCATTTTTTTGGGGGAGGAGTAGATTTGCTTTATTTATTTAGTTTCTTTTACTAACTTTGAGTTGTACTATATCTAAACAAACCATTATTCCATCTTTATTACCATTTTACTGATAATACAAGGGCACCCTCAAAAGGATTTTCAACTGGCCCAATGTTTTAGATGTCCTTTAGTTTGTTTACAATAGCTTTGCAGATACTCCATTATATAACTGACACATTAGTTTTCTAGATCTTTAAGTTACAATGATGTTCATATACCATGCCCTTATCAAAATGCATAAAATTGGATTCTAATTGGAAGCACCTGTTTTTAATTTTAGTATTGCCAAAGTACACATGTTTACCAGAGTGGTGGGAAGAGGAAGAAAACATCCCCCACACACATCATGGGACATGATCATGCTCAATCCCTTCTGCTCAATTCCTCCATCCTATTGGGGTTTTGGGATGCACCACATGAACCCAGCATGTTTTTAAAAACTTAAGGGCTGGGATTTAAACCTTGTGCTCAGCCATGTGGGGTCTGGGTTCCTTAACCACTAGGCCATGGGGCTGGTTTCCTGAGTATGTAAATAATTAGCCATGCCTCTTTATTTTGTAAGGGTGATAAGGAGGTTCCAAGATTATTAGTTATATCAGAACAAGCAGAGTTCTAGGGTATGCCCCAGAACCCTTCTGGTAGAGTCTTGGCTGCTTATGTGAAAGGATCTTAGATGATGTGGATCTCTTGGGATCTATTTTAATGGATGAGAAGAGGCATTCTGATTTCGGCAAGCAGAGTTGATGTCTACAAGCGTAAGTGATGAGTGTACAACAGGACTGGTCTTAATTGAAATATATAGGTTCTGGTTTTGCATTTTATTTCCTGATGATAGAGATTCATAAAAAATGGGTATAATAGCTACAGTTTAAGAAATAATTTTGGTTTTGAGGATATTTGTCGTGCATTAAAAATGCAGAGCAGGGACTAATAGATGGCATAGTGGTTACATCGCCGGTCTCCCGTATAGTCGACCGTGGTTCAAGTCTTGGACCCAGTGGCTTAAAACTCATGCTGGGTGGGTGTGCTTGCATGCCCAAAATTCCAAGAGGAGAATAGAGCAGAAGGGATTGCAGCATGGCCATCCCCCCATGGGGGTCATTTCTTGCTTTCTCTCTCTCTGGGTCTTTGGCAAGCACACGTTGTCCTATAGCAAAAAGCTCTCTCTCTCTCTCTCTCAAAAAAAAAAAAAAAAAAAAAAAGGGCAGAGAAAAAATATGGAAAAATCTGAACCTAATAGACTTTAGAACAACCATGCCAGCTAGCTCTGGATTGCTTGAACTGAAAGCGCTAAATTTGTTTTGTGTGATAGGTAAAATAGTTTTGTTTTATGCAATTGAACAATAACATAAATGGTATAATCAACTTTAATCCATCATAGTTTTCTATTTAGCTATCTAACTTTTATCATTGATTTCCAACATTTTGTAGGTTTTAATTGTCTTTTTTCTTCAGTCTTTTAAATCAGGTTGCCCCAGTAGTTCTTAGGCATACACACTGCTCAATCTACATAACTCTGCATATTATGCCCACTTTTAATACTTTTAAAACAGTTTTAGTACTTCAAAACAGTTTAATGTTTTCCTCTCACACTCATAGGCTGCAAATTATAAATAATATCTTTCAACCCAGATTTCCCTATCAGATCTACATACATTTTATGAAACTGCTAGTTAAACATTCTTACTTCAATACTCTATATTCATGAAAAAATCGACATTCTCAAAATTGAATTTTGCATCATTCCCACCTTCATCTTCAAAATATGTTTCTTCTTGTATATTTTTTAATCAATGAATGATATCATCATTCCTGTAGTAAATCAAGCCTAAAATGTTGAAGTAATTCTAAATAATTTTTTTAATTCTCTATGTTTTAATCACAAATCTTCTAGATTTATATCTTCTTGCCTACTTAGTCATACTTAAAAACTGTATTTTTGCATAAAGTAGATCAATATACATCATACAAAGATGCTTCCAAAAGTTTGTGGGAAAAAATGAAGTAAACTACAACGTTCTTTTTGGTGAAGATTTGAAATCCATGTATTTTTTTTTGTAATATGCATTTTCCATGAGCTTTTGAAGACCCCCCCCACCCATATCCTGTATTTTTTCAATGCTCACAGACTCCATTCTAATTAATTAAATATAGTATTTTCTGACCAACAGCCTCTGAGAAGTGGAAACATGATCATGCATTGTAGATGCATCTACCAAACTAAGATTTTTAGAAAAAAATTAGACACAAGCTCTAGGAAGTTACTCACAGTCTAAGTCAGAAGAAAGTCAGTTATATGAGCAGCAATTTCAGCAAATGGTTGGGGAAAATTAGGGGAAAGGAACTATAAAGTACTTGAAAAACAAGAGTTCATATCTTTTGACACAATTTCAGTCTCCATATGATCCATGATGTCTCTATAAGACCATTCCTGCTTCTGCATTTATAATCTCACAATAAATCTCTCTTTATTTGAGTAAGTGTAAGTGTTTTTCTTTTTCTAGTGATCAATTGAGCCCTTTTCAAGAGCAGCAGGTGGTATGGTGATTAAAGTGCTGGATTTCCATATTGCCAATCGTGGTTCAAGTCCTGGACCCTGTGTCTTGAAAATCATGTGGGGCGCATGGGCATGCATGTACAAAACTCCAGAAGGAGAATGGAGGAAAAGGGATTATTGTGTGGCCATGCCCTGGGAGGTGATTTCTCACTTTATCTCTCACTATCTCTCTCTGTCTCTCTCTTCTCCAACAAGTGCTCATGCCTTATGGCAATAGAGCCCTTCTCAGCATGGCACAAGTATCTTGAGAAATAGGAAGAGAAAGCTTGCCAATTGAAACATTGTAGTGAAGCAAATTAGTGCTTCTTGTTGATCTCATATAGAAATATCATTCTTTCTTTGGCATCTACTCACATGTAACACATAGGAGTACTAAACCTATTTTCAGGAGGGTCTGGATGTTCTTAACATCTCAGAAAATAATCACTCAGATTCATTTTCCTCATTCTCACCAGCCATGTCCACCATACATTGAGTAAAATAATTTAATGCAGTTCATATATCAAGTAAGATAAGCTAAGCTAAAGGTGACATAACTCAAGAAAGGCAGTGCAAGTTACCCACTATTGGTCTTATATAAATGTCAGGAAGAAAAAACATATGTGAGAGTCAAACCTGGATAACAAACAAAACTCATGTTTAAGGGAATTTTTAATTGTGGATAGTGTTCCCTGTTTAGTGCATTATGCCACCATTTTTGAGGTGCCCTAATTAAACTATCAACTCATGGACTCCATGTAATAGGTCTATGGAACTAGGAAAAGGTTTTCGGATAGGCAAAATGCATAATTGGGTCACTGTTGTATGATATAAACGTGAATCTATGTGGATGATAAGTGAGAGAGTCACTAGGACCAGTTAGAAGACACGTGTCCTACAGGATCCCCCACAAAAATTTTTTATTAAATTTATTTATTTACATTCATTCACTGTACATCATTACAGCATACAAAGCAAGATTTTCCATCCACAGTACACTGTATATTGGCTCAATCAAGCACATCAACATACATGTTATCATCAACAAATAATTTTCCATTTCTTGTTTCCTGTATGTTTTGCTTTGTTTTTCCCCATCCGAGATTCTCTATCTCTTACCCTCGGCCATCTCCCACTCTCCTCCCACACTGTCTCTGGTATCTATGTTTGCTTTCTATATTTCCCCCCCCCACATTTTATTGAGTCACTAAAGATCTTAATGAATCTAAATATTTTCATAGTAAGCACAGCTGATAATATACATTTCCATGAACACAAGTCCAACTTTAGGCATAAACCTCAGTGAGTAGAATGAACATCCTATAAAGTAGCACCTAGCTGGGACTATATATCTTACTGCAGGCATTGAATAGGTATTTTTAATGCATTTTTTTTTTAATTTCAAGAAAAACAATTTTAGTTTTTTTTTTTCCTGAAACTTTTTTATAAACTTAATTTACATTCTTTCCCTAAGCATCGTCACAGCATACAAAATGTGATTTCTCATCCAGAATATACTACATAATGGCTTAATCATGTATATTATTATCAAAAATTTTCCATTTCTAGTTTCTAGGTTCATGCACCTACCATGTGAACAGAATCCTAACCTGTTTCCTGGCTTTAAGCAAAGTTCCTTAACATTTCTTTGATTTAAGTTAAAACTGATTTTCTTAATAGTACCAAGTGAACTTGCTATTTAAAGTAGTTAGATTATTTAAGAAATTGTGTGATCAATACAATGTGGGGGGTTAAAGGAATGGAAGACAACTGTAGACACCAGAGATAGTATGAGAAGACGGTGGGAAAGGACAGAGGGTCAGAAATAGGGGGTAAAAAAAAATTCCAATTATATTTTTTAAAATGATTGGGTAGTTTCAGGAGTTGACCAAGTTTCACTTGGTCAACTCCTGAATAACCTGCTTCCACTATATTGCAGATAGTAAGATTAGAATGCCTGGATCTTATGAAAAGAACAGACAAATATAGGTATAATAGGATTTTCTATCTTAAAAGAAATGTAGACATCTTTTTTTCCTCCCACTTGAACTAAAATACCATGTTTTCATGTGTCTATTTTGTTATATATTTAAGGCCAGTAGTGGGAGATGAAAAAGGCTTAGAAAACAAGCATATCTCTTCCCTTCCAGTTGCTTCAAAACTAGTTGGGGAGATAAAGCATCTATAATACAATTCTGGAACATTTTGTACAAACTATGAGAGCTCTTGTTATTTTTTTTGTAGAACATCACCTCTGCTTTGCAAAGATATGATAGAGTAAATAACTTTCTTCTTTATATTAATAGGTCCTTTTACAAACCTAAATCTAATACTGACTAACTTCCTAGTTTTGTCTTTTGTACTTGAAATTCTCTATTGAGTGAAATGTGTGCACTACAGCCATCTTTTCAAAGCACTTTTTTTTTCCTCCATAAGAAAAGAAGCTTCAACCTTCTGCATCTTCTGGAAGTGTTCCACTTTGTAACTTCAGGTCCTATTCAACCTTTTTATCAATACAACAGGTTACTATATTTACATCATAATGATTAACTTTCAAAGTGACTTTAAGCTAAGGGATAGTGGAAAGTACGCACAAAACCTACCAAGAGGTGGGTCGCTAAATATTAATATGATCCTTAGATATTGTCATACCAAATTCACATGAGTTAGTAGCAAAAAAAAACAAACAAACAAAAAACAGGTAAAAACTATTTGGACACAGAGAAATACTATTATTCTTCCTTTTGCTAGATACTTAGTTTTTTAAAAATTTAAATGCCAACATATCTGTCTGTTTATGAATATATCATTTTTTTACATTTTGGAGGAAGATCCAGAGTCTACTTGTATGTATACCAAAGACTATTTGAGTCTTCAAAGTGAGATGCTAGGCTTGGCAATGGAAACTTAAAATATTCAGGAAATGTCCTGGAGTGCTATCAAATCGGTCATATGATCCTAGAGAAAAGAGACATCAGTGAATTTCCTTTCTATAATAATTACATGGACATAAGATGACATTTAATTTTTCTTATGTAATCTCTTAACTTCTAAAGTATGTCAGACTACATATTCCATAAACAGATTTTGTTTTTAGTATTTCCTTATTTTCCTAGGTCTCCAAGAATTCATATCTGATTTTTAAAAGAAGGAACTTGGATCCTAAAGCGTTGCTCTGGTAGGACAGGATCAGATATGACAAGAATAAGTCCCAGACCACAAAAGTTCTATATGTATATATGTTTATTGAAGATAACCTTTACCTCTGTTGAAACATTTAAGGATATGTTGAACTTTGGAAAATTTCTGCAATTAAGCAGTTGAGAATTATGGCTGTTAATGTGAGTAGAAAACAAAAGTCTACTGTCACTGTCTGGAGTAAGACTCAGAAGGCATCGTCTCAAGAGGAATGGAAAATTAATTGAGAGAGTGTTAGAGGTGCCTCAGTCTCCCTCCATCCCCCCCATCAATTATGCAGAAGTTCTATCATGGTTCTTTGTCAGGCCAGTGTATGGGACCTTACATCTACTCTATCTGGGACTATGTGATATGACATTGCTCAGCATTTGTCACATAACTTTGTAGAAAAATAATAGAAAGCAACAACACCAACCAACCTCAAAACTACCCAACCAAAAATGGCTATAATGTTCACTAGCAAGGGCAATCATGTCAACTACAAGCACAAGTCTTTTTAGTCTGTACTAGTGACCTTCAAACTGAACGTCATCTTTTTGTTTGTTTCAACAGTGCCTCTACAAATATCAGATGTGTGGGAAGACTAATGAAATGGAGACAAAGAAGCCCTTCTCCTTCGGTCTCTTCTCAGGATTTTGGGAATACATGCATATGCATCCAGCATGATTTTCAAGTCACTGGGTCCAGGTCTCAAACTGAGAAGATGGTCATGTGGGATCCAGTGCCTTGACCTCCATGCCACCTGTTGGAGACCTAGGAAAACATGGAAAAACTAAAAAGAAAACCAGTCCATAAAACTTGTCTCTTTTGAAGTTAAGAGACTCCATAAGAAAAATTAGGTGGAGTGAATTTTCTTACATGCTCTATATGGAGGGCAAACCATAGGTACAAATGGAGAAAGAGCATAGATGAAGTCCATTTGCTTGCCCCTGGAAAGAGGTCCATAATTAAGAATAACCTTTCTTGATGGCTATAAAGTGTAAATCAAGTCTAAATAAACTCTAGGGACAAATAGAGATTAATAGTTAATCTGGTACTCATTAAGAGAGTTTCTGGAATGGACTCGAGATTATAACTCTGGATTAATAACCCTGTCCAATTCTGAAATAAATAATTGGAGAAAATAATTGAGTACACAGAATTACTTGCAGGGAAATAAAACATAAGCACATACATTAGGTTTCAGTCTTGGATAAATTGGTGCTGGCAACAAATTACAAGACATGTCTGAAAGCACTGATCACTTGACAATATTGATCAGATGAGAATACTGATCAGTTAAGAGTGACTGAGAAAGGAGTGAATGGTGCTACACATATTGATACTTAAGGATCTTAAACTGTATTTATGCAACATAGGTAACCATTGATAACAGTGAACCAGTTAAGGTTGATTAATCTGATAATACTCCAGTCTTTTGTCAGGAGAGCCACTGTTTAGCAGAGTGAAGGATCATAGGCAAGAGATAATTATTTGATGTATGGAAGGCTTATTTCTGTGGAAGTTATAGAACTTGACATCTGTTTGAGAGATTTGGGGTAGAGGACGATTATTACTGCTCTCTTTTGAGTTAGTACTGAAGACTGATGATGCTCCATGAAGTCTGGGGCAGAAACAACTCTGTTCACTGACTGGCCCATTTTGAAAGGCCTACTCCCAAGCTCTCTTCACCTAAAAAAGAACAGAGCTAGAAAAGAATGTCCTTCCCAGTCCAGCAGGTGGTGTGGAGGTGAAGGCAGTGGCCATAAGACCCCATGTGGCCATCTGTGTACGTTCAGTCCTCTATAGATAGAGTATACTACCAAAAAACCCTGGGGATGATCACACCCATTTCCCACTGGAATCAGAATTATATTTTCAAATCAAGGAGAATTACCTTTTTTATTTTTTAGAGGTTTATTGCTATATGGTGCATGTGCTCGCCAGAGAGACAGAGAGTCAAGAAGTGAGAAATCACACCCCATGGGACATGGCCATGCCACAATCCCTTCTCCTCCATTCTCCTCTCAGGATCTTGGGTATGCACACACACGCACCCAGCGTGAGTTTAAGCCACTGAGTCTGGGACTTGAACCGTGGTTGACTACATGGGAGTTCAGCGACAAAGCCATTATGCTAACTGCTAGTCCCAGGAGAGTTGACTTCTATGTGACAAGGTTTTAAACTTTAGTGGACATGACTAGAATCCAGGTTTAATAAATATCTACATTTTCTTACATTTTAAGATGCTATGTCAGAATTAATGTTATGAACAAACTAGATGAATCTCAGTTACAATAATTATATAATAATTGGATATTTGATATAGCAAATACCAGTTGACAATACCAAGTGTGATGAATTAACTATATCAGAAAACCACTGTATTCAGAAAAATCAAATTATCACATGCAACATATCAAAACATTATGTTTACATGGGATATTGACAAAGGAAGGTGCTGGCATAACTTGAAAATATGCCATGTTTTGAACATTAAAAGCTGAGTCTTATGAGACAAAAACTCTGAGTTGGTACATTGTAAAGAGAAACACTTATTTCATGTGTCCTAGGATCAATAAATATTGCTATTTTGAAGATTGCAAAAAAATTTTTAAAAGATACTAAAAGAGCTGTTACAGAATGTATTATTGTTAATGATACATTTTTTTGTTTGTTTGCTATATGGTGGGTACACTCTCCAGAGACAGAGAGAGAGATAAATCACCCCAGACTCCCAGGAGAACGGCCATCTTTCCTCCTCCAGTCTCTTGGGATTTGGGCACACACACATGCCTGGTGTGTTTTTCAATCTGTCAGGTCCAGGCCTCAAATCACATCGATGGCCATGTGGAAAGAATCCAGCTGCCTTAATCTTTACTCCACCTGCTGGTCTGATGGTGGCCTTTTAATCTTTTTTTTTTTTTATTTTCTCTTTGTCTATACAGGTATTTAAGCAAAGTTGAGACATGTTTCAGGTGTATATAAAGTATAAACAGTAGTTTATGTCAAATTGTGTATGCATTCTGTTTTTGTTTGTTCGCTTGTGTGTTTTTTGTTGTTATTGCTTTTGCCTTCTTCTTTCCCTGAGTGGGACCAATTAACCACTATATGATGATTTAGACACTTCCCAGCCTCTCCCAACAATCTTCACCTTTGGGCATCAATAGTATCTCTGAGAATTTTGATCACTAGAGATTTCCCTATTCCTGTCTTCAAATGTATATAGGACAAGTCAAGAGCTTCTCATGTATTCAGGTGTTATATTTATAGCTTTTGTTCAAGTGACTGTCATTAGGTGGTAATATACATACATACATTAATAACATCCCTCTTCTGCTTCCCCAAGTCATCATGGTGCCGAGACTGATCACTTAAACCCAGACGAGCTAACTGGCTGACCAGTAATCCATCTCAGAAAGGTGACCTAAATCAATTTTTTATTTTTCCAGAACTGCATTCTTATGTAGAGATCCAGCCGATTGTAATAGAAATTAATTCATTAGTCCATAAACACTTATTAAGTCAATCTGGTTTTCCAGGTATGTTCTCAAACTATCGGACTACAACAGTAAACAAAATTTAGTTTTTGTTCTGAAAGAATCTTTAATGTTATATATCAGAAAGCTAATGAAGGTTTTTAAATTTTTAGATGGGATTAGATCATGTATGAGGGGAAAAAGAAAAAAAGTAGTGATGCAAGCTTTTCGATTTCACCCTATCTTGCATCGTTCATCCTAATACAGTCTAGTCAGGCCAACTACGTGTTCCTCCGTATACTCAGTGAGCTAAAAGCATTGTCAGGAAGGTAGCAGATCATGAAGGAGAGCATCAAATAAGCCTTTCTACCCTCCTGCACACCTCTCTCTATCACCGTGTGCTCCCGTTCACTGCAGTCTGAGGATCATGCAGAGAAAACATGAATTACTGCTAGATATTTTAACCCTAAATAAAAGAGAGATGAGAGAAGCAGAATAAAAGAGGTTAGCATCAGGATGATCACAGCGGTTCTCTCCGGGTGCCTCTGCCTGGTAGGTAACAACCCAAGCAACAAAACAAAATGCCTGAGGCTCTCTGCGGCATCCCTACAGGCCTTAGAGAAACAAAGCACAGGCAAGAATTACTTTCTTTAAGTTATGTTTTTCTCCTATTTACTATTCCACAAAATGAGCGAATCTGTTGTCAAGATGCTCGGTCAACTGCACATCTTTTCTGTGGTTTCAGATTGTACTCTGATATGCACCAAGGATAAAAGGCAGGTATAAAGAGTAAGTGATAAGGCTGGTCCTGTGGCTTAGGGGTTGAGGAAGTTGGATCCCTCGTGGTTGGCTGAAAGGTTCAAATTTCAGCCACTGCTGCTGGAGAAATATGCTGGGTATGTGTGCGTGCATGGCCAAAGTTCCAACAGTATTAAAAATGAAGAAGAGATGGTGGTTTGACCATACTTCATTAGAGAGTGCTTTCTCCTCTCTCTCGCTGTCTCAGTCTGGTAAGGACATGAACCCTCTAGTTTATAAACAAATAAAAACAAACCAACCAAACAACAGAATCTAACATATTGGGTCATTGGAAGTCATGACGTATTTTTTTCTATGCAGAAATGCTTCATGACTTTTACAACAACCCAATGGATGGTCAAAGATTAGAGAATAGCTATGTAAGGGAGTTCAGGGGTTGATACTATTTTTCTGATGACTGAAAAGTATCTTCAACTCCTCCTGAGAAGTCAGACATTTCACTTTGTTATATTGTGAGTGTTTTCTGCACCTGATTATAGTTTGTGACTAAAATCAAAGTGTGAGATCAAGCAGGTTGCTTAGCAGGTCTGCTTACTTTGCAGCACACATGCTAGTCTCCAAGAAACAGTACAAGGGGAAATTCGAACCTCTAAGAAATAGTCCATGAGAGAAATGGAAAAGAAAGAATTTTTGCCTCCCTCCTATTTCCTATTGTTCAAAATGTAGCTCATATGTAGAAACAACCTTACATCTGGTGTGCAGAATCCAACCCTAGACACTCAGGAATCTAGACACGACATCTGTTTGGTGCACAGATTCCTCTGTATACAACATGGAGAGGCGATGCAGTATGGCGGGCCTTCCCAAGGTCTGTGTTTCTCCACAGACTCACATACTCACATATACAAACACAGAAGTGTTAGTTATAGAGTAGTATTTTCTTTGTAATTCAAAAACTATAATTTTGACAATAACCCTTGGAGTATTTCTGCTCCCTTATTAATTGGAGCTTAGGCATTGTCTGATTCTGAAATCTCTAGAAACCAGAGACTAAGACAAATGTTATTTGCTAACATTTTAGCATATTTAGATATAACCGCTTAGTAATGAAATTATTCATTTACCGATTTTGCTGTCACAATTTGAATATAGTAGTAAATAAATATGTATCTATGCATATATAATATAAATACTGTTTCTCAGTTTAGCATTCTTCTCTTTTGGCTAGTAGCAAAAAAGGCAGATACAGGCAGATATAGCCTCATCAACTGGTTCAAGAATCTCTGTGTTGGGAACCAGCAGTTAGCGTAATGGCTATGTTGCTGGACTCCCACATAGTCGACCGTGGTTCGCGTCCTGGACCCGGTGGCTTATAACTCACACCGGGCGCGTGTGCGTGCATGCCCAAGATCCCGAGAGGAGAATGGAGGAGAAGGGATTGTGGCGTGACCATCCCCGCTGGGGGGGTGATTTCTCGCTTTCTGTTTCTATGTCTCTCTCTGTCTGTCTGGCGAGCACACGCACCCTTTAGCGAAAATCTCTCCAAAAAAAAAAAAAAAATCTCTGTGTTTTCTTCATATTTTTTTATTGCCAGAGAACAAATACACTGACTAGAGAAAGAGGGAAATATAGAGATATTGGAAAAAGTAGAAAGCACCTCCCAATGTTGGTTAAAAATTTATCTTTTTACTAAGGACGTGTTCAGAGTTGCACAGTCAGTAGGAGAAAGAGATGTGGAAATACAGAAAGATTGGGTCAACCCATGACCTTGTGTTAAGAAGGATGGATCCCACATGGTCGACACCTGGTTTTAACTCTGGACCTGGAACCTTGAAAATCTCTCTGAGCATTTGTGCATGAGTGCCAGAAATCCCAAAAGGAAGGGAAAATGAAAGAGGAGGGCTTATGGTATGACCATACCCAATGTAGATGGTTTCTCACTTTTTCTCTTTAGAGAGTCCACACATTCTGTGGCAAATTAAATAATAATATTAATAATAATAATGTTACATTTGTTGGCAAGAAGGATTTCCCCAGAATGGAACTTCCCTTGTGTATTCATGTTGGTTCAGTTAAGAGCAATAATTTCTTCTTGATTCTCACAAACAAATAAGTGTCTCAAAGAGTTCCTTTTCCACAGAAAAATGATCAGAGAACACTTCATTGTTACAGGTAATTCAACAATTTTATCTCCCTCAGTCTTCTTTACACATCATTCCTCAGGTTCAACTCTCCAAGGACCCTATGGAAAGACCAACTGGCAAGATGAGAGTGGGAAGAAGCAATCTATGGAGAAATATGATTAGCAGGAACTGAGGTGTTAATGTGGAGGTAGAGTCATGGACAACCCAGTCCATTAAGTTTGTGATTCTTCCAGACAGAACCTTCAAGGACAGAAGTAAAAGGTCTTACATATCAACTTTTTTACAGAGGTTGGGCACAGGGCAGTTTCACAGTGGAGAGAGAAAGACGTTAAAGAGGCAAGACCCACAGATTCCTGCTTATCATTTTGCACATTGAGAAGGCAATGCTTATAGGAGATATGAACTTTCTGCTTCTGGAAGCTCAATTACTTTTTAACTTGCCTGTCAGAAATTTAACTTATAAATACATCTGTGAAATATAATGCAGAAAATATGGCCTTCATATGTTGGATTACTCTACTTACATTGAGAAAAACATTCTTGCTTGTTCTTCAGGTTTCGCATCTCATCTTCAGATTAGTTATCAGTTTAGTTTTGGCCTTAGGTCTACACAATGTCTCCTGGCACCCAAGAGATCTGTATAAATGCCAGGGCAAATCAATTCTGCTTCTTTCACAATGGTGCCGTATTTCAATGACAAATTCCTCATAATGTGGCCTTCTGTTACTTCTAGACCTCTAGTCTACTCTTTCATTCTATCTTAGCAATCTAGTTTTGACTCCTCGTTCTCTAATTTCAAGACTCATTATGACCCAATAGCTAGTTCTTAATGCTGATTATGAAATAATAAAAATGTATGTTTTCAGATGATCTTTTATTAATGAGAGCTATATTATTGGATTATAATAAAGAATGTGAATGATTAATTCTCAATTATTGCTGCTTTTTTGAAAAAAATATTGCTTTAGGTCATGTTTGCTCACTAGAGAGAGACAAAGAGACAGAGAAAATGAGAAAGTGTCTCCCCAGGGGAATGTACCAGGTTATAATCCTTTCTCCTCCAGTCTCCTCTTGGAATTTTTGAAACATGTGCACATGGGCCAGTGTGTTTTTTCAAGCCATTGAGTTCTGGACTTGAACCCTGTAGTCAGCCATGTGGGCTCCAGCCACCTTAATTACCACACCACATGGGTGGCCTTATTGGTTCATATTTTCTCATAGAAATCAGTTAACAGAGAAAATTACCAATAATACTAATGTTTTAATCAGTGAATTCCCTTTAAGGACAGAGTTTAGGCCTGTTTATTATATCTTTTAATCTCATTCATTTTAAATAAATTTCATGCTCCTTATGCAATAATTTTCTGCAGAATTTACCCAGAACTTGGAAATGTCAATTTTTGTTTGAGTTCTCTCTTTATTGTTTCAACGTTCTTATTTTCCTTTTTAAATTTTTGCCAGAGGGCATGTGTGCTCATAGGAGAGAGACAGAGAAAGAGAGAGAAAAAAAGGAAAGTATCCTTCATGGGTCATGATTACGCTGCAATCCCTTTTTCTCCATCTCTCCCTGTTCTCAGGATCTGAGGGAGGATCTGAGGGATTGTGCATTTGTGCCTAGCATGTTTCTCAAGCTTCCAGGTCTAGGAGTTGAACCACTCAGTCAGCCATGTGGCATCCAGCTGCCTAACCACCAGGCCTAGAAGCTGGCTCACAAATTTTAAACTTAATCTCAACTTCTATCTTTTCTTACTTTCTGTTTGTTTGTTTCTTTTGTTATGTTTTGCTATAGGATGAGTGGACTGACCAGAGAGAGACAGAGAGAAGAAAATGAGACATCTCCCCACAAGAGTGATAGTCATGCCACAATTCTTTCTTCTCCATTCTCCTTTCCTGTTTTTGGGCACACATGCCCAGAGTGTTTTTCAAACCACTGGGTCTGGAACTCAAACTACATAGTAGGCAGGTGGAATCCAGCCACCTTAACTACCACACCACTATCTGGACATCTTACTCATTTTCATTTAAATTTATTTAGTAGTTTTTCTGTTCCATGAAGGCAGGTATTTTTGTTTGTGTGTGTTTTGTTTAATGCTATATGCCTTGGTACCAAGCACATAATATGGCATGTCGAAAATCTCAATGTGTGTTGTAGTGACTAAATTAATTTTAAAATTTGTTATTAAAATAAAATAAGTAATGTTGGACCAGGAAGTAATATTACAGACATTTTCAGAGTTGATGCAATCAATATTATAAAATTACATACATACATATATATATATATATATATATATATATATAGATATATAGATATATATCTATATATATATATATGTATATATGGAGAGGTTTTTGCTATAGGGCACATGCTCTCACTAGAAACACAGAGAGAGATAGAGACAGAAAGTGAGAAATCACCCCGCAGGGGGGATGGCCACACCGCAGACACTTTTCCTCCATTCTCCTCTCAGGATGTTGGGCATGCATGCTCATGCGCTAGGCGTGAGTTTAAGCCACCGGGTCTGAGACTCAAACTGTGGTCAACTACGTGGGAGTCCAGCAATATAGCCATTATATTATATTTTTAAAAGAAATACATTTTTCGTCTTTGCTACCTGAACGATATATGGTTCTTTCAGGTATATTTTTTAGCCAATTTCATGTGTGCAAATTCCACATAGAACTGTGTTTATTTTGTTGTTCTGGTTTTCTTGTAAGAGCTGCATTTTGTTTTATATCAATTCCTTTATACTACATTGTGGGGAAAAATATATATTGCATACTAGTGAAATACAGCTCAAAAATAGGACTGAAATACATTTTCCAATCGACCAAATTATGAGGAACTAACACTGAGAGCTGAAATGAAAGCCCACTATAGTTTTTTGTTAAAAATGCTGATTTGGAATTACAAGATTATCTCTCATACACTTGGAAAATATAGTAAGAAAAAAACATGATCTGCCTAAAAGCAAAGAATGAAGAGGCTAGCTGTAAAAGGGCAAAATCAATTCATTTATGAGAAAACTGATCAAAAGTATTCTGTGGAGGATGTTGATGAAATTCAAATGTTATCTATCAAGCTAAGTACAGACTTAAGGACATCTTTGCCACAGAAGGCAAACTAATAATAACTATGTTCAATAAATTATTGGATTGTGAACCTGCATGCTTTCTCCTTCTGGCTCATGGGAGCTACTATTCCTTTTCTTTCCTCCTAAATGTGTATGCCTCTCTCTCTTTCCAAATATATATATATATATATATATATATATATATATATATATATACAGTCTCAAAAGGGAAGTACTGAGTTTATGTGATCAGTACTTTGTGCATGTGCTTGTAATATATATGTATAAATACATATGTACGTACTATTCAGAAAATACTCAGCAATTCATGTCTGATACCAACTGTGTAAGTTTTTTGTTTATTTGTTTGTTTGTTCATTTGTTTACTATACAGCCAGTTCTTTGATACCAGATGGGTATCCTACAATATTCAGTTCAAATTACTTTATTTATTTATTTATTTTGGAGAGGTTTTTGTTATAGGGCATGTGCACTTTCCAGACAGACAGAGAGAGACAGAGAGAAAGGAAGCAGCGAGAAATCACCCCCCCAGGGGGGATGGCCATGCCGCAATCCCTTCTCCTCCATTCTCCTCTCGGGATCTTGGGCATGCACGCACATGCGCTTGGCATGAGTTTAAGCCACCGGATCCGATACTCAAACCACAGCTGACTACATGGGAGTCCAGCGACATAGCCATTACGCCAACTGCTGGTCCCAGTACAAATTATTTTAGAACTTTTTATTATTTTTTTTTTTTTTTACTTTCATGAGAGTGAGAGACATAGAAAGATGGAGAAGGACCCTCAGTAGATCTTACACCACATTTTCCACCCATCATCCTCTCAGCCACACAGGATCATGTGTACACACCAGACCTGTGATCATTCATGTGGATCCACCTTTTCTTAAGCACTGTATTACCACTATGCCACTAAACTAGCCCACAACACATGGCAATGTTGACACTAATTGGAGTTAGTATAGACTTCTGACAGGTTAAAAATTCAGTCCCACAAGATGTCTTTCTATTGTAGATGCCAATTTCAAGTACAATATAGTACTTGCAGGTAACTCACAATTTCTGTCCAATTTCTGGCTACAAATGAAGTGCTCCCACACCCCTTTTCTTGGCTTTCATAATTTGCTAATGTAGCCTGAAGAACTTGGAGAAACACTTACCTGTATTCTCTGGTTTACTTTAAAGGATATGGATGAACAACCTGATGAAGATGTACTTATAACAAGGTGCGTAGAGAACAGTGCCAGCTACCGTGCCGTCTTCTATGTTTCCCCCCCTGAAGCCTTCCATATGTTCAGCAGCCTGGTTGTGCTCTGAATCTCGTCCTTTTGGATTTGTATAGAGACCCTATTATGTTGGTACAATGGGTTAAATCACTGGCCATTGGTGATCAAGTCAACCTTCAGGCCTTCTCCTCTCCACAGCAATAGAAAGTTGACATTAAAATGTCCAAACCTTTGGGGCCCCAAAATGGTGCAACAGTAAAACACAATATTCTTCAAGACTGACACAGATGGAAAGGTTCTCATCTGGTGGCCTCCCTACAGGGCATGATTCTGTGTGTGTTCTGGGTTGGATGAGGAGGGGGTGGATTGAGGCATGAAGACCCTGTTGGATATATTCTTTCTCTCTCTCTTTCACTTGTGGAAGAAATAAATATATACCAAACTTTGTATTTATTATGTTTTTTTGAGAGATTTTTGCTATGGGGTACATGTAATCGCCAGAGACAGAGAGACAGAAAGCAAGAAATCATCCCCCGGGGAGGATGGCCACGCCAAAATCCCATCTCCTTCATTCTCCTCCCAGAAGCTTGGGCACACATGCATGAATTTGAAGCCACTGGTCCAGGACTCGAACCATGGTTGACCATGCAGGAGTCTAGTAACGTAACTGCTATGTCATCTGCTGGTCCCAATTAATTATTTGTTTTTGCCATAGAGTGTGTGCAATTGCTGGAGAGATTCAGAGAGAGGCAGAGAGAGGAAAAGTGAGAAATCTGCCCTAGGGGATGGCCAAGACACAATCTTATCTCCTCCAATCTCCTCTTGGGATTTTGGGCACGCATGGACACCAGTGTGATTTGCAAGCTGCCAGGTTTGAGACTCGAATAGTAGTCTCAAATTGCAGATCATCTGGGAGGCCAGTGCCTTAGCCACAAAACTCTATTTTTTAAAGAAAGTGGCAATTATCTAATCACATAGTTGACGCATCGCCAATCATCCCCCATCCTATGGCTATCTAGGAGACCCAATCATCACTCAATTTATTAGCATGTAAAATGACACATCACTTTGGAGATTACAAGGGTTTTAGAAACTTAGTATCAGAAAAAAAAAGGCAGAAATCAAATACTAGTTTATTGGGAAAGTCATGAAATATTTTTCTATGCAAAAATGGGTCATGACTTTCTCAATGAACTAATATGTGTTTATTTTATGATGGCACTATACACGATAAATGAATTTCAAACTCTGACTCTACAAAGAACAAAATGTTTTATTTTGGGCCTTTGAGATTACAACCCAGGAAGCATAGATTCTGGCACACTAAAAAATATTCCAAGGAGTTGAGAAGAAGTTGACTTTATGAACAGAGAAGGACTGAAACAAAGATAAATGAATTACAAAAACAGATCGGCCATTTCAAAGTTATTTTCCTTGTAAGATCGAGTCAGGGTGAAATAATGGTAAGGACATAACTGACGAGTTAAGTTTAGTTTACTTTGGGTTACTTCCTCCATGTGAGAATTAAGATAGGCAAAATCAGTATCATGCAAGTTGAAACTGACCTTTGAAACCAGGTTCTCTCCTGATTTCTCTGAGGTCAGATAGCAGCTCAGCTTTGGCTTGGTAAAAAGAAGCCATGAAAGAGTCCATTTTGATTTTTAATTTGGTCCTTCACTAAGGCTAGTGCTGGGGTTAAGTTAAAAACAGTGGCTTCGTGTAACTTCTACTTAACAACACATGCCTGTATTATATGCCTGCTTTTCACACGTTTATCTCTTGAGATGTGAATATGGCTAAAAGTATAAAATTAACTTCTCTTTTTTCTAAAAAAAAGGAAATGCCTTGCTTCATTCAAAAGTTCTCAAAGGAATTGCAGACATACCATGAGAATGACTCAGCCAAATTAAGACTAAAGAAATATTAGAAGAAATATCATTGTCATTCCTGAATTTTCCATGGTGACTGTAGTGCATTAGAGGCAAGGCAAAAAGCTCTTCAGCATTGTTTTCTTTTCTTTCTTTCTTTATTTTTTTTGTTGGAGAGATTTTTGCTATAGGGCTCGTGCACTCACCAGAAAGACAGAGAGAGACAGAGAGACAGCAGAAAGTGAGAAATCACCCCCTGGTGGGGATGGCAACGCCACAATCTCTTCTCCTCCATTCTCCTCTCAGGATCTTGGGCACACACGTACACGCGCCGGGTGTGAGTTTAATCCACCGGGTCTGGGACTTGAACCCTTGTCGACTACATGGGAGTCCAGTGACATAGTCATTATGCTAACTGCTGGTCCCTCTTCAGCATTGTTGAGACAACTAGATTTTGACAATCATGGAAGATTTTTTTTTTTTAAACTTATTTAAATTCCATCCCGGACATTTGTAACCATCATTAACAAACATCATATACAACTCTACCTAAACTAAGAACCACAAAGACGTTCTCTGACAAAATATTATCAGTTCTGCTTCTAAGTTGGATGAAATGTATGATAATACTCAAGGGTCATGGGGAAAATAGCAACTGTTCATAACATTACCCTATAGACTTGTTACTTATCCCTACACTTGGAACTAATATGATTCACAGAGCCCCGGGAATACTGCACGGTGGTAGTACACGTTTACTGACCTATTACTAACCCTGTAGTCAATGTTCATCATGTCCGCACTTTGACCTAGTCCCTACCTTGGAAAGTGAAAGACTGAACTAGGCCCTGAACATAAACAGAAAACTGGTTCCCGTGACTCTAGCCATCACGTCACTATCATTTTCTTGCTTGGATTTCTTTCTCCGAGATCATAGCTTTCCTACTCTAGCATGTTGCTTGAGATTCTTTTAATTTTTACCTATTTTGTAATTACTCTTTGTCTAAGACTGGAACTTGCCTCTAATATCATTTATTCTGTATCAAATAGATTATCACCTTAGTTTCCTAGGATGTCAGATACTGCCACATAGATGTGAAAATAACTTGCCCCTTACAGCCTCTCAGATCTGTACTTTGTTGGAAATGCTGCAGGATGGTTCAACATTATATTAATTTTATCAACATTTAGAGTTGATCTAAGAAATGTCTTCCTGAAAAAGGGCAAAAATCATGATCCTAGATACTTTCTACAACTCATTGAATTACACACCTCATTTATTTCTAAATTTCCTTTTTCTTTCCAAGCACAAGATTTCAGTATCTAATGTGCTATTTAGAAGAAAAAAAAAAATTAAGGCTTTGCCATAAAGCACTTGCATTTGGTAGAGAGAGACAGAGACAGTAAGATGAAAAGTGAGAAATCACCACTGCCCCCCAGAGGTAATGGCTGTGTCACAGTCCCTTCTCCTCTATTCCCCTCCTGGGCTGTTTGTTGGGCATACACACACACACACACACACACACACACACACACACACCATGAGTTCAATGCCATCTGGTCTGGAACTCCATTGCTGTAGACCATGTGGGAGTCCAGCACCTTAACCACCCCACCTGGTGGCCCCACCATTTAGAATTTTAGTCATGCTTCAACTCATCTATTCTGACTGGCACTGGGAAATCTAGGCTTTATTTTGTAATTATGGTAAAGTGGGGCAACACTTAATAGTTTAGGGACACAAATTTAACTGAACGTGATACAGATATATTTTTAAAGACAATGTGTATCTCCAGGCTGTTCTTTGTATGTATCTCTAGCAGTAGGAGCTGAGATAGGTTGAAATTTTACTAAATCTGGAGTCAAAAGACATGGGCTTAAGTTCTGGTATTATCATGTGCTTATGGAATGATGAAATTAGGATAACAAAAGCTATTTTAAAGAGTTCTTGCAAAAATTTTATAAAATTATGCATGTGTGAACACTTTGCAAACTAAACTTCCATAAAAATGTTAATTTTTCTTTGTTATTTTAATTACAATTGAAATAGATGGATCTGCTAAGAAAAAGAAAAAGTAAATAATGAGTGAAATGTCACACAGTACATTATTTACATAGTCAAAATTAGAACCTACTTTTCTTACTAACAATTCCATTCAACCATGCATGTGGGGAAAATTGACTTAATTTCAACAGAACATAGTGTACAGAAGTCTTGAATCACCTCCTACTTACCACACTTGAGGGAGAGGAAGTTCCACTCGTGATTAAGAGGATGAACAATCACATAACATCTGACAGTGGACAGATGAGATCAAACAGTTTCTCTGTCATATACATTCACAGCCCAGGGAAGAAACCCTCAGCATGCCATGCAAGGTCACGTGAGTATTGATCTCAAGAACAGAACAAAAAATCGGGAATGTGGGAGATAGGCTTGTGAGCTCTAAGGGGGTGTTTCTCCCTGGTGACCCTGAGAGGATGTGGTTGGCTTGTGTGAATTAATCCATAGGTTGGCAGAGAAACGAACCTGCAATTCTCAGCTAAGCATGAAGAGTGACTGGTCTTCTTGATTAGCAAGGTGATTTGACTATGAGGAGCTTGAGGTTAGGCCTTTTCAGGCCTCCTGTTTGTTTGTTTATTTGTTTGTTTTATTTTTTTGTAGGTTTTGGACATAGTGCATGTGCACTCCCTGGAGAGAGACAGTGAGAGGGAATGTGAGAAATCACCCCTGGGAGGGATTGCCATGCTTTAATCTCTTCTCTCCATTCTCCTTTCTGTAATTTAGGCTTGGGTGTACATGTGCCTGGTGTGATTTCAAGTTGCTGGAAGCTGGCTGGGTCCAGAACTTGAACTATGGTCAGTCATGTGAGAGTCCAGTGCTGTAGCCACCACGCCAACTCCTGGTTCAGTCTCCTGGTTTTATTAGTTTGCTATATGGAATGTGCACTCATGGAGGAAAGAGAAAAAGAAAGTCACCACTTGGGGAAAGGGCAAATCACTATCCCTTTTCCTCTATTCTCCTCTCAGATTTTGGACATGCATTTATCGGTTCCCAGCAGGTTTTTCAAGTTGTTGCGCACCTGTTCGTGTAGGAGCCAGCTGCCTCAACTTCCACGTCACCTGCTGGCACTAGACCTTAACTTTAGACCTTATACTCCGAGAAGCATTAACTCAACTAGTAGAGACAGACTATCTCAAGTAGAGACAGTGACCATGGATGCAGCTTAATAGAGAGAAAAAGTTCAAACTTACAAGGCTGGAAAACAATAAATTTTAAGCAATAGAGGGAAAGAAGTCAGTTTTTGTTTGTTTGTTTTTATGAGGTATTGTGAAAAGTGTAGAATGAGAATAAGGACAAATGATGTGTAGAAAAGCCAGGGAGGACAACATTTTAAAAAATTACATATAGTATTAATCAATTATGGGAATAAATACAGAAAAGAAGAACCAGGAGATGATTAAAGATTGATATTGAATTCATTTTTAAAGTTATGTGATCAATTTTAAAAGCCCTGTTCGAGTACTTCTATCATTGAGGAGCCAGTCTGAAAATTCTTTATGGTCCTGAAAGTGAATTTAGTAAATCAAACAATGTGAAAGCGTTGCATTCCAAAAAGCAGCTTTAAGACATTAAATTCTCTCTTTAGTACTCTATTACTTTAACTTAAGTGATTTTTTTAAAATTAAAACAAACGAAAAGTACAACTAACTATGACAAATTTATAGGCACATTTCATAAATTTAGAGAATTGGGTCAATTAAAACCCGAGATCACAAGATATAAAAAATTCTTTTAGAAGTTTGTGGAACATGAATATTCTGAGAAAACTGCATGGACACACTAAGTTTTTACTTTAATTTCCTTTTTCCATTAATTTTCAAAAATCCCATCATAAACTACCTATAATGTTACTACAAAATGTAATGACAGGTAACAAGTCATAAGATACTTATCCCCACTGATAAATGTTAATGTACAATCTGCATTGCTTAACAATAGGGATACCTTCTGAGAGTGCATCCCTAGGTGACCCACCCTTATGTCAACCTCATAGATTGTACTTACAAAAACTTAAATGGTATAACCTAATACATACATACTATATCATATGGCCCAGTGTTCACACCTGTCAGCAAGTTACTGTACTGAATACTGTAGGCAGTTGTAATAAAATGGTAAATATTTGTGTCTAAAGAGATCTAAACACAGAAAATGTGCCAATAAGATATTATATCAAAGACTAAAAAATGTTATGCCTATATAGGGCATTTGCATGAATGGAGAATACAGGACTGGCAGTGGCTCTGAGTGAGTCAGTGAGTGAGTGGTGAGTAAGCAGGAAGTCCTAAAACATCACCGTCCATAACTGCAGACTTCACAGATACTGTACACTTAGGTTACACTAAATTTATAAAGAATGTTTTTTTCTATAATAAATGAATCTTGGCTTTATAACTATGCTTTATAAACTTTACTTTGTAAACTTTCTGACTCTTTAATAATGATATTCAACTTAATGTACAACTGTACAAAAATATTTTCTTTAGTTTTCTATAAGATTTTTCCTATTATTTATTTACTTTTAAAATAAATGTTTATTTAATTTTATTTATCATCATTATTATCATTTTCAATTTGTCCAGAGCAAGACAGAGAGAGAGAGAGAGAGAGAGAGAGAGAGAGAAAGTGAGAAAGCAAGCCATCAGGTCCAGGTTTTGAACTGTGATGGGCCATGTGGGAGTCCGGCACCCTTAACCACCATGCCACCTGCTGGCCCCTATTTATTTATTTATTTATTTATTTATTTATTATTTTTCAAACTTTTTTGTTCAGAACTAACACACACATTAACCTACAACTACACATGGTCAAGATCAGCAACAATGCTGTCTTCTATGTATACATTTTGTCCTACTAGATGGGCCATGAGAAACAAAATAACATGAGATTAAGTCAAGCACTAGAAAAGAGGCAATCAAGACACAGTAAATACAAGATGTCTGAACCTGCTGCTGGTCTAATGCAGAATACTGTTTCAATATACTTTTTCTTTATTATTTGCTATAGGGTACCTGTGCTCACTAGAGAAAAAGAGATAGAGAAATTGAGAAAGCACCCTCCAGGAAGGAAATCCATACTGCAATCCCTTCTCCTCTTCCTCTCAGATTTTGAGCATGGATGTATATGTGCCCAGCATGATTTTCATGCAGCCAGGTGTGAGATGTGAACGGCAGAGTTGGTCATGTGGATCTAACTGGCTTAATCACCATGCTATAGGTTGGCCCTCTCATACATGTCCATTAGTAAGTAGAAGTGCATTCTGAAATAATAATAAAATGCATATTAAAATAAATACATTACCAGTATCTTAGTCATTTATTCCCATGATCAAGTATTATGAAAATCAAATAATTGTATGTACTACCTTCTTTATGACTGGTAATGCAGTCAATCTCTTTACATCAGCACCACACAAACTCAAGTAACGTGTTGCATTATGATATCACTAGGCAATGGGGGTTTTCAATTCAATTACAATTTTATGGGACCAGTCTTAATCAGTGAGGGTGCCCAAGCTCTATTAAAGGTGGGACCAGCAGTTAGTGTAATGGCTATGTCGCTGGACTCCCACATAGTCGACTGTGGTTCGCATCCCGGACTCGGTGGCTTAAAACTCACACCGGGCGCGTGTGCGTGCATGTCCAAGATACCAAGAGGAGAATGGAGGAGAAGGGATTGCGGTGTGACCATCCCCCCTGGGGGGTGATTTCTCACTTTCTGTCTCTCTGTCTGGTGAGCACACGCGCCCTATAGCGAAAACCTCTCCAAAAAAAAAAAAAAAAAAAAAAAAAAAAAAAAATCAAGCTCTATCAAAGGTATAGGGTGTCCTGACTCATGGTCTATGTGCTAGGCAAGACTAACAAAATTTCTTATTAAAATGTGGCTTTCTATGGCCAGTCCCATAGTGCGGTAGTTAAGGGAGCCAGACCCCACATGGCTAGTTGCAGTGCAAATCCTGCAATGGCCTGAAAAATATCCCAGGCACATGTATGTGTGCTCCAAATCCTGATGAGATGGAGAAATAGAGGAAAAGCGATTGTGGTGTGACCGTGCCCCGTTGAGGGAAGGGTGCTTTCTTTGTATTTATCTATGTGATGAGCATAGGTATCCTGTGGCAATTTAAAAAAAATGTCTTTCTGCTGAAGCACAACTACAAAGAAATTCTGCTTTGACCTGCTTACATAAGGAGCTTTGCTCTTAGAAACTCTTTATCTTCTCTAAAATGAATGAAAGAACGAAGCATCATTCTGTTAGCTAATTTACTCTCTAAAAAAGTATTGTGGAGCCTGCTTTCTTTTTTTTTTTTTTTTTTTTTTTTTTTTTTTTAGTGTGTGGATAAAATGACATTTTTGAACTCCAGTACTTCATAGCCAACCTATAGGAAACATGCATCCTCTTGGCATTGCACCACTACATGTCAATGCCACATATATGTTCCATAGTTTTGAAAGTATTCTTCTCCACTGTGTATTAAATCATATGGTAGAAGAACTTTACAGGGGACCAACAGTTAGCGTAATTGCTATGTTGCTGAACTCCCATGTAGCCGACTGAGGTTCGAGTTCCGGACCTGGTGGCTTAACCTCACACCAGGCACATGTGCGTGCATGCCCAAGATTCCGAGGGGAGAATGGGAGAGAAGGGATTGCGATGTGGCCATCCCCCCTGGGGGGTGATTTCTCACTTTCTATCTCTCTGTTTCTCTCTGTTTTTCTGGTGAGCACACATGCCCTATAGCAAAAGCTTCTCCAAAAATAAAAGAGCTTTACAGGAAGGAACCAAAATTAGCTCTATATTAAAAGTGATACCAGGGACCAGCAGTTAGCGTAATGGCTATGTTGCTGGACTCCCACGTAGTCGACCACGGTTTGAGTCCTGGACCTGGTGGCTTAAACTCGCGCTGGGTGCGTGTGCGTGCGTGCCCAAGATCCCGAGGAGAATGGAGGAGAAGGGATTGCGGCGTGGCCATCCCCCCTGGGGGGGTGATTTCTCTCTTTCTATCTCTCTGTCTCTCTCTGTCTGTCTGGCAAGCACACGCGCCCTATAGCAAAAACCTCTCCAAAAAAAAAAAAAAAAAAAAAAAAAAAAGTGATACCATAGACTAGCACTTAAAGGTGGTTTACTTTCCTTTTGCTAATCCACCTTGCTTTACTATTTAACTTGTAGTACAACAAAACAAAACACACCTAATCATAGCCTTGTTGAGTTTTCAAAAGATCTGGACCTTGAAACCACAACCAGAGAGCAAATGTGTCTAAGAAAGCGAGGAAAGAAGCATTAGCCTTGAGGGCAGAGTGACCTTCTGCATTGCGACTCTGGTGCCTACAAGTCTCCATGAGTGGCTGCCCAGGAGAGCATGCAGTACCACTCACCCTTCCCACTTTCTTCATCTTTTTTTTCTTTTGAAAATCCCTGTTCCAGCTTGAGACTTCGAAGATGTCTTTGAACATTAGTTCACATCTTTCCAGGTCACTGATTTCCTTTCCTTTTCACTTATTTCATTAGTAATACTGACCCTTTGAGGGCAGGCAGGTGACCGGATGTGTACGGCAATGGATTCCCACATGGCTGACCACGGTACAAGTCCTGGACCAAGTGGCTTGAAAATCACACTGGGTACTTGCGTGAGCATGCCCTAGATTCTGAGACGAGAATGGAGAAGGACTGCAGCGTGTTTCTCCTACGGCATGATTGCCCACTTTCCTTTCTGTCTCTCTTTAGCGTAACCTATGACAAAGACAAAAAAAATCAAAACAAAACAAAACAAACAAACAAACAAAAAACACTAACTAAAATCCATATTTTGTTTTCTGGTTTTGATTAGAAGAAGAAAGGAAAGAGAAGGGAAGAAAGAAAAAAGTTAAAGAAATGAAGGAAACTTGAGACTAGCAGATGGTGTAAAGGTTAGGTCACTGAACTCCCATGTAGTCGACTACAGTTTGAGTCCTGGACCTGGCTGCTTAAAACTCATGTTGAGTACATGTGCATGCCAAGATCCTGAGAGGAGAATGGAGGAGAAGGGATTGGGGTGTGACCATCCCCCCGGGGGGTGATTTCTCACTTTCTGTCTCTGGTGAGCACATTTGCCCTAGAGCAAAAATCTCTTAAAAAAAGAAAAGGAAAGAAAAGGAAAGGGAAGGGAAGGGAAGGGAAGGGAAGGGAAGGGAAGGGAAGGGAAGGGAAGGGAAGAAAAGGAAAAAAGGAAAGGAAAGAAAAGGAAAGGAAAGGAAAGGAAAGGAAAGGAAAGGAAAGGAAAGGAAAGAAATAAGAAAGGAAATTGAAAGAAATTGAAAATTGAGAGAGAATACATCAAATTAAGACTAACGACATAGGTAGGGGTTAAGGAGAAAAAAACAGAGAGAGGAGCTGAAAAGCCCTGAGATTCAGATGAACTTTTTACACTAGAAATCTGGTCTGCAAATGAGACAAAGAAAAAACTGAGTTGAAAATAATTTTTCCATGTGGGCATTTTCTAACCCTTTCAGCAGAGAGAGGCAGGACATTAGTGAGAAATAGATATGGCTTATTAACTGTTGATGTTGACATGTATAGTATTCTCAACTGGATTTGTCTGAGAAGTATTTCATGATGGGCAAAGTATTTGTACAAGCAAAATGAGAAATAGCGATTGACTGTTTTAAAAAATAATTAGAATAATAATAATAATGATTGGGGAAAACATAGAAAAGATATTGAATGTTGAAGCGGGGAGATTAAGGTCTCTGTACTGACTGACATGCATGGCATTCCCTTTTGAAAAAGCAATGTAATACACTGTAAAGTTATATGTAATTCAATGTAATATAAAGAAGAATAAAAAATAATTAAAAAATAATAAAAAAAAGTTCAGTAATAGTAGTTGAGACTCATATGGTTCTTAGTGAGGTTGACCATGGGTAAGGTAAACATGACACTCTATGTTCACCATTAATATTCTCCTTAAAGATCCTCTTAGTTTATTTTCTACTGACCACACTTCATTCCCACATGATTCATTCTGCCATTCATGCAGAAAGAACTTAGCCAAAAGCATTCCAGTAATACTAACCAAAAAATATGGCAATGGTAGTATTGAGGCAGAGATTAAGAATCCATTTAAACCACTATAAACATATATTGAGACTCTATTATGAAACCAGCTTTTTAAATAGTGTTAAGATATAATGGATATTTAAAAGCTGCACATATTTAACATATGTAATTTGATGAGTTTGGCTATATGCATACACCCACGATACCGTCACCAAATTATCGTTATACTAAGGTGAACCTGCCCTCAGTATCCAATTTGAGTATTTATTATTTTTTCTCTTCTTCTTTTTTTTTTTTTTTGGATTTTACCTGAAGCCATGTGCAATCTTTGAAGAGGAAAAATAAGAAATCACCCTCAAGTAGAAGATGGCAGAGCTGAAATCACTTCCCTTCATTCTCCCCCTGAGATTTGGGCATGTGGTCACACACACTTTGTATGATTTTTCAAGCTGTCATGTACAGAACTTGAACATGGCCAGCCATGGCCACCTTAACTGCCATGCCACTTGCTGGACCCTTTGTTTTTCTTAAATACATAAGGTGATTCTATTTTGTCTTACTAGAGAATATTTGCAGCAGAGAAGTCAATTATTTTTATAATGTATATCCTATATTGCTCTTAGTATAGTAATTAACTCTGGGGGTTTTAGTTTCAAGAATAATTTTTTTTCTTTTTTTGACAGAAGGTTCACTATGCTCACAAGAGAAAGGAGAGAGAGAGAGAGAAGAGAGATGAGAGAAGAAAGAGACAGAGGAAGAGAAAGAAAGCATATCTTCCCTAAAGGGCTGTGTCACACCAAAATCCCTTCTCCCTATCCAATCATGCCGGGAATTTGGGCACATATATCCATGTGACTAGCCTTTTGTTTTTTACAGGTTTTTACCTTAGGGTATATGTGTTCACCAGAAACAGAGAGACAGAGACAGCGAGAGGGAAAGTGAGAAATCATCCCTCAGTGGGGATGGCTACTCAGTGGGGATCCCTTCTCCTCCATTCTCCTCTTACAATCTTTGGCACACAAACATATGCACCTTGCGTGTTTAAGCCATCAAGCTTGGGACTCAAACCATGGTAGGCCATGTGGGAAACTAGTGACATAACTTGTACACCATGTGCTGACCCCCCCCACCCCAGTGTGTTTTTTAAGCTACTGGGACTAGAATCCCAATTGTTTGCCTTTACCTCAGACACCATCACCCACAAGCTTCTTTATCATTCACACATCTAATACATAATATTAGTTTTGTCTATTTGTGTATTTCATATTAATGGAGTGTAAGTGACTTATATTCCACAATGCAATATTTGTATGGAGAATCTATGTTGTTACAAGCACCATTCACCTATTCTTCTTTTGATAGGCATTCATACTCTTGTCAGTTTTTGATTACTGTGAACAGATTGGAACATCATTTTCATGCACATTTGTATGCAATTCTTTTGTTTATAGCCTTTATAACTGCAATTTAAATCACCACATTGTAGGGCCAGGAGGTAGTGTGGGGTTTAAGGTTTTGGACTCCGACAAGACTGACCATATTTCAAATCCTGGATGCAGTGGCTTGAAAATCACGCTGGGTGTATGCGTGTGCATGCCCAAAACCCAGGAAAAGAACAGGGGAGAATAGATTGGAGTATGGCTATTCCTCTTGTGGTGATTTCTCACTTTCCTTTTCACTATCTCTGTCATTCTCCAGCAAGCACACACCCCCTATGGGGAAAAACAAATCATAAACATATAGCTGAAATTGTCACATAGATTTCCAAAACATTGATAGCAATTTCCATGAACAATAGTACTATATAAACTGTATTTTTTAGATGTCTACATCAATATGTATAATAACAACCTCTCAAATTTTAGCTATTTTAGCAGGGAGTGCAGTGGTAGGTGATTTTGTTTATACGTTTAATTTTCTCACTGACTAATGATATTTGACAAATATTCATTACTGATTGAAATACTTCTTTGAAAGTGCTTGTTAAAGAATGCTGTCCATTTTATAGTGTGTGTGGTTTGGTCATTTGTGAAATTTAAATAACTTTTTTTGTTCTTTATATATGTATGATATGAATTCTTTTCCAGGCTATACGAATCATAAATATCTTCTTGTCTCTGTTTTGCCTGTTCACCCTCTTAATGTCCTTCAGTGAAGAGAATTTCTTATCCTAAGTAAGTACAATCTTCCCCAGTTATGTTGAGCATTTTACTTTTAAGAATACCCTGCCTCTTCCCTGGTCATGATACTGTTCTTCAAAAGGCACCATTTTAAATGATCTCACTTCTCTCCATTCCATTCTTTTGTGTTGCTAATAACAGAAAATAACTGAACCTGCAAGATTTATGAAAAGGCTTCAAAAGTTTGTGAAAAATGGAATCAAAGTACAAGTTTATCTTGGTGCAAAATACGTTTTAAAATCCATCCACAGTTTTTTAAGAATTTGCATTTTCCATAACTATTGAAGACTCCTCCTATAAGAACAGAGGTTTATTTAGCTCCAAGTCTGGATGTCTCAGGTTGAGGAACCACATTTTATGAGGATCTTCTTGATGGTGAAGACCTGGACAGAATATTGAGCAGAACAGAACTGAAGCATGTGAATCTGTGTCATTAATCTCTGTTCTGGTCTCATTCTCTCTTCTTAAAACTCATCATGAGTCAATCACAGGGCACCACCATGATATCTAATCACTTCCTAAAGGTCTCCTTTTTACCTATAGTCAGATTAAGTTTCCTCTTAATATCCTCAGAATATAGTCAAAGTTTCAATACATAATTCATGTGAGAATAAGAGTCTATTTGAGAATCTGATTTTCTTGGGAAGTCACTGTGTCATCATCACATTCTTATTTCTTGTCTGGCATTTGAATAAGTTAGAATTATTTTCTTAATTTCTAACAGTATGTGGTTATTCAAGCTACTATTAATGATGTTTGGTTAAATTTAATAGTGACCAGAGAACATAAGCTACATTTCTTTTTTTTTTTTTAAAGTATTTACTTAAGTTTATCAATTATTGTCATTATTATTATTTCTTTTTTATTGATTAATTTTAATTATTATTTTTACAGTTAATCACTATACATCATTTAGATTGTAAAGAGACTTTACCCAGCATGATATACACCTCAGTCCAGCCCAGTTGAGAATATATGCATGTCCTCATCAACAAACAATAAACCATATCATAAGCTACATTTCGATCTTTAAAATTTTGTGAAGATTTAATGAAATTTCCCAAATAAGTCATTTTAAGAGTTACCCTAAGAAATATCCTACAAAATGAATATATGAAAGGTCATCAAAAAGTTTTTGAAAATTTTATGTTATCAAAAAACTATGTATACATTTCTTTTTTTAAAAAAAGGTTTTTGTTGCCATAGGTTATGTATGCTCTCCTGAGAGAGATAGAGACAGATAGTGAGAAGGAAAATGAGAACTCACTCTCTAGGGGGGGAATAGCCACACCACAATTTCTTCTCCTCCATTATACTCCTGGGACTTTGGGCACATGCACACATGTGCCCAGTGTGGTTTTCAATCTTCCCAGTCTGAACCTAAACTGTGGTTGGCCATGTGGGAGTCCAACTCCCCAACCACTATGCTACCCAAAACTATGTACAAGTTTCAAAATCATTTTCACTCAAATAAACTCATATTTTAATTCCATTTTTTCACAGACATTTTGAAGGAGCCTTATACACTCTGCAGTTGCTAAATGAATTGTTCCATAAATGTAATTTATGTAGGTTTGATAAATTTTTGTTTGAAATATCTTATAGCCTCACATTGTTTTTTGCTTATAGTCTCATAGGTATGTAATAAATAATGCCCCACTTGTTTGTGAATTTGTCTAATTCTCAATGTCTGACAATAGTACTACCTATAGCTTTTTGAGAATATAATGGAATCTATGTTAAAATGTTTTACCATAGAAAGACATTTGTGGCTTTTTTATCCAATTTGCTTTCTTTGTTTATTGAGGACTACTCTATATGAAATAAGCTGGGTCCATTAAAATTGTACAATTCCGTGAGCTCTTATGGCTGTATGAACCCATGAAACTCAGGCTTACACTCTGCATCTTTGCAGTCAAATCCTCTGTTCCAAGTCTTAGGCAACCATTGACTTTCATGTTTTGTGTATAGATTAGTTTGCATCTTACATAACTGTAATCATTCAATGTATGCTATTTTTTGACTGACTTCCTTTTCTCATTATAATGATTTTGATGTTTACATGCATGTTTTCATATGTTTTGCAAGGGTCTTTCCTCTTCCAAAGGGAGGGTCAAACAGAGACACAAAGTGCTAGAAAAAAGATGCAAAACACTGACGTCATGTTGTTTATTGCTGCATTCCAGGTGAGCTCACAGAGAGCTAATAGCACTCCTAAGGTGCTTCCTCCCTCTTGGAGCTTTTAACTTACATGGAAAGCATTTGCAGAGCAGCTTCCTCCCTCTTGGGGCTCACAGCACAGAATTGAGCTGAGAAGAACCAAGGCCATCACAGCCAAGGCCACCGGAGCTCACTAGGTTCAAGTGAGCAGGGCTAGCTACCTAGTTGGCCAGGTGCTCCTTGTCTCTTAAAGGGGCTACAGACAATAGTGGCTAATTGCAAAAAGCAAACTGTCACACATGCACATGTGTGTTACACTCAATGGCATAAAGACAGCAAAGTCATAATTACATAATAAGCTGCGAGCGAAGTACAGCTAATAACATAAGTTCCTTACCGATGATCTTCAAACATGATAACACAGGAAGTGAGGAGCCAAACTAAACCATCCTGACTCCATTTTCTCTATACCATACATCAAAAGCATATTTTTTATACTACTAAGTAATATTCAGTCACATGAACATATTGCTACCAAGTCAAATCAGGAATGGAGTAGGAGAGTTGGTTGCCACCAGAAAAGTCAAACTGTGACTCATGAGGTTTGTTGGGGAGAAAGATGTTAGCATGGATGACATCATCTTGAAGACAACAGGTTTGATTAAGGGAAGATCTCCTAGAATATGTTAGGGGATGGGTTTTTAGAGAGAAATAGTTCCCATTCAATTCTTCAACCAGGTCCATGAATGAAAACAAAGGATTGAAAGTTGTGTAGATCTGATTGGCCAATTTAAGTAGCAGTTCCATTGGTCTCTAATTGAAACTGGTACTGTTCTGATTGGTCACTCTGCTGCAGACAGCATTCCATACTCCCTCCCTGCAGTTGGGGTTATTTTTAAGGCATTCAGCCTTTTCAAAATATGTACCCAACTAGAAAACTCACAAAATAGTAGTCAGTACCAGATGTCTTCCATTCAGGGTAGTTCTGGCTAGTTTCAGTATCACGTTTTGTTTACTTACCTTTGATGAACATTTTTAGTAATTCTAGTTACTTTATTACTGCTGGGGATTTTTTGCAAGTAAACTGCCCTAGGCATTTGTGTACAAGTGTAGCCAATCTTTCCATTTCTCCTGGCTAAATATCTTCATGTAGAATTTCAATTCATAAATTAAATGCATAACAAATTCTGAAAGGAATCCATAAACTCTTTAATAAAGTGGATGTGCAAGTTTTATATTAGAACAGAAATATGTAACAATCAATTGCTCCACATCCTTGGCAATATTTGTTATTGTTATCCTTTTAAATTTTAGCTAATGTGGTCAGTATGTAGGTGTTTTGTAATTTCATTCAATTACCTAATGATTAATGATGATGAATATATATATGTCTATGTGGGTTTTTTTTTTTCTATTTTTTCAAAGAACACCTGTTTACATTTTTTAAAACAGTTTTTGTTTCTCTTTCTTTCTCTTTCTTTCTTTCTTTCTTTCTTTCTTTCTTTCTTTCTTTCTTTCTTTCTTTCATGAACAAGAGAGACTAAGAGAAGAGACAGAAACCATCCCCAACCAGTCCTAAAGCCACAATCCACTCCCCAGCCTTCAACCTATAAGCATATCAGAGACAATCAGCTTCACCAATAGGGTCTTGATCCCATGATCCAACCCCAGCCCCAGCCAGGCTCAGATCATGGACATGCACATGCCTGGAGAATTCAGGAAGGTCTTTGGATACCAAATGAAATCTTCTCACATGGAAAGCCTCACAAATTGTCACATTTTACCACTGAGCCACCATCTGGCCCTCCATCGCTTTTCTATCTTGAGGAAATAGCACAATGCTTGATATAATTTAGACAGGACTTCCGTCTTTGTCTTTCATATATTTAAACATCACTGTGTTCATCCTTATTTTCAACCTTAATAGGGAGTTTACAAATTATCTTGCAGATAACATTTGATATTTGTCTGTCAAAACACCTCAGCATTACATTTAAGTTTTTCTGTTATAGTTTTATTTTTCTTTAAAATATTTTATGTCAACTGATTCCATTTTCATCTTGACTATTCTTGACATCTTTTGCTATTTTCCTTTTAACCCTTCCAATTTTCATCTTCTGCCTTCTGCATTTGCTTACCAGAGGCTATGTATTCGTTGCATCCTATTAAGAGTGTCAAACCATGTGTAAACATGTCTTCTGCCTCCTTATATTTAATACTTTTTTCAGAGGTATTCAGAGGTATGCTCTCTTCTGAGTTTTGTGACTGCATTTCTTTTCTCTTTTGTGGAACATTTTCCTCTTGGGCAGTCATCATTGCCCCCCCCCCCGACCCATTATAATCATCAGATGAAATGAAGCAGTATGCAAATTGGCTGTGACTCAGCTATCTTTTGAGTTAGGAGTTGAATAAAATTTCTCAAAATTCTTAAGAAAAATTCCTCTTTGGGGAACCTTGTCTGTTTATTTAGCAATAATTTATCTAAGGTAACATTCAATGAACTAGACTTCTAGATCTCTTCCTACCTGATTTCCGGGTTCTATGAAATGTTTACTGGACCAATGTTATGAAATTACTCCATTCATACATTTCTTTGCAATCAAGATTCTTTCCGACTTTCTTCCCACCCAAAACCCACATGGGGGACAGCATAGGTCCCTACACATCTCTCTTTTTTTCTACTTCCTGACTGACTTCCAGCTTTTGTGATCTTTGAATCAAGACAGAGAAATGTTAGGGGAGTAGTATGAATGGAGTACAGAGCATATATTCAGGTTTCCAAAAGCACAGCTCATGATTGCGTGTTTCACTCTTTTATGTGCTCCTGGGTTGCACATACAACCTCAAAGGCAGAAATGATAGAGATGGTAATAAGGGGTAGCTTTTATGACTGAATCATACAGAAGACAAGGGACTAAATCTTGCAGAAACACAGATTCAGCATAAAGCTGCAATTGATGGTACCTACATATATTCTATGTCCCTCTGAGAGCTTCCTTTATTCTTTTCGTCTTAATAGAGATATTGGGCTTCTGAGTCAGGGCATAGATAATAAAGCAAAAAGACTTCCATATTTTTTTTCATATGATGAAATAAATTATGAGAGAAAATTACTTTGAATTAATTTTATTTTGATTTTGCTCCATCTAATATGTATATACATACCTATACATATATATTCCTAATATCTGAGATACAATTTCTCATAGTCTTAATTTTTTAAACTTTGTGCTATAGTTTCTATATAGTCTCATAGGTATTTTAATGTGAAGCTGTTTTTTTATATAGGTATACTATTTCTTTTTTATTGATGCCTAACATTGCTCTCTAAGCAAAAACTACTATTCCTGTGTCATCTATGTTATGTATGCTAATTTATATGTAAATTTTAATCTATGTTCCCTTCTTAAATCTAAGAAAGCATTGCAGTGCAGTATGATATTTGCCCCATGATTTATAATTGAAGCAGGTTGCACTTATTAATATACTTCCTCCAGGCAAGGGCAGAAGTAGTGTGGCTATATTTTTTAAACTGTAATAAAAGAGGATGGTGAAAGTTTGATTAATATTTCATTTTTTCATCTTAGAAAATGATAAAACTATAAAAGAATGCCTTTGGGCTAAAATATTGAATTCTTAAATTAAATACCCAACATATCTATATTTTTATTTCAAAATGCATATTTTTATTTCATATTTTATACAAACAATCTAATTTTCCAATAACTAGCATAGTTTATGAAATAATAGGGAGGAGTTACATGACAGTTGAGTAATTAAATAAGATTTATTATTAGGGACAAATATCTTCCTAATATTTTATTCCAAATGCCTCAAATTAGTTCAGATAAGCAGGAGAAGCGAATGTTTGTTTATGGATAAGTTAGAAGATTCTTGTCCATTATCTAAATGCCTTCATCTTCTTCCAGATGGGGAAATTATAACGGCAATTGTAACTGAGTCTCCCTTTCATTTTCCTCTGATTCACTCAGAAAAGGCAGCTAATCATTCACGTTACATTCTTAAACTTTAGAATATAAATATGTTAATCGTATTTTATTCAGGGACTGATCTGGCCCTGGAGTTCCCTTTATAGCATGCACACAAGAGTGTCACACATCTCTGGATGCAGAGAACTCCCGTGTCCTGAGGGCATCCATTCTAACCTTGGAAGGCTTTGGCTGCTCTAGTGATTGTAAGAAAGCTAAAACTCAGCCTGTTTTAGCTCTCTTCCTTTTCCTCATTCCTTTAAACTTCAGAGAAGTTGTTTAAAAAAAATTTCACCTCACCTTACTTCTGCCAGCACATCATTAGTATCTGCACCTCATTTTCTGTATTCTAGCCATTCCCTTATTTATTCTTTTCTTTATTTCCTTCCAGCTCACTTACCATTTCCCTATATTTACCACCCAGTTATTTTCATCATACATCATTCATTTTATCAATAAAATGTATTGAGCCATTTGAGGCAGCCAGTAGCATAGTGGTTAAGGCATTTGGATCCCACATGGACAATTTTAGGGTTCAAGTTCTGTACCCAGCAGCTTGAAACACATGCTGGGCCCAGGTGTGTGTGTACCTAACATCCCTAGGGGAGAATACAGAAGGAACTGCACTGTGGCTCTCTCTCTCAGGGATGACTTCTCACTTTCTTTTCCTCTAGTCCCACCCCCCCCTTCTCTGGTAAGCACACGTCATATATCAAAATCAATAATAATAATAATAATAATAATAATAAATAATGCATTGAGCCATTTCTGTGTGTATGACATCGGCATTGGAGAAGTAGGAGAAAAAAAAAAAAAACAGGCAAAAATTTTTACTCTCATTACTTGTTTCTTTTCAGTTTCCCTTTCAGTTTTTACTGTACTCTCCAACCTGCTTCTCTCTACTCCACCTTAATCTAGCAAATAACTTTATATTATGTTTCCTTTTATCTCTTATGAGAGAGACAGACACAGAGAAAAAAGACAAGCACTCTCAAAAGGATCTCTTTTCACAATCCCCCCCTCCAGTCAGTCGGGATCACAGGCACCCTTACACACAGATGCAAATAACTTTCCTATTATTTTAATGTTGTTTATTATTTATTCCACAAAAGAAGGACACACAGAGATAGAGAGAAACAGAGATACAGATTTACCAGCAGAATTACTGTTCTGCAATCCACACTCTGCTCTGGACAGGCCAGATCATGAGAACTTGTGTCCAGCATACTCAGAGAGGTCTTCAGTTGCAAACTCAGAACCTATCATGTGGGTGGAACTCATAGAACATCATGTTTCACCACTGCTCCATGGCCCAGTACCAGAAATTAATTTTAAACACAATTTAAAGCTTTTAATAAGTAGAATATCATTAGCATTTGTGTACCATTAAAAGGACTTAATGGAAGTAGCCTAAGTTTCATGAACACATTCTGTAGAAGAGCAAGCATGTCTGGATCTGAACTAAACTTACACATTTAAATGTACAATGAATAATTCTAAATGTCACCCAGTAACGTTATTGGGGAAACTTTATTGTAACAAAATTTGATCAAACAATTTTAATAGGAACAGGGACCTGACAGAGTAGAACCAATTTTCCAGAGGAGAGCTGAATTTATAGCAGACTTTGCCTCTCTAAATAACCCCAAATTTATAACCTGCTTCCAAAAGCATCACACATATGAAAAACCCAGAATACCAGTCTAATCCAAATTTTTGCCTACGCCGTACTGTCGTTCTTTTACTAAGTTTTGTTTTATTGCCATTGGCCATGTGTGCTCACCAAAGTGAAAGAGAGAAAATGAGAAAATGAGAGAGAGAAAGTCCCCACAACAGGGCCAGGGCATCGTCATTCATTGATCCATTCTTCTGTTTCTCCATCCTGTGGGTCTCCACCACACCTACACACACACACACACACACACACACACACACATACAGTAGGTCTATTTTCCAGGTTTCCAGGTATGAGCAGGCTTTCTCTGCATAGCAGTTGAATCCTGCATTATGGAGCTAACCCCCATGCTGTCTTTTAAAGCCTACGTTGTCAAAAAGGAATAAATACTACTACCATTGGGGTGCTGACTCCCACATGGTTGACTAAAGTTCGCATCCCATACCCAGAGACTTGAAAATCATGCCGAGTATATGTGCACACATGCCCACAATCCCGAGAGGAGCATGGAGGACAAGGGAATGCGGTGTCATGCTCCTGTGGGGGTGATTTCTCACTCTCCTTCTGACTGTTTCTCCCTCTGTCTTTCCAGCAACCACATGTACCCTATGGTAAAAAAAAAAAAAAAAAAAAAAAAAAAAAAAAAAAAAAAAAAAAGTTAAAACCCTAAAAAAAAAAAAAAAAACAACAAAATAATCAACCATCATCTGCCATATATCTATTCCCTCAGACGTCATGTACAGATTATGTATTTTGTGCCAAGGAAGAAACAAGATGGAAAGAGATAAAACAAAATGATAAGTATTGTAGCACTTTAAGTTGATGTAATGATTTTGCATTTTATTATCTTCAACAATTTTGGAACTTCTTTATTATGACATTTTACTTAATGAAGAAACTAAGGCCAAAAAACTCTGCATACTCACTGAGTATCACACATACAAAAATACCATAACAGATATTGAATATAGGTTTTCTCATTCCAGTATCACTTCCTACTCCCAATATCACTTCCTACTCCATCAGATTTCTTCTTCTGTTAAAACTTAAAATACTAAATTATTTCTCCAAATCTATAAGTGAAGGATAAATCCAGTCTATGAAAGGAGATCTTGACCTCATCTTACCTTTTACTGGGCAATGGCTTCTCCCAGAATGCTCTTTCCTAGAGAGATTTCTGGGCTTAAGGGAAACAACATCAATTTTTCAGAAAGAAAGATGGTCTCTCTTTGATCTGGAATGTGCCCTGAATAGCGATCCTTCCTGAAGGCAAAACTAGGCAATCAACTGAATTAGTTTTAAGTTAGAGGGGAAAATGGACTCCAGCAGGTGTCTTTACTTTAAAGAAAACTATAAATCCTCTGACGTAATTGAATCCTATTTTTTAAAAACCTTCTTTCCTGAGAGAATGAGAGAGAAAGAGACAGAGACAGAGAAAGACAAACACCTTCAACAAGGTACCATGTCAAGTCTAACTGTCCCCATGCAAGTCTTTCCCAACCAGCCTAGTTCACTTGTGATCACATTTGGCATGTTTGAGTTGACCTGGGAACCAACCAAACCAAACCCCTATCTTGCATATGGCGTCCAGCACTGCAGAGTGTTGAGATATTGCTTCACCACTGCAGCTGGGCCTCATCCTCATTTTTAATAATATCTATCACATAACTTTCAGTTATCAAAACCACTTTGAGGACCTTTCTCTCACAGATTTCAGTGTTCCTACCTAACTGCAAAAATATTTTTTCATATATTTTCTCCAAGATTTAAGCGCTAATTGTGACACTGTTTATTGAGGATAAATTTAAAGAAATATCCATTTGCTACACTTTGGGTTAATAAATGATTAAGTCTAGTCAAGATATAAAGATAAATGGTCTGAGGCAATCTCAGATGACCTTCGACTAGAAGAAACTCTGTATGAAAATGCTTAATGAAATGTTATTAATTGGAAAATGTCATCCAGAGAGATTACATAACTTTTTCTAGATTCAAAAATATTCTCCACCCATGTGAAAAACCCAGAATACCAGTCTAATTCAACATTTTTTGCCCACACCATGCTGTCTTTCTTTTTACAATTTTTTTCTTTTTCTATTTTTGTTTTATTTCCAGTGTGTGCTTACCAGAGAGAAAGAGAAAAAGAGAGGAGAGACAGTCCCTGCAACAGGGCATAGTCATACATTAATACATTAACCCATTCTTCTGTTTCTCCATCCTGTCAGGATTTTGGGTGTGTGCGCGCGTACACACACACACACTCTCACACACACACACATCAGGTCTATTTTCCAGGTTTCCAGATGGGATCTGGCTTTCTCTGCATAGCAGTTAAATCCTGCACTATGGCACTAACCCCTTATGCAGTCTTTTAAAGCCTACATTGTCAAAAAGAAATAAAGAATACTAACACAATTTATAAACTTTTGAATTACAGGTAGATGAGTACTTGTGATTTTTTGAGTCTGTTTCCTTTAGACATAGTACTGCAGCCTTATCCATGCATTATTTTCTGTAACACTTAGGGTAGAAATTATTTGTGCTGCTCACATCAGTTTTTTTCTTCTTCCAGATATGCAGAGCATACACTTCTCATTTCCCCTGCAGTGAGGCAAAGCCATGTGACCAATTCTGACAAATAGACTGTGACAGAAGTCACGTGGGCCACATCACGCTAGAGCATAGAAAAAGGGTGAGAGATCTTGGTAAGTGTCTTTCATATGTTGAACCTGGGGGATGGTGAAACCCCAAATCATGTTTTATATTGGCTGACAACCAGTAAAAAATACGAGGCGTGGATAAGAAGTACACTTTGGTTGCATCACATGACTGTTATTTAGAAATTTTTACCAAATTGAAAGCTAGCTAATCTTTCTAACACGATCTTTTGTTCAATTTAGCTGGATTTTATTATCCCTATTTTAAATCTAAGAAAACCGAAGCTCAGAGAGCTCATGAGATTTTCCAAAACCTCAAATAAATATACTATGAATACTGGGAGAAGACTATCATATCAAAAGTGCAGGTGGGCAAAAACATGATTACCTTTTTTACAAAAGAATTATTTAGGGACCAGCAGATGATGTAGTGGTTAAGGCGTTGGACTTCCATGTGGCCGATTGCGATTCACATCCCAGGCCTGGCACCCAGGCACCGTGTGTGTATATACCCAAAATCTCAAGAGAATGGAGGAGAAGGGATTGTGGTATGGCTACAAGGAGTGATTTCTAGCTTTTTGTCTTTCTGTCTCTTTCTGTGTTTTTGACAAGAGCACATACTCAACAGCAAAAATCTCTCCCTCTCAAAAAAATTGTCTAGTTATATTTATTATTATTATTAATATAGGGTGCATGTGCTCACCAGAGAGAGACAGAGAGAGAGAAATAAAGAAAAGAAACTGCCAGGTCCAGGACTCAAACTATGGTTGGCCATGTGGGAGTCCGATGCCTTAACTACCATGCCACTTGCTGGTCCCAAAATGTGATTATATTAATGAATAATTTCACTTATACCTTTTATTCCTTATCCTGATCTACACACACATACACACACACACACACACACACACACACACACACACAATTTATAGCTAAATACCAGTAAAATCTGTTCCCTCAGTGTTTTTACTCCAATTCATTCAAATGAGAATGCACAATAACTCCTGTCTTTGTGCCTCCCACTTTATATCTATGATCTCAGGAGTTTGCATAGTCTTTCAGCATTGTGGAATATGAAGTGCTTACCGCCACATGCTAATATGGCATGCACCACTTCCTAGGGTGGTGTCTACTAAGAGTGCAATCACCTCAGACCCTTGAGTGGCCTCACCTTTTATCCTTACGTTCCTCAAAGAAACCAGGCTGTGTTTTTCTCTGATGTTCTCTCATTAGGACCGTAAGATGATTTAAGGATATAAAAGTATAATCAGTCTAACTCACTTCTCTGCCCCTTCCTAAAAACGGGGCTACCATATGCCTGTAAGTTTTTTTTTTTTTTTTTTTTTTTTTTTCCATGAGGATGCCTTGAGGATACTGCCTATCTTCTGTTAGTGGAAGTTCATAGGGAAAAATCATTAGTCTACTGATAACAACGATCACCTATAAGGCAGATAGGGCTAAGATTTCAAGATCAAAGTTGGCTGCAAATATTGTCTATTGTCACAACTTTCAAGTTTTTTTTTTTTTTTTTTTTTTTTTTTTTTTTTTTTTTTTAGTAAAGCAATAGGAGTTAAGAGATTGGTGTGAACTTGTGACTACTTTCTGTACCCTAGATTTCTTCTCCAAAATCCCCTTTCCACTAAGATATCTGGAATAATTGATAAGTCTAGACCAGAAAAGCTCACTTATATACACCTAAAAGTATTTTTATTTTAATCCTTAGCTTATGAGATAATTTTGGATTTGTGTTCCCCAAATCAAAACGTTATAAAGAAAAGAAGCATATAGTTTCCTCTGTAGAAATTCATAGAGATTGATTATACAAGGTAAAAGCTGGGACCACCAGGTGGTGTAGTGCTTAAGATGCTGGACTCCCACATGGTCACCTGTGGTTCAAGTCCCAGACCTGATCACTTGAAAATCACTTCAGGTGTGTGTGCACACGTGCCCAAAATCCCGAGAGGGATTTGTGCATCCTTTCATTGCCTTTATCAGTTTCTCCATAATTCTGTTGAGATTTCAAATTGAGGGAAATGGGCAGAAATTTGGGGTGGATACATAGTACTTTTTAAAAAAAAAAAAATTGCTGGAGGGCGCATTTCCTTTCAGGAGAGAGAGACCGAGAGAGAAAAAGAGAGAAAGAAAGAAAGTGTCTCCCCTGGGGCATGGTCATGCTGCAATTCCTTCATCTCCCCCTCCTTTTGGGACTTTGTGCACGCACACGTGCAGGCCTGCTATGTTTTTTAAAGCCATCAGGCCCAGGACTCAGATCACCTAGTGTGGCACGTGATTTCCAGTCCAATTAAGCAGCAGACCACAGGCTGATAAATATAGTGTATCTCTCTATTTATATATATTTTCTCACCAAATATTTTGTAGCTTTCAGTGTAGATATAAGTATTTTGTAAATTTATTTTAATTGTTTTATGTTTTATCACTATTGCAGTTTTTTCAAGAGTTGAATTTCCATTTGTCTCTTGAAAGTAAATGTAAATAAAATTTTTTTTTGTTTATAATGAATCATTTTGAAAATTATTTATTATATCCACAATATTTAAAAAAGAACCTTTGAGAGTTTTCAAGTATGCAGCTATGTCATCTTTGAGAGTTTTCAAGTATACAGCTATGTCATCTGTATAAGGAAGATTTATTTCTTGTATGTATTTATTCTTTTTCTTTAGTTTTCTCCTATATTTTAATTGCTAGAACCTCTTTACTGAGAGAGAACAGAAAACCTTGCCTTTTGCCCAGTGTTAGGAGAAAATCTTTAATATTTCACTATGAAGTAAAATGTGAGCTATGGGTTTTTTATGGATGTTTTTTATTGATTGAGAAAATACTTCAATAGATCTTTTTTGAGGATCTTCTTTGTGAATAGTTGTTTGTCAAAAGCTTTTCTGCAGCATCTTATTTTTTTTCATTATTGTATTGAAGCACGTAGAATGATATTTTAGTGTTAAATCAAATTTGCATTCCTAAGATATGTTCACCTAGAATAGCTAACTTTATTCTTGTTATTATTGTGAAATATTGATAATTACAAATGTCATCACTTTATATGTAAGTTGAAACATCAAGATAATAAGTAACCTACCCAATATCAAGTACATAATTGGGAAATTAAGAGACTCCATAGGCTTAGAATTGGTTATTTAAGATTTCTATTGAAAAGAGTGAACATATTCTACCTGTATTACAGAAACATTACACATAGATTACTGAATACGAAAATGTGGGAAAGATGCATATTTATGGGAAATCTGCTGTATGCAACGTAGTAAATTTCAAGAAACCACATTTAAGAGTATATGAGCCAAGGCTCAGAATGACAATTTTCCTGAATATGACTTAAATCCCAAATCTCCTGTCCAAGAAGGCAAGGTGACTTGTTAACTAGTAAATGTCTCCTCCTAATGGTGTTCTTTCACCTAATTCACAGAACTTTGGCCTCAGTCTATGGTAGTATTGTGGGCATTTAGACTTTCACAAGGAATTGCTAATAAATTAATTAATACTGTTAATCAATTAGTGGGTTTACCCTCAGAAAATTCAGAAACTCAGAGCTCTAATTGTATGTCTACTCTGTTAAATGAGGTGTGCAAGCTTTTTAAAATTCCCCCTTTGTGGAAACCTCTCTATCAGCTAGAAACAGATGGGCTGATGAAGTATTTTAATCAAACACCCAAACAGATGCAAAGAAAATTCGTCATCAGTGAACCACAACATTGGAATAAATTGATACCTTTTGTCTATCTTGCCTATTGGGATGTTAATCAATCATCAACAGACTTGTCTCTTTTGAAATTCACGAGAGAGTTTCTAATTAGGGCAAACTGGCAAGCGCAAACTAGCTTAACTGATGACAAGCATCTTAATGATGCTGGTCAGATGTAAAGATGTAATAATATTGTCAAGTAGATCAACAGAGCCCAATTCTGAATAGAGACGAGGCATGAAAATATATCTCTTATTGTGTGGAAGACAAAAGTCTTAAACCTGGGTGCAATATTTATATCGTGTTGAACTTAAGCCAACAGCTTTATCTTTTTTGTTCTCTATTTCCTGATATTCAAGGGCCGTGATTACAAACCCGCTGGTGTTCTATGAACATAAAAATGTAGCAAGACATCCCTGAAGTAAATTCACTTCATATAAAACACTACATAAGTATGACTTTTTTATCATGATTGCTAAGTCAACTGATGCTGCTTTGCAATTTAGATATTTTAATGTTATTCTGAGTCCAAAAATGAAATATTTGATTATTATGTCTTAAGTCAAATTATTAACCTTTCTTAAGGCTTAGATGTGAGCATGGTAACTAACTTTCCATACACAGTGATGTTTTAATTGTTTTTTTTTTCTCAAAATTCATAATTTTAATTATTAAATTGAATCTGTAGGTGGTGAGTTTAGGAGGCCTGGGCTAGGGGGCAGTTCTCGCCTCACTTGTAAACTTGTTGTTTCACAGAAAAAAAAAAAGACAGTTTTAAATAAAGACATTTCTTTTTAAAAAAATTGAATCTGTAGATCGCTTTGGGCAGCATAAACATTTAAAAATATGAATTTTTGGGGACCAGAAGATGGCATAACAGTAATGTTGCTGGACTCCCACATAGCCAACCGCAGCTCAAATCCCAGACCCAGTAGCTTGAAACTCATTAAGGACACATGTGTGTATTCCCAAGATCCTGAGAGAACAATGGAGGAGAAGGGATTGCAGCATGTTCGTCCCCCTGGGGAGTGAGCTCACCGTGTCTGTCTACCTGTCTGTCTGTCTGTGTCTCTCTCTCTGTGAGCACACATGCCCTCCGGCGAAAACTTCTATCAAAAAACAACAACAAATAAACACACACACACACACCATCACACACTTGTGTGTGTGTGTTTATATGATTTTATAATCCATGCCTTAGGATAGCTTCCTATTTGTTTGTGTCTTCTTCAGTTTCTGTTATCAATACTTTATATAATAGTTTTCAGTGTACCAAACTTTCACCTCCTCACTTAAATTTACTCATAATTATTTTATTATATTATTAGCTAATGTGATGGAATTGTACTTTTCATTTTATTTTAGATAGGTTGCTGTTGATGTATAGAAATAAACTGTGCTGTCTCCATTTTTATTGCAAAAAGAGAGGAAAGAGAGATAAAGAGAGATACAGGGTGATACAGAGACTGAAAAAGGAGAGAGAGAGAGGAATTTGAACAGTTCAGCAGTCCTAACACCTGCTCTCATCTTTAGAGGAAAGCATCAATGAAGAGGGGTAGGGCCTCCCCTGCCAAATGTCATGGCCTAGGTTCTCATTTCAAGATGAGGACTCTTGTAATGATGAGATCATCCCAGAAACTTTGTTCCTGGTTACGTAAATTATCTGTTCTGTATGTTATTTCTACCAGTAATGTAAATAAATAAATAAATAAATAAATAAAATAATCACAGCCATGGAGAATGGAATTAAAACAGTAGAGCCTATTAAAAATCACAATTGGGGACCATCAGTTAGCGTAATGGCTATGTTGCTGCACTCCCATGTAGTCGACCGTGGTTCAAGTCCCGGACCCGGTGGCTTAAAGCTCATGCCGGGCGCGTGTGCGTGCGTGCCCAAGATCCTGAGAGGAGAATGGAGGAGGAGGGATTGCGGCGTGACCATTCCCCCTGGGGGGTGATTTCTCACTTTCTGTCTCTCTGTCTCTCTCTGTCTGTCTGGCGAGCGCACGCGCCCTATAGCAAAAACCTCTCCAAAAAAAAAAAATCACAATTGAGGACGTGCATTAATACACTTACACTTATAAGTGTCCGTGTGTATGTGTACATATTGTATGCATATGTCTATCTATCTATTTTATTCAATGTAACAGAGTTAAAAAACAAATAGATTGGGTTCATAACTAATAGGAAGAATTTTATCCATGGCAGAGTAGAAAGAACCATTTGCTAAAAACAGACTGATCCACACAAATCTACAAACTTAGTGAAATTTTTCCCTGATACATGCAGTTACAAGCATCTATTTATTTTATTTTATTTTATTATCTTTATTATGAGAGAGAGTTATTTTGCTATGGGGTGGTTGTGCTCTCCAGAGACATAGTGAGAGACAGAGAAAGAGAAAGTGAGAAATCAACCCCCCAGGAGATATGGTCATTCCACAGTCCTTTCTCTGCCATTCTCCTCTCAGGATTTTGGACACACACGCAAGTGCCTGGCATGATTTTCAACCTGCTGGGTCTGCTCTTGGCCATGTGGGAGTCCAGTGCCCTAACCACTACACCACCTGCTGTTAAACACTGATCCTCTTTCTCTGATTTAAGTCTGTCACTAATATGATATTTCCATTAGCAATGCCGTTTCTTTCTTTCTACTTTTACCCCAAAAAGTATTTACTACTTCATCTTCACACAATAGCTTTTTTAAAATAAAAAAGGCAAAAATATTAAATAATTTCTATCAGAAATCCTTTGCTTTCCTTTTAATGACCTAGTATCTTCTAATGATTATGCTGAGAAATGTTTGTAGAGTAATGCCTATCTTCATAGCAACAAATTCTATCCTAATATCCATAATTTGTCATGGAAGCAAACTTTATATTCACTAAGCTCTATCTGCAATGCAGAGTCATCAATATTTGTGGATACATCCCCACCTCTGTTTAACAGTGATTAGAATATAAAATAGTACTGAGTTCAGGGGTTCAGTGTACTGATTCAGGAATTCAACTGTCAGACAATGGTGGCATTGACGTTAAGTAGGTCCTCACTGCATGATTAACAGAGTTACAAGATTTCTAACCAATCCAAGATATTTCAGAGACAAGCTTCTGTGACATAGATGTAGATACACTCTTTTGAGTATTTCATTAGTTATTCTCATTCACTCCATTTTTGCTTGAGATATGCAGTTGGACTTGGAACACGAAGCCATAATCAATCACAAGTAAGAAACCAAGTAAAACAGATAATCAATCACGAGTTAGAAAGCAAGTAAAACAGATAAACTGAGTTGCATTACACAGTTTTTAAAGCTTCACTTTGTCCTACCATGTAATTTTTAATAGTTGTTCCTAATAAGCTACCCATTTACTCTTCCAACTCAAGGTAGGCATCTATTGACTAATAGTCCTAAGTCATATGTTTTCTTAATTGCTTTAGGGAAAAAAAAAAAAAAAATGAGAAGGAGGATGCAGAGTTTGTAAGGAGGGAAAGGTGGAAGAGAAGCATCTGGACCTGGGGTGGACGAACATTTTCTATAAAGTATCAGAGAGTAATATATATATATATATATATATATATATATATATATATATATATATATATTTTAATTTTGGAAAGTTACATGGTCTTTATTGCAAGTTCTTAATTCCGCTGTTGTAATGTGAAAGCAGTGATAGGCAGTATTTAACTGAGTGTGTGTGGCTTATTGAAAGACCACTTGTATGTAAACCCAGGGAATAGGCTGGATTTGGTTGTCAAGACACAAATTTGCCAGACCCCACTTAAAATTTGAGTGCAAAGTCCCATAACAGAAAGACTACCAGTCAGTTTTAACTGATCAATGCACCTGAGATGGAATTGATCATTTTGGCTATATGTTTACATATGGAGGGTTTGTGAAAGAAAAATGAATCCCTCCAGACTAGAATTATACTTGGAAGGCACAGATCACATTTATTTTGAGTATTTGTAAACAGTATAAACACGACTAATATTTTACAAATGCAATGCATTATTTTAAATTGTGTTACTTGGATATGATTATGTTATAATAGCTTTTATGTTTCTTGATCTTAATTTTAGGAAAAAAAGAATCATCTGAGGACTAAAACTCTATAAAAAATGGGATTAATATTGTGGCCAGTCTCAGGAAATATGCTGAGCTGAAACTCTTCTACAAAGTATACATTAACTTGTAGAGACAAAAAGAATATTTCAGTCTTTCTTCATCTCATTTGAGAAATAAGTATCACAAGACAAATTAGTGATTGGGTTAATATTATTTAATTTTTAATAACAAAAAGAAAGGACTACTGAGCAGTAGTTTTGCTGCTTGAGGACAAATGTAAAAATGAAATAGAATTTACAATGGGACCAGAAGCTAGCATGATGATTGGGATACTGGACTCCCACATGGTTGACCATGGTTCTAGTCCCAGATCTGGTGACTTGAAACTCACTCTGCATGTGGGTGCATGTCCAAAATTCCAGAAGAAGAATGGAGAATGGATTGAAGTGTGGCCATCCCTCCTAGGGAGTGATTTCTGACTTTCCCACTCACTGTCTTTTTAGCAAGGGTACACACATACCCTATGGCTGAAACCTCAAAAAAAAAAAAAAAAAAAAAAGAACAAAAAAGTTTATAGTGTAGATAATGTAAAGATCAATGAGGAGTGTCCATGGAAAAGAGGCTGGGAACAGTCAGGGTCAGATTGTGAAAGTTGAAAAAGAAAATGATCAGAACTTTGTTGGAGAGAGAAAGTGGGTATAAGGTAGAATTGAGCAGTAGGTACAAATTCACAGGCACACAGCAGCTAGAATGAAGATACACAGTGTTAACTGTCAAAGAATTGGGACTTGGTCCAGGTGTTAATGGAGAAGAAAAGAAATATATTTGTGTAATTCTTTCAGTAATAGCCATATATGTAATATTTCTTTTGTTTGAGTTATGAAACTGGAGAGATGCCTTGTAAAAATCACTGCAAAAGTGGTGCCAGGTGCCCAAGAGGGAGACATAATTTCAAAGGAACAAAAGAGTCTGTTTTTACATATCTGAATTTGAGGAACTACTAAGGTATCATATGGAGCTATTTAGCCGTAGTAGGAAATGCATGCCTTGGAGTTTTTATGGGTCAAATTTACTCCTTCTCCCTCTGAGTTCTGAACCTATCTGAAGTGTGTACAGATTAATATAGCTTGAAACTATTCTATTAACTTTATTGCTGGTTAAGCTGGATTAGTGAATGGAACTCAGGCTTCAAAAATCTTGAACTTTTATTTTGATTGACTTGTCCTCCTAAGCCACAAAAGTAGTTCTGTCCCAATGACTTCAATAGGGTATTCATTCTTGGTTGCTGTTCATTTTATTTTATTTCAGGTTGTGATCCAGTCCTGATCTAAACAACAAGCGTAATGCTATATAATGGATCTTAGAGTTGAGTCAGTTCCTCAGACCTAAATTAAACATCGTATTCACAACTCCCGGGTTCTGCCATTTCTCACCACCTCTCACCAAGATACTTGGCTTCAAATCAGTCCACAATGCACTGCTGGCAAAAACGTGGAATAATGCTTCATGCTGCTGAAGCCAAACAGGATATTTTACCCCAAAATGTGCTTCTGACATAGAAATATTGTGGAGCTGATAAAAATTAAGTAGCAGCAATTGCAAGACTAGCTTTCTCTCATTGCCCTTTTTCTGCCTAAAAGGCAGGGTATCAATTTTCCCTTACCGAAGATGATTCTCGACTCTTATCAGGCCAAGATGGCACCAGAGAAATCTGCAAATGAAACTTACTCCATTAATTTCCCTCATAGTTATCTTCCCACCTTTGGAAGCCTACATTAGTCTTCCTTTTTTCTGTCATTTTTTTATAAATGCATTTTTCTTTGTTGAAGATTCTATAGAAGCCTCAATTTTACATGTTACTTGGAACTACTCATTTCTCAGTTTCTCTTGTGTATGTATGAGATACACATTTTAGTGAAATTAATGTAAAAATAAAATTAGTGAATTTTCATCTGCTTTCTTTTTGTACATTTGTTTTATTTGATTTTTTTAAAAAAGAATTATTTTATTTAGCTTTATTTATGTATTCATTTGTTTATTTAAGTTTGACCAGAGAGGGAGAGAGAGAAAGAGAGAGCGAGAAAGCGAGTCGTCAGGTTTGGGACTTGAACCATGGTCGGCTATGTGGGAATCCAGTGTCATTAACCACCAAGCAATCTGCCGGCCCTGTGTTTTATTTAATTTTCGAGAGAGCAAGAAACAGGTCCTCCCAAGAGGATCATACCAAGCTATGATCCATTATATTCCAGGTTGACCTGGGATCTGATCTGGGTCTTCCATGTGGCTTCCGTAACAGAGCCTCAGTTGAAGACCTGGAAAGGTAATAAGGAAAAAAAAAAATTCCTTTCTTATACCACCTTTAGATTGTTAGTGATAGTAATAAAAATATGTTATCTTTGCAATAGATCACTCTGTTCTCTGTGTTTTTCATACAGATCCCCAATTGTCATAAAAACTTTATTTGTTTGACAGTATTATGTTTATTATATATTAATTTATTAGATGTAATGACATTCAGATTATATAACTAAGCAATAGCAAACGAGTTCAGAAATTCTCCTCAACAATACCTGATCTGAAACTGGGATCTACTTGATCAGTGGAACAGATTAATTAATTAATTTGTTTTACACTTTAGAAGCTCTTTAAAGACATTCTAATTATACATTTTGCGGTTATCTCTACCTCCAGATTAGGTTTCCTAACCTATACGTTAGATTAATAGTACCCTGGAGGGATTTCTTCTTCACCTCTTCATGTGGTTTACCCTTTGTCTAATATCAGACCTTTAGCCTTTTAGATGTAAGTTTCCCCAAATTCATGTCAATTGGGCATTTGACTCTAAGCACACAGTGACCTCAAAAAATATGCACTAATTGAAGGTCAAGACCTCCCATGATTAGACACAGACTCTGCTTATCCATGGACTCTGCTGAAAATTCAGGTTTTCGAATTTCACTCAAATCAAGATTCACTGTCATTTAAAATGTTCTATTCATCTATGCACAACTAGAAAGGAAAAATATACCATTATAATGGTTTAATGTAATTGATAATAATCAGAAATGGTTTATTACCTGTTGATGATAACAGATATGTCATTCTCAACTGGGCTGGTCTGAGAAGTATTTCATGCTAGGTAAATTCTTTTTTTTTTTTTTTTTTTTGGAGAGGTTTTCACTATAGGGCGCATGCGCTCGCCAGAAAGACAGAGACAGAGAGGTAGAAAGCGAGAAATCACCCCCCGGGGGAATGGCCACACTGCAATCCCTTCTCCTCCCTTCTCCTCTCAGGATCTTGGGCACACACACACACGCACCCGGCATGAATTTAAGCCACCGGGTCCAGGACTTGAACCGCGGTCGACTACATGGGAGTCCAGCGACATAGCCATTACGCTAACTGCTGGTCCCGGTAAATTCTTTATACAAGCAAAATGATATATAGTGATAGAATGTTTTTAAAAATAATGAGAATAATAATAATAATCAAGAAAAAATGATGAAAAACTATTTGATGAAGATAATGTGGATAGTAGTGTCTGTGTTGACTGATATACAAGGTAATCCTTCTGGAAAAAGAAATATAGTACACTGCAAAGATATATGTGATTCAACGTAATATGAGCAAGACTATGATAATAATAAATGAAAATATATAACTGATAATAAGACACCAATTTCAGCGATGTTAAGTGTGAAAACCATTGTATCATGGAATCAATGGGATACTGTGAGTTCCCGAACTTCCGCCACTTTTTGAATTTCTTACATTGCTGCTATGCTTTGTTAATTTATCGCTCCTCTTTGTTAAACCTTCCAAATTTTGTGTGAAATAAAAATCTACCAAAGTTAAGTTGCAGCAGGTAGTTTCACTTATTGTTCCTTACAGAGACAAATGGAGCCCTACCGAAAATCTGGTTCAGATATTGAGACTGATGACACCACACAAGCCAAGAGAGATGGAAAAGGTTTATTATTTAAACCATGGAGGTATCTTGACTTAGCAGGGAAGGTCTTTGGCCAGGTCTTAAATGGCCTGAAAAAGCAAAGAGAGGAGACTGGCCTAGGTTCATCTATGAGGAGGGGATAAGGCCCAGGAGGATTCTTATCTGTATGCAAGAGCTAAGAGGGTAGAACTCTCTCCAATGCCAAAAAAGAAAACATCTGGCCTTCTCAACCTTTTTTTTTTTTTTTTCTCTCTCTCTCTTTTTTTTTTTATTATCATCATATTCTTTATATTACATTGAATTACATATAACTTTACAGTGTATTACATTGCTTTTTCAAAAGGGAATGCCATGCATGTCAGTCAGTACAGACATTAATCTCCCCACTTTAACATTCAATATCTTTTCTATGTTTTCCCCAATCATTATTATTATTATTCTAATTATTTTTAAGACAGTCAATTGCTATTTCTCATTTTGCTTGTACAAATACTTTGCCCATCATGAAATACTTCTCAGACAAATCCAGTTGAGAATACTATACATGTCAACATCAACAGTTAATAAGCCATGTCTGTTTCTCACTAATGTCCTGCCTCTCTATTGTTCACTTGTTATCTTTCTCTATTCTCTTCTCTTCACTTCCCCCATTCCACACTGTCCTATTCTCGTTAAGTACCTTCACTGCTTTTATGTCCTCCAATTTTTTGCTCTCTATTATAGAGTGCTGATAGTCGGTATATATTGAGTGGGTACATACAATATCTTTCTTTCATAGCCTGGCTTACTTCACTCAGCAATATATCCTCCGTATCTGACCACTTTCTATCAAATTCCAGGGTCTTGTTATTTTTTATGGCTGAGTAGTATTCCATAGAGTATATATACCACACTTTTCCAATCCATTCATCAGTTTGTGGACATTTAGGTTGGTTCCATGTCTTGGCAATTGTGAATAATGCTGCAATAAACATTGATGTGCAAGCACTTTTCTGACTGAGCGTTCTCCTGTCTTTTGGGTAAATACCCAGAAGTGGGATTGCTGGATCAAATGGTAGTTCTATTTGTAGATCTTTGAGGAACCTCCATATTGTTCTCCACAGTGGTTGAACTAGTTTACATTCCCACCAACAGTGTAGGAGGGTTCCCTTTTCACCACATCCCGCCAACACTTATCACTTTTTATATTCTTAATCTTTGCCATTCTGACAGGTAGGTGGTATCTCATTGTACAAAGTCTCTCTAAGGAAGACATACGAACAGCCAAAAAGCATATGAGAAAATGCTCAACATCCCTCATCATAAGGGAGATGCTGGCCTTCTCAACTTTTATGGATGTGGGGCATAAGGAAAAGAGGGAAGAGTGCGTTTTAAAAGCAGTCAGCAGTCAGATACCAAAAAGTGGAGTCAGACTCCAGTGTTTATATGCTATCATTTATTTTTCTATCATTTTTTATTATAAATATTAATATTTTAATTTAATAGGGCAGAATATTCCCATATTAGAATTACTATGGAAGCTAAATTTTTCACATATATATACCAAAATACTTAGCTGCTTTGGAATTTGTTTTCTTTGTATATCTCCAAATTCTTAAGAATTCCATAGAATCTGTATCAAAGGTTAATTCCACTTCCTTCATAGACAACAAAGTGAAAAATTTACTTTGATGTATTTTGTATTTTTGACAACTTTCAGGTAGTTGATTTCACTGGACTAATGGTATAGCCTACATAGGGTCTAGATCCTGAAGAGTTTATTTTTTTCTATCTGGCCCTTCTTTGGCCTATCAGTAGTTATATCCTTAACTGACTATTTAATTTTCCATATGAAATACTAAGGAGAAAAAGATAAGCTGTAGGGCACAGAAATTTTACCATCCAAAATTTTATGTACACATATGAATCTTATTTAATCCCTCAAATTTAAAATATATAATCTCATAGTTCTTTTTATATATTCCCCATGTTAATATTTTTGAGATGAGTTTTGGTTTTACAAAAAGTTTAAAAACTTGCTGAGGTTACTAGTGGTAAGAATGCATCTTGCCACTACTGTACTAGTCTAATATTTAGAAATAATTTGCTACTTTAAAAGGATATTATCCTTCTTCTTCTTTTTCTATTTTTAATTTCTCTAATTTGAATTTTAAGTTTCCAGCAGGAAAAGAGTAAAGTGTACAACAACCAAATCTAAAATAACATCCCTAAATTTCTTTACACAGAGTACTTGCATTAAGAGATTTTTGGCTCTGTGAAAGCATTGTGAAGTCTCCTTTCTCATACAAACTCTTCTGCCGGTGGTGCTCTGTGGAAAACATTTATTTATGTGCTTTGGTTATCAATATTACAATCTAATTTTGGACAAACAGCAATTGTTGTTGAAAACTAGACCACACCAAATCAACCAGGGAGGAAAGAATATTATCACGGAATGCTTGAGCTTTGCCTTAGGAAGGCCACAGAGGTCAGCAGATCTGTGGTGCCTTCCTCAGGGAAGACTCAAAAACCAATAACTCATGAAGCACAGAAGCTTCACACAGGAATTTTGATGTTAATAATGTTTAGTCACTATAAATCTGGACTGAATTCATCTACGAAGCTCAGTAGCCAAGCCATTAGCAACCCCCTGTGTGAGTTGGTCCCCATTTATTGCACTTCCTGCCAGTTAAGTGATGCACTAGCTTGGCAGTTATAATTTTGTGAAGAGGTGGGCATTTTTTTTATCAGTCTCAAAAGAATTCCAACCTGAAGTAATATCTGACTGTGAACACTTTATGTGACTTTTATTTGAGAGAACATCTCTGAAAGATTTAAGAGCTAGACAATTTCTCACTTGGGTTGCTTATATTTATATTTCAACTAACTTTTTCATAGCTTTTGAAGTAGTTTCAGATGGTCTATGGAAACACAGGTGAATACTACTCATGGTCTCTGGCCCATTTTTCTTGTTTTCTCTACCAGTTACTATATAAAATAAAGCAGGACCATTTATATTGAAACTCAGTCTATTATCTTGGAATATAGTCAAGTCTCCTCATCTCATTCCCTGAGCATTCTACTTCCCACGGAAGAGGCATATGACCTTAGATATTCATCCCTTGAGATCTACACATCAAACATCCTTGAACCTAATGCATTTTATTTTTTTAATGATTATTTATATTTTTTATTATTATTCATACATTTTAAACCAAGAGTAGAAAAAAAAAGAAATACAAAATAACCAAATGTAATAATAATGTACATGTTATAAAGACATAATTTTGCAGGACCAGCAGTTAGTGTAATGGCTATGACACTGGACTCCCATATAGTAGACCGCAGTTCAAGTCCCGGACTGGTGGCTTAAAACTCATGCTGGGCACGTGTGCATGCGTGCCCAAGATCCCGAGAGAATGGAGGAGAAGGGATTGTGGCATGGCCATCCCTCCTGGGGAGTGATTTCTCGCTTTCTGTCTCTCTGGCTCTGTCTGGTGAACGCATGTGCCCTATGGCAAAAACCTCTCAAAAAAAAAAAAAAAAAGACATAATTTTGCTTTTCAAAATTTCAATCTCTGGAAAATGAAAAACAATCCAAAGAATCAATGATGAGGAAATTTTAAGTTTTAGAATTTGGCCTAAAATGTATTTGCATACGTTTAACATTCTATTTTTATGTTCAGCACTATAATAAAAATGAGCAGAACTGACAATTCCTTCTCAGTTTTGTATTCAGAAGTACCCGGGAAAGATATAGAAAGGTGAGAAGAGGAAGAGATGCAGAATTATAGGTTCAGATTTCCTATTCCTATGTGGTCTCAGGTTAAAAATCTGTCAGTGGGTGGGACCAGCAGTTGACGTAATGGCTATGTCCTTGGACCCTCCATGTAGTCAACTGCAGTTCAAGTCCTGGACCTGGTAGCTTAAACTCACACTGGGCACATGTGCATGTGTGCCCAAGATCCAGGGAGGAGAAAGGATTGTGGCATGGCCATCCCCCCTGGGGGTGATTTCTTGCTTTCTGTCTCTGTCTCTCTCCGTCTTTCTTGGGAGCGCATGTGCCCTACAGCAGAACCGTCTCAAAAAAAAAAATAAAATCTTTCAGTGAAAGGTGCTTGACAAATTTGAGTATATAAGGAAGGAGAGGGCACAGTTCCTCAGAGGCGGTTATTGGAGGATAATTTAGAATATGTGAGATTCAAAGCAGCGTTCAGGTGTACTGATGCTGCAGGCTAAGAGACTGTAGGACTTCTTGCAATTCGCAGTGGCCTCAGAGGTAAGCTTCAATAGAAAAGCTACAACATGAAGTTCTTTGCAGAACTTGAGACTCTTGCTAGCTTCCAGGAAAGCTTTAAAAATAACCCATTCTTATAGGGTCAGCCCGATCCTTATAGACATCTCCCCTTAGTCTCACTCTCAACGTTGATAGAGATATCAACATTGGTGTGAGCCTGTTCCTTTTTGTTTTAAAACTCTCCAGTATGTCTTCTGATAACCTGATAAAACCCAAAATTATATTAATTAAAGTTGGAGCCTGGTGGTGATGTAGTGGTACTGCAACTAGACTAATAGAAAAAGTCCTGGGTTTGAGTTTAGAACCTCCCCCGCCATAACACATGCATGTAGACCTGTCCATGATCTGGGCTGGCTGAGAAAAGGGTCGGATTGTGGTGTGAAGACCTTGTCAGGAGTACCTGTCTACTCTCTCTCTCTCAGAACAAATAAATAAAGAAATTTTAAAAATTATGTCAAAGTTAATCATTTTTCCATTCTGAAGAAATAGTGAAATAAATGCTATTTACTTATTTTTTTAATCTTTCAGAGAGTTTACAGTAAGCATATAATCCTCATGTGTACAATTCCAACCTTGACCATTAACTAAGTAGCACTACTTTTGAAGAACTATTATAAGTAAAATACAAAAAAAGAAATGTATTGGTATATTAAATCATAACTTTATTTGATGATAGATTTTATTTCAAATGCAGAAAATTTGATACTGAATTTAACTTCTATATATCAAACCAAATATTTGTTTTCTCCTGAGGATTATCATTTTAGAAGAATTTTTAAAAATTGTTTTCTAGGGGCTGGCAGGGTGTGTGGTAGTTAAGGGTGCTGGGCTCCCACATATTCTGACCATGGTTTGAGTCCCGGACCTGGCAGCTTGCTTTCTCACTTTCTCTCTTTCTCTCTGTCCTTCTCTGATTCAATTAAAAAAATAAAGTTAAATAAAAGTAATTCTAAAAAAAGAATTAGAATGTGATTTAAAAATTAAAAAAAAAAATGTTTTCTAAGCAGATCCAAAGGAGTTTTTCTTTCATTTGTATGTGTTTTTTTTGTTGTTGTTGTTGTTTTTTTTTGAGAAGTTTTTGCTATAGGGCACGTGCGCTTGCCAGACAGACAGAGGGAGACATAGAGACAGAAAGCAAGAAATCACCCCCCAGGGGGGATGGCCACGCCGCAATCCCTTCTCCTCCATTCTCCTCTTGGGATCTTGGGCAGGCACGCACACGCGCCTGGTGTGAGTTCAAGCCACCGAGTCTGGGACTCGAACTGTGGTCGACTACGTGGGAGTCCAGCAACATAGTCATTACGCTAACTGCTGGTCCCTCATTTGTATGTTTTTCATAGAAAGACCAAAAAATGATGGTAAATATGCTTATGTGATATTCTATGTTTTCTTTAACTGAATATGGATGAAGGCAAACACTAAGAGAATTATAATAGTCGCTAAAGGGGCGGAGTAAATTCAATCCAAAAAAGAAATCTATTAAAAATGAGCTAGCACGTTACTTGGCCAGCCAGTGTGACATGGTGGTTAAGTCAGCTGGATCACACATGGCCGACGCACATTTCAAGTCCTAGAACAGCAGTTTGAAAAACACTCTGGGCTGCATGTATGTGGGTAAACTGGGGGATGATTATTTTTTTCTCCCTTCTCTCTCTTTAGAAAGCACATGTGGCCTGTAGCAAAAACAAAATCAGGGACCAGCAGATGGTGTAATGGTTACGTCGCTGGACTCCCATGAGGTTGACAACAGTACAAGTTCCGGACCTGGTGGCTTAAAACTCACTTCAGGCATATGTGCATGCATGCTGAAAATCTGGAGAGGAGAATGGAGAGGGACTTGAGGTACGCCCAACCCCCCTGAGGGGTAATTTTTCACTTTCTGTCTCTCTGGCAAGCACATGCACCCCATAGCAAAAAAACAAAACAAAATAAAACAAAACGAAAACCAAAATCAAACAGAAAACAAAACACACAGTAACAACAAAAACTACTGTCATTTAATTTGGTGAAGGAAAACTGAGCAAAAAGGGAACATTCACAGAAAGAATTGAGCTAATTTCTTTTGCATTTGCACTGGGAATACAATAAAGAGATTTAAAGCTATAAAATAAGGATTCGGGTTTTAAGAATTTAAACAAAAAGTTTTTGCTTATAAATTAGCATTTCAAACTCTGTTATTGGATATGTTAGAATCGTAGGATGAAATGGGATCACCTTCTATCTGTCTATAGTAAGGGGATTTTAGTTCAAATAACGAGTAACAGTAAAGTTATGGGCTTCATGCTGATTCCATGGATAAGAAGATTTTTGCCAGGGAAATAAACTATTTGTGACACAGAACTGACATTTCAAAAATAGATAAGCTATTCTGCTAGCATGTTGATAAAATAAGACCTGATTTTCAATGTAACCCATGACAATTTTTGTTTATTCCCCGAATGTGGCCTTATTCGCGTCAATACTTTATGGCTTATTGTATCTACCAATCCAGAACCTCAGTCTTTATTTTCTCTCTGATGAAATAGCCAAATCCTTATTCCCCCATCAACACTTCAAATTTTTCTCAACATGCTTGTATTTCAACAGGTTCCCCCACCCAGAGTCCCTTTATCTAAACACCTAAATTCACATTTTCAGTGACCCAATCAACCAATTTACATAATTTTCCTATTCAGTTATCCTGATTTCTCTGTTCAACCAGTTCTGGGGACCTTTTATGGCAGAAGGCAATGCTGCCAAAAGCAATCCAGTCTGGCAAACACTTTGCATATGGTATTTAATGTTGACATATCCCTTCCAAAATAGGTAGCCAAAATTCTATCAGCAATGCCTCAAATATAAATCTCAAAAGTATCATTTTAGGACAATATTTCTTAAAAAATAAAAAGCATTATCATCCACAGGACCTAAGGTAAAGGAATTATAACTCTGTTAAATTACATTTATGACTAAAATATTCACATTATTTCAGTTGTCACGATTGAAGAGAATCTTGACTTCCTAGGCAAAGTGCATTTTACAACTGGAGAGAGAGGGCTTAGAGGAATGAAATGGCTTGCCGAGATGAGGAGATAGTGCGTGCTCCCAGTAGACTCAGGCCAGACACTTGAACAGCCAGTCAGTGTAATGGAAAAGTCTATTTATTTGTGCCAGCCAGGTGACATGGTGGTTAAGGCAGCTGGATCCCATATGGCGGATGTGTAGTTTAAATCCCAACCCGATGGCTTGGAACATATGCTGGGTGTGTGTGTGTGCATACATGCCCAAAATCCTGAGGGGAGGGAACCAGCAGTTAGCGTAATGACTATGTCGCTGGACTCCCACGTAGTAGACCACGGTTCGCGTCCCAGACCCGGTGGCTTAAAACTCATGCCAGGCGCGTGTGCGTGCGTGCCCAAGATCCCAGGAGGAGAATGGAGGAGAAGGGATTGTGGCGTGACCATCCCCCCTGGGGGTGATTTCTTGCTTTCTGTCTCTACGTCTCTCTCTGTCTGTCTGGCAAGCGCACGCGCCCTATAGCAAAAACCTCTCCCCCCCAAAAAAAAAACAAATCCTGCGAGGAGAATGGAAGAGAGGGATGGCAGTGTGACCACCACCCCTGGGGAGAGATTTCTCATTCTCTTATCTCTCTCTATCTCTGGCAAGAGCAAGCTCCTCATATCAAAAACTGGAAAAAATACAGGCCCTCTCAACAGGGTCTTTAGAGTGTAACCCACTGACAATTTCAACTAGCCTGAAACATGAGAACAAATGTGGATCCCAGTTAGTTTGGTCACTAAAAATATTCTCAATTGCTTATCTGACATGTCCATTGTGTTGTCTGTGGGTGATGTGGGATTGCTGTTTTCCCTTGGGGGAAAAGACATTTTGTTGGTCACTCATATTTCTTGTGCCTCTGTGATTGTCCCTGGTCATCTGGTGATCTATACGCTCCTTCCTGACTCATTCAAGGTACCTCTGAGTGTTCAAAGTGTGCAGGAGTGGAAAATTGGTGGTTTCTCTTCTTGTCTGCCTCTCTATTGCGCACCAGTCCCTTTCACTATTGTCACTGGTCCCCGGTGACTCAAAGTCCTCCCTGTTTCCAAAGAGTGGTGAGCCTCCACCTGAACTAATGAGCTTCAACTCAGGAGCAAAGGAAAGGTCACGCACCTGCTGTTGGACGCAGTGTGATATTCAAAACACTGACGATCTGAGAGTCCAAAGACAAGTGCGGGTGGGAGGATGAACCACAGGTCCTGGCCTTTAGGTCCTGCAGCCACAGGCAACCTGGTGTCCCGCAAGGCTGCTGACTTGAACTAGTCCCAGGATAGGGTGGGGAGGGGTGCAAGTTTGTCTTAAAGTCCGAAGACACAAACCTGAAGTCCAAAGGCAAGTGGGGGAAGGGGAGGATGAGCCATGGGTCCTGGCTGTTCAGGCCTACAGCCGCAGGCAGCCTGGTCCAAAAACAAAAACACTTTTCAAGTTAGTATTTGAATTAGATACCATTTGGCATGGAATTTTATCTATCCAGAGAAATGGTGAACTTGCCTAAGAATGCAGCCAATAAAATAAAAATAACAGTAATAGGAATTTGGGATGGGTGGTTATATGTTTCCTGGACATTGATGCTATTTGAGGCTTTATAATTTCTTTCAGAGTTCATCTAAAATCCTTGAATACCTTGGCATCTCAATGATGTTACACACTCCTGCAGAAGTTGAAAATTGAGCTCTCTAGGCCAGATTCAGATGAAAACATTTAGTGTTCCTCCACATAGAATTTGTTTAATTTCATGATGCTTCTAAATAAAAAAGGAAATTGATTTTACAAAACCAACTTCTTTTTGAAAAGTAGGTCTAGCTATCAGAGTCTATGTTTTCATGTGGCGATAACTGGCTACATCTCCTACTTTGTGCTTTGAAGAAGCATGCACACTCCAGGCTGCTGCAGTTGTCATCTCCTCTGCTTTTCACAGAGAAGCTACTCTATGTGGATACTGATCATTGCACAATTGTTCCTCAATTAGTAAAATCAAGGGACAGTAAAATATTACTCATACTCCAAAAAATAAAATGCAGACGGGGTGCATTTTTTAGAAATTAGCTTTTTATTTTTATAAATATTTACTGCGATTATGATTTAAATCTATTCATTACACATTTTGTAGGGTACAGAATGGTCTTTAAAATCATATATGGTGTGTAATAAACAAATGGGGGATATAAACCTATTCACCCCCTTCAACATTTAACATTAAATAACATTGTCTTGAATGTTTGAAACCCACTTCATTGGTTATTTTGTAGTATGTACTGAATTCTCTATGATATATTTACCATAAAGTACTGTTTTATGGGCTAAAAAAAATGATTAAAAATTAAAGAACAAAAAGTCTCATAAATTAATGAGGATAAATCTTTTAAAACAAAGGTAATGTTAACATAGTCAGTGAAAGAATTTATAATTTCCAGTAGAGGACTATGGGCCAGAAGAGTTTATAATCTGAAAAAAAAATCTGTGGTATCAATCATTGGTCCAGTTAGAGAGAGCTAAATTTCACATAATAATAGCACATTAGGAAGAGACAGAAAAAGATAATTTTACTCACTCACTGTGAGTTCTTGTAGGACCATATATAATACTGTGTATAAATACGTTCTCAAAAAAACAAAAACAAAACAAAATTGAAAAAGATGTTTAAAAGTGAAGACATGGTGAAGTCTTGTTATTTGATGATTTATAGGCTTTACAATGTTTTTGGTTTTAGCCTTCTTTAAATTCATTCCAAAGAAATACTCAGCTACTTGTCACACTGTAGACTTTTACTCTGTTATCTAGTTTTATAAAATTAGTAATTGTTATAATAAATATATAAGTTAAAACCTGTGGAGACACCTATCTATAAAATAATTGATGAATCTTTACTTATAGCTGCTTGTGTGTAAAATAGTTGAATGTGGACTTCTTTTTTTCTAGTTGTTTTGTGTTTTCTTCCATTTATCTCCTTTTGATTTTGCTGGTATTGTAGTTTCTTAAGTATTTCCTGAAGAGCTGGAGTTTTGGTGAATTTTTTCAGCATTTGTTTATCTGAAAATTATTTTATTTCTCCTTCCCATTTGAAGGATAATCTTGTTGGGTATAGTACTTCTGACTGAAATTGTTTTTCTTTCAGAGTTGTAAATATGTTTTCTCATTCTTTCCATGCCTGAATTACTTCAGGTTCTGTGTTAGTCTAATGGGGAAACCTTTGTTAGTAACTTGACAGTTCTCTCTTGCCATTTTTAGAATATTGTCTTTGTCTTTGATTTTCACTAATTTGACTATGATATACCCTAGAGAGGATCTTCTTACATCTATTGGGTGTCTTTTGTATTTTCTGGATTTTGATGTCAATATGCCTCTCTAAATTTGAAAAGTTTTCAACTAACATGTCATGAAAGAGATTTTCTATTCCTTTATCTGTCTCTTCACCTGGAATACCTGTTATGCAGCTATTTAGTCATTTAATGGTGTCTGGGACTTCTTGTATGTTGTCCTAATATTCAATGATTATTCCTCTATTTTTTTAGTTGCTTGGACTAAATTGGAGGTTTGTCTTCAAGATCAGATCATCTTTATTCTGCATGGTCTAATATACTGTTGGTACTTTCAAGGGAGGTTTTGGTTTCCTACATCATAGTTTTATCTACAGAAGTTCTTTTTATTTCTTTTTCACCGTTTCTATCTCCTTATGGAGTTCTTCCTTTGAGTCATGGGATGACTTTGTCATATTCTGGAACTGGTTATCTGTTTTCTCTTGATCTCATTGGGTTATGTAACAATGAACATTCTGATTTATTTTTCCAACGTTTCTATGATCTCTTGTGTTTTTATCACTGTTGGTGTGGAGTTATTATGTTTATTGAAGGGGGGAAGTTATTTCCTAGTTTTCTCCTATTTCTTGCACTCTACTTTGACTTTTAGTCATGGAGTGATATACTCACTTCTTCCTTCTTCTTTGGAGTCTATTGTAGCTGTATGTAACTGTATGTTCATGCAATTCCTGTAGTGTACATTAGCTCTTTGCCAGTTTCCCTCCTCTACTGTGGGTGGGATTGTGGAATTTGTAGTAGGAGATTTGGGTTCAGGTTTCCAGGGGCAAGTTTCTCTCCTTTTATTGATAGGGGAGTTATGAGAATAGAAATCATCCAGAGTCTCCTTACTTCAAATTTTGGTTCCTGTTTACCCAAACATTTCTGCTCACAATGTGGTTGGAGGTTGAGTTGGACAGGTAAGATGTAAGGTGGTAGACCACTCAGTGTTCCGCACCAGCTGGCAGTTCTGTTGATGAGCTTAAGTCAATAGGCCTGAGCCTCCCTGTTGCTTCTTCTGTCTCTGGGAGCTAGGAGGTGGTTCTTGTAGGCTAAGGCGAGTCCTCCTAACACACGGCAGGCTGGGGAGGAATTCCTGCTAATGAGATCAGGCATACTCTGTTGTGCTTTCTATTTCTCAAAATTGTTTAATTATTATTAGAGTGAACTGCTTCTCACACACAATAAGAAAATTGTGTTTGTTTCTAAAGAGCTAATTTGTTCAGGCATTTACTTTTCTGTACTGACCTCTCTAGACATGTGAGCATTTGACATCTGCAATAGAGCCACTATTGTTCAGAATGTCCTTGCTGTCCCCAACAAATAAAGCAATTCTGCACTTCTGCTCGCAAGTCAGGGTACATGGTTTTTCTCATTATTTTGCCTTCATGTAGGATTGATTGTCATCTCTGATGCTGGAGATTTAATGCTCTAGGCAAATATTCCAAGTCCTCATATTTCCCTCTCTCCACAGAGAGGGATATTTGATAAGGTTTACTCGATCTTCCCAACTACCCTGCACTAGATATTATTTGATTGATATGGGCCACTGATATTACTGTAACTAGGCATTGAACTCACATAATAATCTTGACTTTGCTCCATTATAATGATGTTTTTTTCATAGTCTGGGAATCAGCAACTCAAAGCCAGTATGTATACCTGATCCTCTTTTTAGTGGGAGGGGGGAAGTCTAGTAGAACAATATGAGAAAAAAAAAATCTGTCAACATGCATTGTTTTTCTTCAACAGAAACTTATTGATGCAGGTTAACAGGTTAGCAGTCCAAAAACATTGATCATGCTGGCATGCCTCTATGCATCTTTCAGAAATGAAATGTATACTGAAACAAAGTTAGGCCACTTTAGGGTCATTCTACACCACCCATGTCAATAACAGGTCTTATGTGGGTAGAAAGGTAATGGGAGTTTACTAGGTTTGAAGACAAGAATTTAAATCCTAATGTACTCTGGAGAGTATAAATAAAGATAAAGCTGTGTGCCCAACTTTGAGAGTCTTTTATTTCAGACATGTAGGCATGTCACATGCTTACTGGTAAAATATAATACAGAAAAGTACAAGGAAACTTCAGAAGGTTCATGGAAAATTGAAATTTAAGTACAAGTTATTTTGGGGCTAAAATGTTTTGAAATCCATGCACAGATTTTTCTGTAATATATATTTTTCCAAAAACTTTATGAAGGCATGTTGTATCTATTTTTTAAATGTTCTGTATGTTATATCTCAAACAGTTTTTCCAGCTGAGGAGAGACTGCTTCTTTCAGGCATAACCAGACTTAGATGCAGCTGAGAGATCCTGCTTGGAGCACAACTTAGATATGCAAACTAACCAATCCAGATCCACATCTTCTCTATCTAGCCCAAACACCTCAGGAGGCAATAAGAACATTGCTTTAGGCATGCCACAGATAGGAACCAGGAACTACATGCCAGTTCTATAGCACTGAACTTCCAGAAATTATTCAAACTAGCCAACCTTTACATGTTCACCTTGCCTTTCCCAATGAAACGTCTAATGCATCTCTCTTGTCCCAGTCTTCAGCTTTCTGGCTACCATTGTGTTTTCCTCATGTGGCACTGTGTGGCTTGCCATGCTTACTGTTTCTAGGTCCTTTGAGTATAATAAACTTTGTCTTCTGGAGCTTCTCTATGTCTCCTCTTGTGTGGCCATATTTGACTGACAATCACATTCAGGGATACAAACAATTCAGTGTGCCCAGTAATAATTATCCACCTAAGCTTAGACAGATTACTCTTAATTCCTGTCTCAATTACTTCATCTGTCAAGAAGAGAGGGTAATATCCATTCTACAGGTTACTTGTGAGATGTTAGAGTGATTAAGAGCAAAGGTTTAGTAGTTAGACTAGCTGATATAAAAATTTTCTCCATTGATTTCTGAGACCTTGGGAGAGTTATTCAAGTCAAATTCTATTTATTCATCTTTACCATGGGATTGTAAAGACGAAAAAATACACATTTGAAAGAATTTTATAAGTTACATGGATATGATTAAAAATAAGGCCTACATTATGACACTAAATTGGTCATATCAGAAATTGTCTTTAGAAGTACTTTACCATTAATTTTATAATTTCTCTCATAATGGTATTTATCTTCACCTTCCAGGAAACAATTTTTGTAATCTGTACATATATATTTTTTCTAGAAGGATCTCTTTTTATAAAAGAATCTGTTACTACCTAATGCAATAATTCATTTTGCAACTCAAATTGATTAAAAATGTACATATTGAGTAATTTTTTCCTCTAGTATCTGTATATTTTAACATAAGTATTATTTTCTAAAGGGAATTGAAGTTTCTGATAGAATCTTTATCCTGTCAAAGTGGTACTTTGGATAGCAATTTTCCTTAAATATCCCGTATTGCTAATAATTTGAAAAGTTTTGGGCCCAATATATTTCTTTCTTTTTGGGGGGATGGGGTGAAGCGTGTGCACTCACCAGAGAGACAAAGAGAGGGAAAGAGAGAAATCACTCTCTGAAGGGATGACCACTCTGCAATTCCTTCTCTATTGTCCTCTTGGGATTTGGGGTATATATGTGCACACATCTGGAATGATACTCAGGGTGCCCTGTCCAAGGCTTGAACCATGGTTGGCCATGTGGGAGTCTAGTGCCTTAACCACTATACCACCCGCTGGTACTTGGCCCAATGCTTGAGATATATAAACCACAACGAGTATATTGAGGACTACTCTGAATTTATGAGAGGGATAAAAACTGACATGTTTTTAATAATCAGCACTATTTGCATGTTCATTCTCTAAACAGCTTGCAAAGAATGTGACTTAAAATATTATTTTCTTATGTTATTAAAATCTGCTTGAGAATGAGCATATTAAGAAAACATGCAAATTTTGTGAAGTTCAATTTTATAACTAAAAATGAATGTCTGGAAAAAGCAATATATAGAGGTATCCATTATGATATTCTAAAATGTAATGGTAATAATATCTACCAGAGTCACCTCTTTAGTTGTGTATATGCATAAATGGTTTTGTTTTTGCTAGATAAGTTTTTAACCATAATGTTCATGCAGCATTCTCATAGAGATTTCATTTTTAGTGAATTTAATAAATTCATTTAGTTTTATGGCAAAAGTAGTTTTATAACCTAGATGCACAGATAAAGATATAACTGTAATGCATTTGCCCTAAAGGTCAGTTATAATAAGACATGAGCTTCTGCCAAAAAAAAAAATATATAGTCCTTATACATGAGTTGCTCTTAAAATGTATCCAACTATAGAATAAAATAAGAACATGTCATTCTATCTTAAAGACAAAGTGGAAAATTAATTTGAAATGTAATTAATTTTAATAACTTTTGCACATATACTTTTTTGATATACTAACACACCATATTTAGTTTCCCTTACATTTTATTGTTAGGGTCGTGCTTATGCTGACCTATAACTCACATATGCTCTGAAGAATTAATGGCTTCATCAGACAGACTTGTTTTATCTGAGAGAGACACACAGTGAGAGACAGAGAGAGGGAAATGGCATCCCCAGTGGAGTCTTGATATGCCCATCACCCTTCGTCACAGGAAGTCCTGGATCATGGACACACACGTGACAGGCATACCCAGGGAGGTCTCTGGAGTTGAACCTGTAATCTTCCCATATGTGTCAGCCTCACAGAGCATCACCTTTTACCACTGTGGCACTGTCCAGCCCCAGACATTCATTTTGAATGCATAAAGTAAATAATGGCAAGAGGCTAATGTGACATTGATGACATTATAATTGACTTTATATTTGATGTTCTATCCATAGGGAAGTAAAGTTAGGAAACATTTAAGTGTAAATGAATTCTTAAATTCACCAAACCATAGTTAGGAACAGGTCACCACATCTACATTACTTCACAAATTTAAGGGGTATCATGGCACTTGCAAGTAGGGCTTGCTGTCTATTTGTGAGACTAACATTCACATTTAAATACAGTAATTTTCTACTTAATTGATAGAATGCAAAAGCTTATGTGCCCACACTCATGCCACCCAAGTCAACTCCCGTATGTGTGTATGTACAATGTGTGAAGGGAGAAATATAAAAACCTCCTTTGGTTCAACATGGAGCTGAAAGGCCATTAGGGAAGTAAACTTGAGCACCTAGAGAAAGAGCTGCCTTGGAATCGCACCCCATCCCAAATGTCCTCCTGGCACCAGCCCACTAGGATAAGAAATCTAGAGTAACTCAGAATACTGCCAAATTTCAGTGCTTCGTGGACATTCTTGTATCCCTTTTTCTATCTTGTAACTTGGATAGCCTCTCCACAGCCCTTGCTACCTCAGCAGAAGTTTCATTTTAAAGATTGCCAAATATTTTGCAGTAATTTACAGCCTTATTCATATAAAAATCTTCTCTCTTCTTTGCCATTGAAATTGCTTTTTGGTTTTCAATGAAAAGTGACTCCAAATCTGTAGCTCTAGGTAAGACCCCAAATAAAACTTTTACTTTCTGTAAACTCAGCACTTGAAATTCATTGATAAGTGTTGTTCTTGCTTTTTAATTATAGTCTTCTGTTATGCGAATCTTCTTCATGCAATCATTGTTATTCTTCATATCATTATTTCAAGGACATTAGAAATCTTAGGCTAATGGAAATACCACAGACCAAACTGGGTGTGTGCAGGAAATCAAAGGAAATATTGGGAACATTCTAGAAATTCTTACACATCATTTATTGAGTTTATTCAGCAGATAGCTTTTGAGTAACTCTTATATCCTAGTTATAGTATTTGTTTGGGGGAGTCGAAGTGGTGATGAATAAATTTTGTGCCTTTAAGAACTTTGAAATCACATTGGATAACAAAGACAAATAAAGGTATTTTAATATTGTGATCGTAAAAGTGGAATAAATACTATTGTAGCAGTGTCATAGTCTACTCACATTACACTTAGAGGGGCCAATTTTACTTTGTTTTAATCTGTTTGTTTTTTAGATTCAGTTTTGCAAGCCCACTAACCAGTGCACAACTGCTGTGTGTTTGGTTGTCATTAGATGACCTTTTCAGCTGGTTGAATCCTTTATGCTTCCATATTCCCACTTTTCCCTTCCAAGATAATGCCCCTAGGTATGTAAGGAGAGGCTTATTTGCATTTTGGGGTCATAATGAGAACACAATCCCTTGCTCAGGTTTACATGATTTCTTACATATCCTAGTTGCTGTGTTTTATGAGGTCATTCCTCTTGTCTATTTTTAGATAGGTAACCACAAAGATCCATTAAGGAACTAGCATCTATAAACTAGCTACATTTTTGGAGTTTGTGGGTTAGGATATTTTTCTGTCAGACACATAGTGACTAAGCAGATTTAGGCTTAGTTTATTATTTATTTATTTGTTTTTCCCTCCTTTAGACCAGATTTTGTTACCTAACTATATTCGTATTATTCTACAACTCTTCTAAGGATAGTCAAGAATTTACGGGGACCAGCAGTTAGCGTAATGGCTATGTCGCTGGACTCCCACGTAGTCAACCGTGGTTCGCGTCCCAGGCCCGGTGGCTTAAAACTCACGCCAGGCACTTGTGTGTGTGTGCCCATGATCCCAAGAGGAGAATGGAGGAGAAGGGTTGTGGTGTGGCCATCCCCTCTGGGGGGTGATTTCTCGCTTTCTGTCTCTCTGTCTCTCTCTGTCTGTCTGGCAAGCGGATGTGCCCTATAGCAAAACCTCTCCAAATTAAAAAAAAAAAAAAAAAAAAAAAAAGAAAAAGAAAAATGAAAAAAAGAAGAAGAATTTATGGATTTGTCTGTAAATCTTGAGGCTTTGGGGACCAGGGACACTTCTATCTTACTTTTTTCATTTTGTCCCATCAGCATCTTCATGCCATTTCTTACTTAAATATTAGTTGGGGTTTCAAGGTGAATGCTTATATGCCTTGAGTTTTCTTTTCCTCATTCATTTGTCATCTTAGCATATTGAACCCATATTTATTGGAAGTAAGGTGGTCATAATTTTCAGAATCTCCCAGTTTTATCTAGTTCTTTAACTTTGCTGTTGACCCTGAAAAAAGGTGGAATCAAGGGCATTGATGCCTAAGTCTCTTGTGATTCCTTCTTAACTTCTGTTTACAGTATTCCTTGGTAGAAGCAGTGGGTTTTTCCTTGACCCACCTATCTGCCCAGAACATCTTCCTGTGTCCTACTCTATCTTTTCAATACAGAATCTATTGGAGTGTTCTTTGGAGTCTCAAATCAAAATGTTTGGGAAATTAGAAAAAATAAATGTTATGGAAAACAAACTGCAAATCAGAAGAGCTTTCATATTGTCCATCCAATCTCTAGAAATGCTCTCTTTGGGAGCTAAGAAATAAAATGAGATACATAATCCAACTTGCCTCAGATGTCAGTAAGTTCAGGGCGAGCATCCTAAAGAAGCATTATTTGTCCTGAGATAAAAGATGAATGAGAATTATTCTGATGGAATCTTAATTCTTTGTAAAATGAGATATTAAAAAAAAATAGAAGCTTCCTCAAAAGTGAGAAAGACATAGAACAGAACGTAAGAAAAATTATGAGGAGAATCTAACAAAAACTGGTAGAAATAGAATTTAATAAAGCTCTGCGTGGGAAAATAGCATCCATGGACAGGAGATAAAAATGTACATAATACACAATGAGTCCTCATGTAAAGATATAGAGCTTTTAACATATTTGTAAGCAACATGGCTCACTTTTCTCATACTAGAGATAAATCATTCTATTACTAAAAAAATCATGGCAACAGATTATAAAAATTTATTTTATTAAAAATATGACATGACAATATTCAGAAATATTCAGAATTGCAATCTAACTGATTTCCTGATTCTTCTTACTCCAGTTTTCCCCATTCCCTCTATCCATCTAATGAAGAAGTTTCTTGTCCATGAAAACCAGCTGTCTTATGTACAGTTAATTTGCCTGTGCTTTTGTTGCCTATAAATGCTTTTTTCTTTAAACATTTGTTCTTAATGATTGACGACATTCATTATTGTTATTTATGCCAAAGAAAATAGGCAACGACACATTCACTGGGCCAGATCATGGAAGGCTTTTAAAGCTCTTGGGAGAGAATGAGAGTTTTTTGCTGCATTTAAGGAAAAGCTACTGCAGACTTCAAGATCATGAACACCATCCTTTAAGAGTATATGAAAGTAGTTTTTAAGAGCATACTCATTCTTGGAGTAAAACTTCTGAAAGAAGGGTAAAGTAGTCTTGAATAGGGTTCGGTTGTAGAAAACCAAAGTCACTCTCTCTAGCTGTTATAGAAAAATAAAAGATATAATTTTGCAGATGTTTAAAGTAATTGGTAGTGCTAAGGGAACAAGCTATAGGTTAAGCTTCCAGAAATACTCCCATGATATTTACTATAGTTTGAATACCAAGCAAGATTCATGTGCTGAGACTTGCTTGAGACAGAATTATAAGGGGAAATCTGAATTCAAGTAGTTTTGAAAAGTGAGATTTTAGGGAGATTAAGATTAAGGTCCTTAGGGTGATTCCTCCGTGATTGACTCATGTAGGTTTATAAGGAGAGGGAAAGAAACCACAGTATAGATCCAGGGACACCAATTCTTGGATTTCTGCCTTCTCCCATGTTGTTATGCAGCCAAATGCCTCACTGCATGCAACGCCTGGTCCCTAAACTCCCAAACCTTGAGCTGAATAAACCTCTATTTTTAGATACATGGCACCCAGTTGCAGATATTTTCTGTTATTTACAACAGAATGGATTCTGTTGTAGAACTCTCTCTCAAGGTTGTAGCAATGTCTGTGACAGCACGAAAGGAAAGCGAAGGTCAGAAAAATGCAACATAGAAAAGCTACTTGTTCCAAGACTACACTATGTCAGCTGTGATCCCATGCAATAAAAACAGGTGCCCTATGCCTTTCTTCTTGACATCAATAAATCCTGGGCACCAGAATATTTGCTGTACCTATTGTTACTCCTACTGCTACTTCTGCTATTACTACATGCATACACAGAGTCCTTGCATCAGAACCAACAGAATCAGCAGAAATAGCAGAAGCACTAATATAGTCTCATTTCTACATTTTCATCTCCTCACATGTTTAACCACTTGGCAAAATTCAGATATGCATAGTCTGGGCTGTAAGATTATTGGAGACATGTACACATTAACTTTCTAGACTTTTACGTATTCTAAGAAATGCAAAATAACAGGTGGCATTCAGTCAATAAACCAATCTGCCATTTCTGCCACAATCAGGAAAAAAGAGGGTATGTATTAATGTAGCATTTAAGCTGAATAAGAAATGTCTAATATTCAAATAAATCTAGAAAATGCAAGAGAAAGTACATTCACTTAAGAGTCATTTCTCTTGGTGACTAAGAGTTTCTGTTTAATTCTGAGAATAATCTTTTTCTTTTTTTTTTTTTTTTTCTGTTTCAGTATCCTCAGATCACACTAAACAACTGGTCAGATCCAAACACCTAAAAATGTTGAATTTTTGACTGAAGCACAGTCTTGCTCATTTTCTTTTCGGATTTCTCCACCATCTGGAGTTTATGCATGTACTGAAGTAGCATTATTTCTAAAATGCAAGCAAGGTGCCACCTTTTTACTATAAATGTTTCTTAAAAAGTGGTATGACCACTCACATGGCATAAATATAATCTTGTTTAATATTCTAAATTAAAGGAGAAACCAGCACAGATATACTGTCTTTAAGTGATCCCTTCAATCCACTGTTGAAAACTTCAAGAAGCCATTATCTGCAAAAGATATCAGTTCCTGGCTGGGAGATTAAACCATAGATGCCAGAGTCTAAAGTCATTTAAAAGGATATGCTGAATGCCAGTGACATAATTATAGAAACATGAAAAATGCATGCAGTATACAAACCTATGCTTCAGCCAATATTAAAAGGATATGCTGCAACTATTCAAAACTTTGTTTTGAATTTAGTCTTTGTTTAGTTTGAAAAGCAGTCATTTGCAAATATACTTCTTATTGTATGAATATTTCACAGAAAACAAAAACTAAAGTCAAACCAAATAAGCAAACAAACCGAAATAGTAGGCAAATAAGTTTTGCAGTGATAGCATATCTAGAAGAGTTGAACGAAAGTTTACCTGATAAAGGGGGGTGGGTATAAAGTCATGCAACCATTGAAATAACTAAGCTCATATTTATTACAGATCAGCACATGAACCTTAGGCAATTATAGTGTCACTAATGAAAGCTTCATTTTTATTGAATTTGCTATTGATTAAGGTTACCCCTGAACTATGCTGGTGTTATGCTAATGCCAGTGCATAACGGGTTGGGAATACCAAGGTACCAGGTTGGATTACCGAGTATGGCAAGCAAAAAGAATATAAGGCAGAGGTTAACATTTAAGTTGTTGATAACTTGATCAAAGCTGTTGAGTAATCAATTAGAAGAAAAATTAAGACATGTCCAGTAATTTCTGCATGATGATGTTATCAGTGTATCAAGTCATCAGTGACCTTGATGAAAGCTGTTGATGATAACAGAGACATTGAAGAACAAACCTCAGGTTTAAAAGAAGACTAGAAAATAAGGAATAACCAGTGACAATTATGTATTTATGGGGATAATTAATGACAGGGAAAAGAAAAATGAATGGAATATGGTCATTGCCCTTAACATTCAGTATCTAATGGGGAAGACAGACATGCAAACAAATCTAACAGTGACAGTGCAAGATATTTGTATAACATAAGTTGGCCTCTTAATAATTTGTTATATTTCTCCTTTCACAAAGACATTAGTATAACCTATGTGTGTGTGTGTGTGTGTGTATATATATATATATATATATATATATATATGTATACATATAATAGGAAAGGTTTTCCTCAACACTGGAATACATTTCCAGTAAAAGAAATTTTATTTCATGGTTCTTTAGGTTATCATCCAACTGATTTTCTAAGTAGGTAGACCAATGTGTATCTTCATAGGATATGTCAGTTCACTCTATCTCAAATCTGTATTATAGGGACCAGCAGTTAGGTAATGGCTATGTCGCTGGACTCCCACGTAGTCGACCGCGGTTCAAGTCCTAGACCCGGTGGCTTAAACTCACGCCGGGCACATGTGCATGCGTGCCCAAGATCCCAAGAGGAGAATGGAAGAGAAGGGATTGTGGCATGGCCATCACCACTGGGGGGTGATTTCTCGCTTTCTGTCTCTCTGTCTCTGTCTGGCGAGTGCATGCACCCTATAGCAAAAACCTCTCCAAAAAAAAAAAAATCTGTATTATGAAGCTGTGATAGTTTAAAACTAGACTCGACAAAAGAAATGTTATTGTTGGCTGCTAATAATGTCTTTGCTGGATTTCACAAAAGGCTCTTTTTGACTTAGATAAAGTAATACATGTAAAAATATAACAATGTATTTCCCAAAACACCTAAAGCAAAAGACTTATTATAAATGAAAAATGTTATCAAGAGAATAAATTAGTCCAACTGTATCAAATAGTACTAAAACACCTTTTAACAATAGATCTTTATAATAGGTGGAATTAATATTCCTTCTCCCTTTCAGTCACCCTACTTTGTATTAAAAATAATGGAACTTCTAAGAATTTTCAACTAGGTAATTTGGAGCAACTTGCCTAAGGGCACTGGAAATCTAATAAGATAGTGAAGAACTACTGAGCTAGATTTAGGAGAAAATGGAAACTCACGGAATGAAAAGTTTAGTGTTGCTTCTTCTCCTGAGGTTACTGAATGATTCTTGAGGATGAGTTAAGAGGTCAAGAACTTAAAGAGTACATCAAACAGCATTTTAAAGTTAGGAAGACAGAGAATAGAATTCTGAAAGTCTATCTTTCAAGAATACATTTGAAACATAGACAAAACTTTATATGGAAACCTCACATGGGCTTTAACTTCATCTTGAATTATCTCACTATTTGAAACTCAGTTGACTTATTGTCTTAAGTGAAAATAATTAAAAACTTCAGTTAAAAAGAAAAATAATGAAAAGTGTTTATAAGGTGCTAATATATGCTTTCATATGCAATAAGCTTAAAGTAATACTGGAATACTGAGAATATAAGAAAAGTATTTCTTTCCAATATTAAACGAAATTAAGATATGTCTAAATTAATACAAAAGAGAGATAACTTTAGTACTAAAGAACAATATTGAAGATAAAGAGTCCCTTTATGGGACCAATAGTTATCGCGATGGCTACGTCGCTGAACTCCCATGTGGTCAACTGCGGTTTGAGTCCCCAACGTGGAGGCTTAAATTCACGCTGGGTGCATGTGGGTGTGTGCCCAAGATCTCAAAAGGAGAATGAAGGAGAAAGGATAGTGGAATGGCCATTCCCCCTGGGAGGTGACTTCTGACTTTCTGTCTCTCTGTCTCTCTGCCGAGCACACACGAACACTGTAGCAAAAAAACAAACAAACAAACAAAAAAAACAAAAAAAAAAAACCACAACTCTCACCCCCCCCTCAAAAAAAAAGTCCCTTCATGATGATAAAGGCTTACATTTAAAAGCGAAATAACAGAATTTTATAAAAGAATACACCTGGGAGCCAGCAGGTGTCATGGTGGTTAAGGTGACTAGATTCCACATGGCTGACTGGTCCCAGTGGCTTGAAAACCACACCAGGTGTGTGTGTGTGTGTTTGTGTGTGTGTGTGTGTGTGCATGTGTGTGTGTAAGTGTGTGTATGCCTAAAATACTAAGAGGAAAATGGAAAAGGGATTATGTCATGGCCATCCTCCTGGGGGAGGTGATTTCTCACTTTTCTTCACTCTATCTCTCTCTTCTATGGTGAGTACACATGATCTATGGCCAAATAGCTAAAAATAAAGAAAATAAGCACTTGATTAAAGTCTCCATATATATATATGACTCTACACATATACATATATAAAATATATATGTTATATATATTACTATATGTACATATTACATATATCTATACTATATATGTCATATATGACAGAACTAGAAGACTAAATTGACAAATAGTATATCTATAATATATATTATTATATACTATATTATTATATATATTATCTATACTATATATTTTATCTATACTAAATATTACACACACACACACACACACACATATACGTGTGTGTGTGTGTGTGTGTGTGTGTGTAATATGACAGAATCAGGAGATTAAATTGACAAAGAGTAGCATATTTACACCTCTTGGTAACAGATAGGAAAAAAATGACCATGAATTCAGAAAATCTGAATAACAAAATTGATAAACTTGATTTAGCTGTCTTATGGAATCTTGCAGTAGATAACTGCAAACAAGTAACTGCATTCTTTTCATTTTTTCATCAAATATTGAAAAATCATTCCCATATGTAGAGGCACAAAGCTAATTTCAAAAATTTCACAAAGTTAAAATAATACACATGTAGTTGAACCATTATTTAATAAAAATGCAGATGTCAATACATCTTGAAAATTAATAAACATGTTTTAAATACAGGTAAATGATGAACTTATTGGGACCAGCAGTTAGTGTAATGGCTATATCACTGAACTCCCATGTAGCCAAACGTGGTAAAAATCCCAGACCCAGTGGCTAGAACTCACGCTGGGTGCATGTGCGTGCATGCCCAAGATCCTGAGAGGAGAATGGAGGAGAAGGGATTGCGGCGTGGCTGTCCCCTCTGGGGGATGATTTCTCGCTTTCTGTTTCTCTGTCTCTCTCAGTCTTTCTGGCAAGCACACGCTCCCTAGAGCAAAAACCTCTCAAAAATTAAAAAAAGGAGAACTTATTAAAGAAATGAGAAGATGTAAATTAAAATATTCTACATTTTAAAACTTATTCACGCTGTTAAGTGTATGCTCATACTAAAATAGATTAACATGTACTCATCAGAAAAGAAGAAAGATGGCATATCAATAAATTAAGTATATTTTTAATTTGTAAATAACTAAAAGATCACTGAAAATACTCTGAAAGTAGAGGAATAGAAAAGAATAAGTAAAAATAATGATTAAAACAGAATGAAAACATAAAATAGAACCAACAAATGTCCCCAAATAATACCTAATGAAGACTACCAGAACTCATCAATGGAAATCTCAAGTCACTTCATTACCACTTATATCTAATAATATTAAAGGGGCAATAAAATTTATAGTCTACATCCCTACAAAAATATGTAAACATTTAGGAGAAATAAATAGATTCACAGAAAAATATAATTTCTTAAAACCAAAAGCAGTGGAGAGAAATTCCATAATTACAAACGTAACTACAAAAAAATCTTCAGGGTCCAGATGGCTTCACCAATGAAGCCAGATACTTTCAAAAGAAACGACACCAAATATAAACTGCATTTTTATAAGACAATATGTAGATAAATCCTAATTGGTCTTCAGGCCAATCTCATATGTAAACAAACACACATGCCAAAACCCTGGGCAATATCATGCAAGAAAAATCTATCAATATCTAAAAAGTATATGATGCTGGGAACCAGCAGTTAGCGTAATGGCTATGTCGCTGGACTCCCACGTAGTCAACCGTGGTTCGCGTCCCGGACCCGGTGGTTTACAACTCACGCCGGGCGCGTGTGCGTGCGTGCCCAAGATCCCGAGAGGAGAATGGAGGAGAAGGGATTGCGGCGTGACCATCCCCCCTGGGGGGTGATTTCTCGCTTTCTGTCTCTATATCTCTCTCTGTCTGTCTGGCGAGCGCACGCGCCCTATAGCGAAAAACCTCTCCAAAAAAAAAAAAAAAAAAAAGTATATGATGCTGTAACTAAGTTGAGATTATATAAGAAATCCTAGTTGAACATTGAAAATTAATCATTATAATACATTATATTAACAGAATCAAAACAAAAAAAAGCATACTAGCATCATAACTGATTCAGAAAAAGTTATTGTTGTACGTTTCAATTCTCGCTTTTACTTTCAAACACTCAATATATTAGAAAGGGAAGCAACCTTCATTAATTCAATAAAGTTCATGTATTAGTTATCTCTCACTTCCTATCAAAGTATCTCAAAGTAAATACGTACTATTTTACAGTTTCTGTAGTTTGCAATCTGGTGTGGTTTAACTGAGTGCCTCTGATTCAGTGACTCCCCAATGAGGCTGCAGTCGAGGTATCTCCTGGGTCTGCATCAGCTCCAGGTTGGACTGGAGGCAGGAGCCACTTACCGGTTCACTCACATGGCTACTTACAGAGCTCAGGTCCTAATTTGCTGCTAGCCAGAGTCATTATTCCTCACTGCAGAGGCCATTTCCCAGGACTACTCAAAACATGGTTGCTTACTTCCCTCAAAGCAGGAGCTTCCAGAGCAAAGAGCAAGGACAGGTAATTAAATGGTCCTAATGTTGGAAGAGACATTCTGCTCTTTAGGAATGAGTGCCACATCATGTTGCAGCTCACATAAAGGCTTCCAGGAAGCAGAAATTTTGGGGATGCATCTCAGAGACTGTGAACCACAGGTGTCCAAATCAAGAATAAAAGCAACAACAGAAAAAAAACCTTTAGTATTTCTTGTACTTATTGATAACATGTTGAAACCTTTCCTCTCAGTTTGAGAAGAAAACATGATGGCTTCTTATTTATTAGCAATTGTACCAGAAGTCCTACCCCGTACTATAAGGCAAGAAATTAAACAGCATTGGGATCCTTAATCATTATTTGCAGAAGGCCAGATCATGTGGACACATGTTTATAAATTTGTAGAGAACAGGCTTTAAAAAGTGATTATCTCAAAGGATCATTTCAAGTGCTATCAAAATATGAGAAATAAATAGCAATAAGCCAATTAAAGGAGTGGAAGCCTTTATATTGAAAGCTATAAAACTAAATGTTTATGGTATAGTAGAAGATAATTTGGCGATTTGGCGGGTTTTTTTTGTTTGTTTGTTTGTTTTTTTTTTTTTTTTTTTTTTAGTTCATCTTTTCCTTGTATGGGTTGTGTCTTTTCTTAGTATTTTCCATATTTATCATACTTCGTATTTCATAAAATGACTTCATCACACCTGTCTCCATGGTATTTCTAAATAATTTATGTGTAGATAATTCTCTTAAATTCCCCCAGCTAGAAAATGGAAAGTTCAGCTAATTGGGATTTAGGGTAACTTTGTTACATTTTATTTTATGAATATGAGATAGAAAAAATATTTCAATTCCAATTTCATTTGTCAAAATTTGAGAAAATGTGTTTACTCTTTATATCTGGGTTTTTAGTTGAATTCTCTAATGTCGTGTATTCGAAAACCATTTGGATATTGCAAAACAATGAATAAATGATGATAGTGATGACACTGATGGTGATAAATTTGTGTGCATGTCAGTGCCCCAAACTTTCGCTTATTTCAAGATCAACCATCAAAAAAGTCTGTAAGGGAACCAGTAGAGGGTGTAACGGTTATGTCGCTGGATTTTCACGAAATAGACTGTGGTTTGAGTCCCAGACCCAGAGGTTTAAAACTCACCCTGAGTGCATGTGTGGGTGCTCAAAATCCCGAGAGGAGAATGGAGAATGGAGCAAGAAGGTATGGTGGCATGGTCATCTCCCCTGAGGGGTGCTTTCTCATTTTCTGTCTCTCGCTCTCTGTCACTCCCACAAGTGCACGTGCCCAATAGCAAAACAGTCTCCAAAACAAAAAGAAAAAGCACTGTGAGAAATAATGAGATAGGAATGAGTATGTACTCAAGCTGCTTATTCTACCAATCTGAAAAAGAATTTTGGGCAAAAGGACAGTTAACAGGAAGTCATCACTGAAAGTATACATGTGTAGCTAAGCAAGAAATTAAAATGAGCCTCCACTTCCACTGCCCAGTTTACCTTAAATTTATCCAGTAAAACTCTTTCAAAATCTATCTTGATTTTTTTATCCTCTTTGTTTATGATCTTGTATTTTCTTTAAAATTGTGTGTACTAATATCATTTAGCATACCAACATAGAGTTACCTGTTTAAATGAAGCACATATAAACATAGCATATTGATACTTAATTTAGTACAAAGTCCTGTTTATACTGGAAGCATTAGATTGATTTTATTTAAACTGTGATATAATTTGGTTTCCATAGAAACCTGGATGCTTACCAAGCCAAGTGGGGCACCATGAAGTTTATTTCTGATTCAACAGGGCTTGCCAAGTTCTTTTTTCTAAGATATTTGCTAAACTTAATCACTTTAATTCGACAGAGATGAAGCAAATTGCTCTGTTGTGCAGGTGCATATGTGTTTTTTAATTGTTCTTTGTTTACGCTTTTCTTTTTTTGTGGGTCTAAGTTTGTTTAATTCTCCTTAGAGGAATAGATACTTTTCACACACACACACACACACACACACACACACACAAGTAATAATAATTAGAAACAAATTGAAGAAATACTGGGATCTTGAATTTCTTTTTTAAAATATTTTATTTTAACTATTTATTTATTAATTTAATTTGACCAGAGAGGGGCAGAAGAAAGAGAGAAAGAGAGAGAGAGAGGGAAAGTGAGAAAGCAAGCAGTCAGGTTCAGGACTTGAGCAGTGTTTGGCTATGTGGGAGTCCAGTGTCCTTAGCCACCCACCACCTGCTGGCCCCAGGATCTTGAATTTCTAAGTAGCAGGTAATTTTAAAGACTTTTGTGCACACCAAACATTTAAGTCAGCCTTATACACTTTGTATACACAGTGTAAGATCCGTCTCTATTATGTCCAACATGTGTAAATTCTACCAGAAACTAAAGTAGAAATTCATTCTCAAACACTGAATCTAAAACAAAGAGAATAGAAAAACAAATGGAATAAATTCTTTGTCGCGTTGCTGCCTAACTACCCTAAGCGGGCTCTGATTCATTTCAATGCTGTGGATGAAGATAGGTGTTTATTTTACCCTTAATTGCACTAGCGGTTCAGGGATGTTTTCAGTATCACTAAACCTGGTGAAGTACAAAAGCATCATTCACAACAAGGAAACATTTCAAAGTTGCAAATCCTAGATTTCTTTCGAATCAATGTTGAAAACAAATACCTTCAACATAGGATGTCCAGACACCAATTTTATTCTCACCTTATGCTAGATTGGGATGGAGGAGGGAAGCGAAAAAGAGAAAGCACAGTTTCATAACCTACAAGGAGCTCACATTAGGCCACAGAATCATTCACAGTCATATCAGCACCATTAATCAGAGATAGGCTGTAACAAATAATGAAATTGACCTAAAATAACACAGTGATGAACAGTGTGGTACTGAAGAATGTAGTACCAGAGGAAAAAGACAGGGAAATTCACAGCTACTGTGCATGTGGCCCGTGCTGTTTTGCTCCGGCAGGTTATCTTAGATTATATGGCATGGTTCACGCTGCTTTACACGTGTAACAGAGATGACTGCCAAGGTGATGGGGGGAAATGGAAAGGATGCCGAGATCTTGCTTTTTAAAAAATGTGTTTTCAGCTGAAAATTGAACACTTCACAGTAATATTTATTGCAAACATTGTTTTTGCTCTCTTGCACGCTCCGATTTCCATGTTTGTAAACAGCATCATATGAAACGTCTTCCTTAGTGTTAAGGACAGTGTGTATGTGACTTTACCCATTTTCATTTGGACTGTGCTATGATGGCTGTCCTTTGTCACCCTGTCCGATATCGTAACTGAATAGTGATTACCTCACCCGTTGTAAAAGGCCACTGATATAATAAATGACTTTATACATTTCTTTCACTAACTATCATCATTACAATGACCATCTCTTTCATTGTCTTCCTTTATGTTTCCTTCTCTTAACATCAAGTATGCAATACTCTTTTGGTGTTCTTTTCACAATTTTTCCCTGGAAGGCCTTTTTCCATTTTCATGGTATCTATATTTTTGGAGAAGAGAGATCTCTTTATATAACTACCTATCATCTATCTACTTATTACCTTTAACAGAATAAGCCAATTTCTTGCTCTGTGTTTTGTGTATATGCATGTGTGCTCATGCACATACATACACATATTCCTCATGGTTCTGTTCTCTGGTGAAAACCTCACTAATGCTCATTTTAGCACTGCATGTTTCTACAGGAGCACCATTTTCAGGACAAATTTTAAGCATTGGATCTGAGTTTTCCAGCATTGGTTCTCTAATCTGGGTAAAGTCAAAAGCACTAGTGACACTATTTCTGGTAGAAAACAAGGCACCAGTTCATGTTACGAGGTGGCTATCATGATATATAAACTATCGCCGTTGGGTACTACCAATCTAATATTGTTAAAAGGCAAGATTCTGCATGACTATGAATTTGATGTCTTGGTACACTTTAGTAAAGTCAAGGAGTATAATGAGATGGGCTGATTATTTCTCTCTGTGTGGGAGATACCCGGGAAGAAAAGAATGAGCTCAGGGCTTCAAATTCCCAGCTCAAGGAGAAAAGATCTGAAAGTTTCTATGTCAGTCCTGAAAGAAAAATTTTTCTTTTGTAGGTTCAGGGCTGAGATTTTTGCAAACCAAACCACAGTATCATCCTGATAAATGCACAAGAGCTAAATGATGATGTAAATTGAATTCCCAACTTTGCAGAGTATGTGCAAGAGGATTTCAAGAAGTTAGTGGAAAATGCAATTAAAGTAGGAGCCTATTATGGTGTAATTTTTTTTCAATTCCATGTATAGCTTTATCATAATACATTTTTTCCACCAACTTTGTGAACCACCCCCACTCCACCCCCCCAACCTACATCATGAAGATGAGGATGTTCACTGGAAAGCAATGGATCCCTAGAAAGTGGAGCCAACATGTGGGAAAATCCCAGTGAAACAGTGGACACAGAACACATACATTTTGCTGAGATATCTTTGTGTGTAGAAACAACCTTTCAAACCTTTCAACTACGTCTGAGGAGGTAAACCTGAAGAGATTATAATGGCCTCCCCTGACCTTGCTAGGCACCGTCAGTTCTCTTCAGGACTTACCCATTCTCTTTTTACTTCTAAAGCTAAAACTAGACGCACATATCAATAGACCTCAAAGGGTGAGGCAGAAAGTATCACAGATGAGAAATGGTACTATGCATCCAAATAACTAGATGATTTTTAAATTTTACATAAACAGAAATATGGGTAATGTGAGTGAGAATCGATATTAAGGATGTTGATAATTGTGGAAGGAACATGAAATTGGATCAAGCCAAATATATCAATGGGGACCCATTAAGCAGGATTTCTATATTCAGTGTCTAATCTTTGGCTGTTAGAGGAGAGTATACAGTTTGGTTGGCTAAAACATGGACCAGATAAAGGGCCTACATCAAATATGTTAAAAATACTAGAACCACTCTGGTGAATTGATCAGTAATGTATCCAAAGGCTTAGGGATATTGAAATATTAGAGTGGGTTTATCAGGTAAGAACTGTTTACTCAAGTGCTAGCCAGTGATGTGGTAGTTAAGGTGTTGAACTCCCACGTAACTGATCATAATTTCAATCCTGGACCCAGCCACTTGAAAATCATGGTGTGTGTGTGTGTGTGTGTGTGTGTCCATGCACAAAATCCCAGAAGGAGAAAAAAATAAAAAGGGATTACAGGGTGGTCATCACTTCCCAGGGGGAGGGTGATTTCTCACTTTCTCTCTCTTTGTCTCTGTCTCTCTCCAGTGAGCACGACTGCCCTCTGACAAAAGCCTAAAAGACAAAACAAATATTTACCCACTCTGAGAGAGTTCAGAGAATAAATTGTGAAACCTGAATATGAGAAATTAATTTGTGTGGTAGAACTAGCATCCCTGGTAAGCTTTGCTGGCATTCTTCATAGGTCACAAACTACAGTAGAAACTGTTGCTACTAAACTGGTATGTCCAAAAACTGAAGAAAATCGAATCCCACAACAGTAGGAGGCCAATTGGTGGCACTTAGTCAAATTCTCAAAACCCATGTGGTTGTCCTTGCTCTAGCAGAGAACAGAATCTAAGCAGTTGTCAGAACAGTGTAATTTTAAAAATTTGTGGTGTTGGCTAGTGGATCATGTTGTCCCTAGAAAATAGGTACGTGTTTAACAATTATTGTTTTCTAACAATTATTGTTAGATGTATATAAATAGATGAATTCTAGGTTGAACGTTCTAAAGACTATCTTGAATCACTGAAACAAATAGTCATGGACCTTCAATCAATATCTACCACCCATTAGGCAGTTTACAGACCCCAAATTCCTGGAAGAAAAGGAAGCCTGAGTTCCCATCAGGAATAGTCCTGCTGTATTGCCAAACTTTATATGTAGCTCTTTCTCTCCATCTTCCCTAAAGAAAAATGTAGCCATTTACCAGAGTGATCATTCAGTTTAAGAAGGAAAATAATCCACCTTGGGAGAGATGATTGGACATGGGTTCTGAGCTAATAGTTATTTCAGAAAAGCCAAAGCATGGTGGTCCACCAGCCACAGCAAGGGCTTGTGTCTGATGAAGTTTTGGCTCAGATTTGTTACTCAGAGTGTCTAGCTAATCCTCAAACTCCACTGTGGTTATTTTCCCAGGAAGAATTGTGTAATTGGAATACGCATATACAGCTACCGGCAGACCCTGCATTAGCTGCCTGAACTGTGGAGTGAGCACTTATTTTAGGGAAAGCTACATGGAAGCAACAAGAACTACTTTTGCCTAGGAAAATTCTAAAGCGAAAGCAACAATTCATTTCATGTAGGATTGTAGAGATTAGTGTCGATGTCGAGGACTTAAGGGATGCAAGGGTAGTAACCACTCCGTCCTCCCAACATCCCCATTCAATTTGTCTAATCTAGCCTGTTCAGAAAACAGATGGACCTTGAAGAACGAGAGGGGAGCATCATGAACTTAACTAGAAGTCATTGCAGTTACAGCTGCTTTTCCAGATGTAGGATAAGATTTCAAGCAAATTAACATCTTCTTTGGTACCTGAGTTGAAGCTATTGACCTGGAAAATATTTTTTTTTTTTTATGTTGTTGTTGTTGTTGTTGTTCTCAATACCTATTTGTAAAGCTCACTAAAGATGTCTGCTTTGGGCAGGCAGGTTACAATATGCCTTCAGTATTCTCATTCAAGGATATATCAGCTCTCCAGTCTTGTGGTATAATTTAGTCTGCAGGGGATTTCATTATCTTTTCCTTCTATCAGATATTACAGTGGTCCAGTATATGATATGCTGATTGCATAGAATGAACAAGAAATTTCAACTACTTTAGATGTATTGCCAAAACATTTGCATATCAGAAGATGGAAAATAAATTAAAGAAATTCAGAAAACTTCCACATCAGTGAAATTTTTAGGGAATGTATCATATATTCATTTTAGAGAAAGGATAAATTATTGCACTGGCCCCACCATAACCCCAAAAATGCTCAATGTCTAGTGACCCTCTTTGGATCTTAGAGAAAACATATTTTTCATCTGGGTATGCTACGCCTGTCCATGTACCAAGTGACCCAGAAAAACTAGGTTTGAGGCCCAGAAAATGATATGACAATGTACTAGGTCCAGATTTCTGTGCAAGCTGCTTTGTCACTTGGACCGTATAATCTAGAAAACTCTGTGGTACTTGAAGAGTCAGTAGCAGGTAAGACACTCTGCTGGGATCTTTAGTAGGCTCCTATAAATGAATCACAGCACACACATGAAGGGTTTTGGGAGTAAAGCCCTGTGATGCTGTAACTGCTTTCCTTTTAAGAGCAGCCTTTGGTTTCTTCTTGGCCTTAGTAGAGACTGAATGCTTCCTCATGTGTTATAATGTTCCATGAGACTTGAACTGGCCATCATGAACAGAATGCTTTTAAATTTAAAAAGTCATAAACTGGAGGTACACAGAAACATCTCATTGTCAAAAGAAAGTGTTATATAAGAGATTAGACTTAAACAAGCCCCAAAGGTACAAGTATGATGCTCAAGAATATGCCCTAAATCTCTATGCTCTTTTCCTTGCTACATTGTCTTCTCTCTACCTGTTCACCCCTATGACCTCATGGGACGTTTCCTATTCTAAATTGACAGCGGAGAAAAGACTTGGGCCTGGTTTAGAGATGGTTATATGCTACAACCTTCCCAATTTGGCCAGTAATAGCACTATAACTACTTTCTGCTACATCCTGGAAGGTCAGTGGCAAAGCAAAGTCTTCCCAGTGAATATGAATTTTGGCACTGGACCTGGTTAGTTATTTTTCCTAGAAGGAGAAATGATCAAAAGTATGAGTTCATTTGAATTCACGGTCATGGCCAGGTAAAAGTTTGACTAGGAGGTCAAGTTCTTAGAAGGATTACTATTGGAAAACCACTGACAAAGATATCTTAGAAAAAGGCTTATTGGCTTATATTTGCATACCATGTAAATGCTCACCAATGAGTGATGACAGAGTAGGATTTTAATAGTCAAGTGGATACCATGACCCATTCTTTTGAATTCAGTCAGCCTCTTTCACCAGCAACTCTTCAAAAGGATCATGAGCCAAATGTTCATAGCTGTAAAAAATGGAGACTTTGAATGAGCTCAATAGTATGGACTTTCAGTCACCATGACTGGCCTGGCTATGGTTACTGCCAATTTCCCTACCTGCCAGCAGCAAAGCACAATACTGAATTGTGTATTACGTACCATTCTGTTAGCTATTTGGTGGCAAATTGATTTCATTGGATCATTTCTATCATGGAGGATGAAAGACTTTGCTTTTACTGATATAGACACGTTACCTGACGGGCTAAAGGATGTACAAACACAAAAGATGGGTGTGAATGCCAGATGTGGTGTGTGTGGAGGAGGGTCTGGGGGAAAAACATTTGGAGGAGGGATATGGAGACAGCATTGTTGAGACAGGGAGGTAGTATTGTTATATTTTGATCAACTGGACCGGGGAGAAATGTTCACATATTGAAATGATCACCTTGTAAGCTAAATATTGTGATTGAATGTATTAAAAAATGAAAAAAAAAATTTAAAAAATGTTTTTTTTTCCTGAATGCAGTGCTTCTGCCAAAACTATCATCTGTGTACTAATAGAATGCCTAGCCACCACTATGATATTCCATATAGCATTACATTACATCTAAGAATCTACAAAAAATAAAATCTAGCGAAGAGCTCATTTCATGGAATTCACTGAAACAGCTGTCTTGATACAAATGTTGAAGAGTCAGTTACATTGCAGATAGGAGGAAGATCCTTGCAGGTTTAAACTTCCTTATAAATTATCCAGTCTTTGGTATTCAATTATAGAATAGGAAATGGTCTAAAACAGATAATTAGTATTGAGAGTGGGATTGTTGCTACTCAGGAATACCTGACAGTGTGAAAGCAGCTTTGGAATGTGGTTTTAAGAACTGAGCCTATGGCACCCTTGGAGCTCAATGCCAAAGGTTTCCATGGGACTCCGCTCCCCACATTCTGGAAAGCACTCTCAAGCTTCATTATCTGTGGTTCAAGTGACCCCAGGTGCAGCTTGACATACCATTCAGTAGGGCTCAAGCTAATTCTGCAATCATATATAATACAAGAGCTATGGAAGGATAACTTCCTCTACCTAGATTTCAAATAATCTATTAAACAGTTTTTTTTTCTTTTTTTTCTCTTTAAATTTATTTATTTTTTACATTAATTCACTATACATCACTACAGCATACAAATAAATTTTCCATCCAAAATACACTGTGTATTGGCTCAATCAAGCACATCAACATACATGTTTTCAGCAAATAATTTTCCAATTCTTATGTCTTGTATACTTTGTTTTTTGTTTTGCCATCCTTGATTCCTTATCCCTCACCCTCTGCCATGTCCCACCCTCCTCCCACATTGTCTCTGGTATCCATGGTTGCTTTCTATGCCTTCCCCACCCCCATTTAATTGATTTGCTAATGAACTTAATTAGTCTAAATATATCCAATAGCTAGCACAGCTGATATATACCTATATATGAACCCAAGTCTGACTTTAGGCATAAACCCCAGTGAGTAGAATGAACATATTATAAAGTAGTACCCAGCTGGGGCTATATAGCTTACTGCAGTCATCAAATATGCATTTTTTAAAAAATTGATACGAACAGTTTTACCGTTTTTTTTTTTTTTTTTCTCCTGCAACTTTTTTTTTTTTAAATTACTTAACATTCATTCCCTGAGCATCATCACAACGTACTAAATGTGGTTTCCCATCTAGAATAAACTGCATAGTGGCTTAATCAAGCATGTCATCATCAATAATATTCCATTTCTACTTTCATACATATGTATACATATATATATATATATATATATATATATATATATATATATATATATATGTTTTTTACCCCATGTTTGACCCTCTGCCCTTTCCTACTCTCTTGTTAAACAGTTTGTAGGGGCACTGAAAAGGGCCACTACTAGGACAATGCCAAGATAAAATGGAGGGTCAGAATTGTCCCAGTGAGTCCTTGATATGACAACGCCTAGTGAAATGTAAGATAAGGACCACCACAAAGTCACAAGAATTGTAGATCTGCTTGGAAAGACCACAGAGACCTCACTCCATCTCATAACAGAGCCCATGAGGGCTGTGACCAGAAAAGCCATGGGGCTGGAGCTGCTCAAAGTTTGGGAGACCAAAGTTCCTGTATGTACAGCAGGTGGCACATGGAGTGAAAGATTCTTCAGATTTAAGATTAAATGTGATGTCCCTGTTAAGTTTTAGACTTGGGACCCTTTTCTTCTTTGTGTCTATTCCATCTGGAATGGAGAAGCCTGTCCTACACTGGTACCATCATTTCATTTTGGAAGTAGATAGGTTGTTTTGGTTTCTCAATATCACTGCTGGAGGGAAATTTGCTTTAGGATAAACAGGCTAGAGGTTCAGATCAGATTCTGGAGTTATTACAAGATGTCAAGAAGAGAAAATATCACCTATGGAATTTGCGTTTGCTTCTGTAAAAAAAGGTTTAGTGCATATATGCATAATAACTGCATTATGTTAGGTGGAAGTGTGACTTTCTTATTATCTTTTTTTAAATAATTGTTTTATTTAACTTTATTCATTTATTTTATTTTTAATTTGACCAGAGAGGAGCAGAGTGTGAGAGAGAGCGAGAGAGGGAAAGTGAAAAAGCAAGCCACCAGGTTCAGGACTTGAACCGCAGATGGCCATGTGGGAGTCTAGCACCCTTAACCACCATGCCACCTGCCGGTTTCTTCTTATTATCTTTATTTGAAAATTAAATGTGGTTCAAACTGAGGAAAGGCTCAGTAATAATTTGCAATAATAATTTCATGTTCGAGAGAAGCTAGATCATACATGGTGACTGTGGTTCAAATCCCCGGCCTGATCAGCTTGAAATACGCCAGGCACATGCACAAGTGTCCATGATCCAATGGGCCTGAGGACCGAAGCAAGGAGGTTGTAGTGTGACCAGGTCCTATAGAGGGTGTTCATCTCCCTTTCTTTTTCTCTCATCTTCCCATTTTAGTTTAAATTTCTGTGATAGGTCTATTCAATACTTAACCCAAATTTCCCACCATTTCTTAAATTTTTGTGCTTTACTATCATCTTTTTAAGAATTACTTTATTTAGTTTTATTTATTATTATCATTTTTTAAACAAATTTTACAGAGAGAGGGGGAAACTGAGGAAACAAGCTGTCTGGTCTGGGACTTGAACCATGGTTAACCAGGTGGACGTCCAGCATCTCAACCACCACACCATCTGTGGGTCCCCATACCTTATTATAATTATCCTCTAAACTTTGATTTGATGGTTACTTTTAAGATTTTAATATCAATATTTGCAATCATATCTTCTATTTACGGTGTTCCTTTCTAAACTCTTCTCATTGTGATTATGGAATTAATCCTCAACAACGAAACCTGAAATACCCTTAAGGTTTAGTTGTTGAGGATTAATGACAAAATCTTTGTTCTCGATTTTCATTGCAATTTATATATAGAATGATTTGAATGTGTGTGTGCATGGATGTATGTCTTTCATGTGTGGTAACTCTTCTTTTACATGAATGATGAATGAACCACTATAATGGGCATCAAGTAGATTGACGGGATGGAATGTGTGCACATTCATTCTAAGCTTTATTTTGTCCCAGAAAATATTGTCTCATGTTTTCTGCTTGCTTCATTGTCTACAAGGTTATCCACATTCTCACAGACTGTGTATTTATCTAACAATACATCCTGAGGGCTGGCCCGTGGCGTGATGGTTAAGGTCGCTGGATCCCATACGGCTAACTGCACAGATTGTTTGGGACCTGGTGAGTTTAATCATTATTAATGTGTTCTTATCAGCAAATCATTTGTATAACTCTTGTTATAGTATATGTTTCATATATGTCATATGTTAGTTATGTTCACTGTTACTTATCACATCCTACCTTGTAGAAAACCTGTGTTAATTGTATAAACCTTGTAGAGGCTTATTTCATGAAGTTTTGTTTTGTGTGTGTATGTGCATTCATGCATGTGTGGTGCTTTAGACGAGGCGTGTCACAATCCTGTCAGTTTCCTGAGCATCAGGGGCTATGGGCAGGTGTCATTGCCCCCAGCATTTTAGAGTGAGGACTCAAACTCAGGCCTTCCATGTGGCCCATTCTGCCGAGTAGTAGTGTCCAGCACATGGTACAGCATTTGGACATAACAAGCATTCATACCATGGTACTTTTTTTTTTTTTACACCAACTCTCTGAATTAGAAGTATACTTTAATCATGCATACTTAAAATGTAAAGAAAGGGAGTAATAGAGCTAAACGAAACTTTCATGGCTACCAAGTCTACAAAGACACCTTTTTCTCTATGCCATGCTGCAGGAAATTATATTGTATTTAAGGAATAGAGCTTAAATGAGATTACTCATATCATGCTTTCTCTATTTTCCCTTGTTCAGAGTACCAGTGTTAGCCATCTCATTCTTTCTTGGTAACATCAGGTTTATGACTTAGGTAATTAGGCATTACCATATCTGAAAAGAACAAAACAATGATGTTCTTTTCACCCATAATTTCTCAGTAATATATACTGCTAACAGGATATTATCTCCGTTTAGCTCTAGAGATAGTATGTAATCATGAGTTAGTTTACATAATCTCAGGTTTATGCCGACTTCAGGTACAATAATCATGGGCATAACGTGAATTATCTGTTGCTCGCAAATCTCTTAACCACACCTGTTGTTTATTTCCTTAAAGTTGAGAATATGAACCTTTGCATGTTTCTTGCAAATTCCTTATATTCTTGCAACTGTTAGACAACTCCAAACCTTACCCTGTCATTATATTTTCCTTTGGAAAAATTATCCCTAAATCCTTACATGAACAACAAGTTCACTTCCTGGAAGTGCACATTTGACCATCGTCCTGCTCCATACACTTTAATGTACAACCAAAGCCCACCAAATAGTGCTGATGTTTCTTATTTTCAATCTCATTCCAATCATCCCATCCAATCCACTTTTATCTACCCATACTTCCATGAGACTTGCGTTACAACCCATTGCCCATTAAAAATAGAAATGAATTCTTGGGCCAGCAGGTGGCATGGAAGTTAGGGCACTGGATCCCAAATGGCCTACTGATAGTTCAAGTTCCAGACCCGGAGGCTTTAAACTCACTTCAGGCATGTGTGTGTGCATGCCCAAAAGTCCCAAAAGGAGAGTGGAAGAGAAGGGATTGCAGCATGACCATCCTCCCTGGGGTCTGATTTCTCACTTTCTCTTTCTCTCTCTCTGTGTTGAGCACATACCCTATAGCAAAAACTAAAAGAAAAAATAAAGAGGAGTCAGCAGGTGGGATAGTGGACTCCCACATGACTGACTGTGGTTCAAGTCCCAGACCTGGTGACTTGAAAATCACTCTGGGTGCATGTCGTGTGTGCCCAAGATCTCAGGAAGGGAATGGAGGAGAAGGGATAGTGGAGTGGCCATCCCCCCTGGAGGGTGGTTTCTCACTTTCCCTCTCAGTGTGTCTGTCTCTCTCTGGCAAGTGCACACGCCCTAAGGGAAAAACCTCTAAAAAAATAAGAAAGACTTCTCTGTGTTCCACACTATATTTGAATCGCCTTGTTACCTCCTCTTCTGTGCCTCTGCATCTATTACCCCTGCACAGCTTCTTGCCTGTCTAGTTATACCTGACAGACTCCCACTATGCACCACTCTGGCCCTTGGTTTACTTACAGCACACCAAGTTTTGCATAACTTAAGTAACCTCCATTATCCTTAGGAATGAAAAACCATCTTTTGCACATTCTTTGAAGCACTTATAGGAAATATGTTAATTATAATATTAAATTGTAGAACACATGAATATAGTTTTATCATGACTAGAGACATAACTTAAAATGCAGAACAGAATATGAATTTTTTTCTAAATTTCTCATCATATTAGCTTCTTTATGGAGAATAAATTAACGGACCCTTCCAAACTGTGCAGGAGGCAAATGGAATGTACCAAAATGGGCTACGTAGAACATTTTCTGCATTCTTTCTCTGAGTTTGGCTGGTTCATTCTGAGGAAAGACTGCAATTTTTTTTTTTTTTTTTTTTTTTTTTTTTTTTTTTTTTTTTTTTTTTTTTTTTTTTTTTTTTTTTTTTGCCATATCTTGCAGGTATGTGTGATCAAGTACTTAAATGTTTGCCTAAGTGATCTTATAGAAATTACATATATTTTTTGAGATTCAGAGGAAACAAAAATTTTTCCTCATTCTTGCTGAATAGATTGAAGAGTGATAATGGAGACTTTATTAGTTACTTGGAGACTCATTGTGGAAATGGAGATTACAAATGGAAATAAATGATTAAAACGGATCAGGTTTCCTTAGTTAGTGAAGCACCATATTACCAGAATTAGAGTGAATCCCATAAGACTTCTACATAAAAGCAGTATACATCATTATTTCTATTAAATTTTGCCAGAGGGAACATGTGCTCACCAGAGAGAGGGGGAGAGAGAGAGAAAATGATTAATCCCCTCCCTGTGGGAGATGGTCACGCTGCAATCCCTTTTCTTCCTTTCTCTTTTGGAATTTTGAGGGCACAAACACATGTTTTACTTTTTCTTTTTTCTTTCTTTCTCTTTCTTTTTCTTTTCTTTTTTCTTTCTTTCTCTTTCTTTCTTTCTTTCTTTCTTTCTTTTTTCTTTCTTTCTTTTTCTTTCTCTTCTTTCCTTCCTTCCTTCCTTCCTTCCTTCCTTCCTTCCTTCCTTCCATCCTTCCTTTCTTCTTCTCTCTTTCTTTCTCTTTCTTGTTTTTTTTTTTTTTTTTTTTTTTAAGAGGTTTTGCCTTAGGATGAATGTGCTTGCTGGAAAGAGAGAAATAAACATAAGAGGAAAAGTGAGAAATCACCCCCACCTTGTGGTTGTGGTTGGATAATCATGCTACAATCCCTTTTCCATTCTCCTCCCAGGATTTTGAGCATGCATACAAATGTGCCCTGCACGATTTCAGGCCACCGGTTCTGGGACTCGAACTGTGATCTACCATTTGGGAGTCCATTGATGGAACCAGGTATGCCATCTACTGGTCCCAACAGGGGGTGTTTTTCAAGCCTCTGGGTCTGGTACTTGAAACATGCAGTCTGCCAGGAGAATTCTATCTGTCTTCACCACCACCCATGGGCTGATCCATTATAGGATTATTTTGCATAAGAAATGACCACTTTATCACTCTGAATTTTTTTTTGTTTTTGAAAGTTAACCTTTTTCTGAAGGTTGCTTTCTCTGAAATTAATTATATATGTGTGTGTGTGTGTGTGTATATATATATATATATATATATGTATATATATATATATATGTATATATACTCCAGCTTTCTTTTGACTAATCCTAGCATGGTATATATTCCTCCATCATTTAATTTTAACCCATCTTGTCTTTATTTTTAATGTGGTTTTCTTACTGTCAACATGTTCTTGGGTGTGCATACATGCGTGTAAGCATGCATGTGTTTATTTACTCCAACTATCTCCTTTATTTCATGTATTTAGAACACTCCACTTTAAAGAGATTATTGATATATTTGAAACAATGAAAAACAGCTCTAAACATGTTTGTGGCTGTTTTTCATTCTTTAACAGAGGCTTCTTTTTTTTGGCCTTCTGTCATTTTCATTGAACTTTTAATATGATTTTAAATCAGCTCTTAGCATAACACTTATAAGTATTTTCAAAACATAATGTTTTTACAATATCCATCACAAATATACATTTTAACTAGGCTAAGTCAATTATAAAACAACATGTTTTTTTTATGGGCAGTGCAGTAGCCATATAATAAAATTTTCCTAATCTTGTCTTCCTTCACTAGGATAATATACTCATTTTACTTATCTATGTGTTAGAGTCAGTATGTATACCTACTTAATATCATTTTCTATAGTATTAGATAAATTATGAATAAAAATGTAAAGTTTTATATTTACTTTTATAAAAACTTATCTCCTGATGTTCTTTATGTATACCCCAATTCTGATTTATATAATTTCCTTCTACCTAAAGAAAATATTTTAATATTTTATAGGAAAAATCTACTAATGCTAAATTCCCTCAAGATATATTTGTGTAGAAAGAAAAGTCTTCATTTTTTGTTAATTTTTTGAAGAAACATTTTGCTAGATGCAGAATTCAAAGTTGAAGGGTTTGTTTTTCTTTCAATACATTAAATATTTAATTTTATTCTGTTCTGGCCTACATGGTTTTTGACAAGAAATCCACTGTAATTCTTATCCTTATTCCTTTGCAGATAGAGTTTTCCTTTCCCTCTGACTTCTTTATAGGTTTCTCTATGTAAATTTATTTATATTTTTGGAGAAGTTTTTGCTACAGGGCATGTGCACTCACCAGAGAGACAGAGAGACAGAAAGCAAGAAATCACCCCCTGGGGAGGATGGCCATGCCGCAATCCCTTCTCCTCCATTCTCCTCTGGGGATCTTGGGCACACATGCACACGCGCCTAGCATGAATTTAAGCCACCAGGTACAGGACTCAAACCGTGGTCGACTACATGGGAGTCCAGCAGCATAGCCATTACGCTAACTGCTGGTCCCTCTCTATGTAAATTTTGATGTGCAAAGTTTGTACATGAATTTTCTGTGTGTATATGTGTGTGTATAGGTATGTAATTTCTTAAATTCCTGGATCTTTTTTTATTGAAAGTTTATTTTAAATTATTGAAAGCTTATTTTAAATTATTGAATTTATTTTAGCTATTACTACTCTAAATATTTCCTATATTTTCTCTGTTGGTTTTTGTTAGAGTCCTGGTCCTAGTGACTTGAAAAGCATACCAGGTGCATGTATATGAGTGCCCCATAGCCTGATGGGATGGAGGAATGGGGAAAAATGGATTGTGGTATGTCTACCACACCTTGAGGGGTGCTTTCTATCTCTTTCTCTACTGAGTACATACACCTTATGGCAAAAATATTAAATAAATAAGTAAATTCCAATAGTCAGTCAACAGGTCTATTTTCATTCAATTCCATGGCATGAAAAATTGGACAAATGTGGGGTTAAAGTTTGCTTTCTCTTATTAGGCAAAATGTTTAATTTATCTGAACATAAACTTTATTAATTATATGGGAAGACGATAGTGTCTCCTTTCAGGACTGTTGTGAAAACTGCATAGAATAATTTCTTCATGAATTTAGTTTACCTCCTCCATGAGCGTGAGTGCTCTATGCACCTAGGCTGTTGTTCTCTATGCCATCATTTATTTGTCATTTGGACAATTTCTTAAATAAACAGTCCATCTCTCCAAACACTGATACACATGAAGCTATATTTATATTTTATTGTCTTCATTTCAGTGTGATCAGTAAAATCAACACCAGAAGAAAAGTAAGTTATTAATAAACCACAAATAAAGAATTGAAGAAAAAGATAGAAAATAAAATAACAGAATCTCAAAGTCATATTATTAAAATGATTTATTTATTAAGCAAACATGTAGACTTATAAAAGTGATACATTTTTTCTAGTTAGTATCTTAGGACACATGTGTTTTTACTACGTATATAGAATAAAATGACTCCTCTGTGTGTGTGTACTTATAATAATGCTTTCATTGAATTCAATTTCATCACTTGGTTTCCATTAAAATTGAATTCTTAGAGTTGGTATGAAGTGTACCTTGGAGGATTTCATCACTTCAGTTATATTTCAATAATATTGAACTTTGCTACATTTTCCAATGGCCCAGTTGTCAATCCATGCATAATTAAAATATATATGGAGCAGTAATATTACATAGTTTCATTTGTATTCCAATTAACATTTTGCATTTTGCTACAGGATCTTTTATTACAAATGGATTGTGAAATTAAATGAGGTTGCAAGTTTTCTATATTTAGCAGCATCTAATTTTAATTTGTACTTGCCTGGTTGAAAAAATATGAATAATTGTCATCACTACAGTTGATAACTGAAAAGAATGGAGCAATATAAAATGTCCTCCAATAGTTTGCATTCATCTTCCTTGACAAAAACATTCTACCATAATTTGCCTCAATTATAAAGCCAATGTTTTAAATGATTTGATTTGAGCTTGAAGCTATGCATTTGACCCAGTGTAATAAGCCTCAAGCTTTTGCATTTTATGACTATTATTTGAGAAATCCCAAAGCCAAAAATCTTAAATATCCTCAAGCAAATAATGAAAATATACTGTACATATTTTGAGCTTTTTAATTCCAGAAGAGTGTATCTGCATCATATCTAAAGGAGCAGTGGTGTATTTTGTATAAGGCTTAATTGAGCTCATATCTACAAAAAGACATAGGATGCTGTTTATAACATTCGATAACATGGGTGCTAGCACTATTACTACTTCTCTGTTGCTTCATTATCTTTGGAAATTAATTATGTAGAGTCACTAATAGTTCTCATATATATTTTTCTGCTATAGTAAATGTTATTACTGTAGAATGTATTAGAAAAAAAAAAAAAAGGAGCAAAATTATCAAAAAGAAATTGGTCCATGCAGGTAGCCAAGAGAGTTTAACTAGTTATGGCAGAGATGCTAAATGATGTGATAACTTTAATTGTTTGAAATTATTAATAAATTACTACAAATTTAATTCACCTTAATGTGCATAATAAAGCCTAGAAGATATTTAAAATCAGTAATGGCGAGATCATACACTTGGAATTTGCCTGCCCCATATGTAGTGCTTTTTGAGGTCCTTTCGCATTTCTTTTTTTTTTTTTTTTTTTTTTTTTTTTTTTGGAGAGGTTTTTGATATAGGGCGCGTGCGCTTGCCAGACAGAGAGAGACAGAGAGACAGAAAGCAAGAAATCACCCCCCGGGGGAATGGCCACGCCGCAATCCCTTCTCCTCCATTCTCCTCTCAGGATCTTGGGCACGCACGCACACGCGCCTGGCGTGAGTTTAAGCCACCGGGTCTGGGACGCGAACCACTACATGGGAGTCCAGCGACATAGCCATTATGCTAACTGCTGGTCCCAAGGTCCTTTTGCATTTCTGTGGTTCCCTTTAATATTCATGAATGAAGAGGATAATAGTAACCTTCTTCATAATGCAGCTATGAAGAAATCATATGACATTATATTTGGATTGACTTGAAAAAAAAAAAAAAACAATTCCCATTGTATAGGTTTCCCCCAGCTTTTTTCTTTTTCTTTTTCTTTCCAATTTTTATTTATGATAGAGACCATGCAAACACAGGTGAGAGTGAAAGAATGATACAGAGTGAGAACACCCTCTACATTTTCTGGTTACACTAGGATCCCCTTCCTCCAGACCAACTGCCCATTGGATCTCAAGCATGTGCCAGACCTGTTTCAGGCAGACCAGGTGGGTTCTTTTTTTTTTGTTTTTTTTTTAAGAATTATTTTATTTAACTTTATTTATTTATTATTATTATCATTATTTTTTCCAGTTTGATCAGAGAGAGAGAGAGAGAGAGAGAGAGGAAGTGAGAAAGGAAGCCACCAGGTCCGAGACTTGAACCGTGGTCAGCCATGTGGGAGTCCAGCATCTTTAACCACCACGCCACTTGCTGGCCCAGACCAGGTGGGGGTTTGAAGTGCTGTGGCCATGTGGGATTTGATTTCTTTTGAGCACTGCATTACTACTGCACCACAGAGCTGGCTCTTCAATTTTTCTTAAGTGAATCAGATGTAAATAATGTTTTTAAATTATGATTTGTGCTAAATATTGGATATATGTTAGAAGGGCTAATGGTTATAGCCACAAAGAAACCAAAAGATAACTTCACACATTGTTTTTTTCTTGTAGGTCTAGAATATTACATAGCTGTAGCCTTCCTTCCAAACATACAGGTTAAAACTAATGGGGACCAGGAGGTAGCGTGGTGGTTAAGGCACTGGACACTCCCACATGGCCAACTATGGTTTGAGTCCCGGACCTGGTGACTTGCTTTCTCATTTTCCCTCTCTCTCTCTCTCTCTGTGTGTCTTTCTCTGGTCAAAAAAATAAAAACAATGAATAAATTAAATAAAATAAATAAATCTTAAAAAAACTAGTAACATATACAAGATTAGGAGATGTAATCTAAAATATCAATGCATTTATTAAAACCTTGAATATATTCATTAGAGCAAGACAAAGGTAAAACAGCAATCCTAGAAAAGTGCTAGAGACATCCCTTCAATTTTACTATTATGGATGGTTTTGAAAGAGCATAATATGTGACTAAGTAATTATAAATGATGGTATTTTCATTTCAAATGACTACTCTCTTCATCTTAAGACTTTCAGAAGCTATTTTCGATGTCAGGTTAAAAAGAAGTCACTGGAGGGCAGAGAAATAAAGCAATTTTAATAGAAATGTTCTTATGATGTGCTAATTAGAATTGGTTATATTATATGAATCTTTTTACTTTTAAAGCAATGATACTCAGAGTCATCTCAGTTTAGATTAGAGGTTACTGTGTTTATTGTTAGCACTTCCTGTTCTTTGAATTAGATGTTGTCAGAAAGGAAGTACGGGATTAAAACCAGAAAAGAACTTCGTGTGGAATTTTTAAAGTTAAAATAAAATATTGCTTTTGAAATAAAATAAACAATCTATTAACAGAAATAATTCCACTTGTTTTTAAAGAATAATAAAATTGAATTATAGTTTGATTACCTGTAACAGAATCTTTAGAATCATCAGCATTATTATTGTTGAGAATCTACTCTGTGTGTGTGTGTGTGTGTGTGTGTGTGTGTGTGTGTGGAGGGTGAGGAAATGGATTCATATAATATTCAAAAATAAATATTATATCATAGCATTAGAAACACTACACTTTCTTTTTGAAATAAGAGTTTTGAGAAACAGGAAAGGAAATGTGGAAAGATTTTTAGGTATCAATAAACTCTTGAATTTATTTTTCTATTTTTCTTTTTCTTCTTTTTTTCTCACTCTGTCCTCCAATTTTAACATTCATCATACAGTGATATTCATATTATTTGAATATAGAAAACATTAGATAAATAAAATTGTGATTTAACTACATGTTGGGTTATTCACTACTGAAGAAAAAATTGAGAGTTGTTCATCTTCCATAAATTTTTCCTTTTATTAAATGAAATGGAATCTTCAAGACAAAGAATGACTTTGGTCAGTTTCTTCTGACTTGATTATAGCAAAGATAAGGGCTGAATATCTCCTGCTATTTTCCTTCCCTGATACATTTCACTAAACACAAGTCCAGGAAATAGAAATCTGCGAGTAGCAAAGCTTTCCTGGGATCCATCTTGACTCTATGGGAAATCTGTCAAAAATGACTATGCACAGATCTGATCAGTGAAGCTTATAGAATAGGAAGATTTTAAATTTGCTTGAAGAAAAAAAGTATAAATAACCCATAAAATTTCACATTTATGTCCTGATTCAGTAATCTAAGATGGATTTTACCAACATCTATTTGTGTTAGTAAATTATTCTGATTATGTAGATTTGTTTCCGATGCAACAAATCTCATGACTTCACATTTTTTTCCAGGCCATTTTGAAATATGATGGAGACTACATAACATTTGCCTTCAATAATGGTACAGCATGCCCAGTGTATTAAAGTTTTCTTACTTTTTTCAGGCCCTCTTGGAATCTGGGTGACTGTTTCTTATCTCTCATAATTCTTTCTTCCATATCAGACCTCAAGGCGAAAATCTTGTACTTGATAACTTATGTAAGTCTCTACTTTGAGAATGGCAAAAAAAGAAAAAAGAAAAAAGAAATCAAGTATATTTTAGTAAGAATATGACTTTCACATTTTGCAGTAGGCAACACACTAGCAATTGCACAAGCAATTGGCAAAGGAAGAACAATGATAATAAAATGTGCTTTTATTTTAGAAAATTCCATATTTTTTCGATGCTAACTGGACATCTGGAAGGGATATTTTGCACGACAGGCATTTGCAGTATAGTAGCTCACCCCATGGTGTGTTTAACAGTACTTGGCATTATTTTTTGTTGTTATTTTCTAAAATTATTTAAGCTAACAGTTCAATTCAGAAGTTATTTGTAGTAATAAGTTCTAACCAAATTGTTTGTTGTAATTATTTGATGCTTTTATAAGCCTCATAATAAAGACTTGGTATAAAATGAATCAAATGTATTATCTTACACCAGCTATTTTATTCTCATCATAAAAAATAAGAACATCAAATTACCATGAATTAAAGATAACATTATTAGTGTCATGTTTTATTTTGCTTTCTCTTTCTGAAAGTAATATCGCACTGCTGTCGTAACACTCGACAGCGCAAGTACTGGAAGTGATAAACTATGCAGTTCCCCAAAAGGTATTCATGCTTTATGTATCAGAGATCTTAGGCATTATTACTATAATAAACATGGATGTTACCAAAATTTCAGAGTTATTGTCATGTTGGCTGATATTTATGTATTAGAGAATATATTTTCAAACATTGGTATTTCGGCTTACTTCTACCTATATGCTTATCATTTCGAATGTCCTATGCTTCTTCCGTGAGTTGAATCAAAAGTGAATGCTTCCCTTCATCTAATACCCTAATTCATTCCATTTGCTCTGTGTTGTCATTGCTTTATTCTTTCTGATTTTTTCATGCGATGCTACATAACAGCGATGCCCTTCAGTTATGATCTATGTTAGGACAAATCTTTTTGGCTAATAATAGGAAAGATTTATGCTGAAATGTGTCTGATGGTACAGGGAAAACCTCCAACTTCATGACTAGGGCTTCAGTTCAAATTTGTTACACTCAAAATTTACATGTTTTCAGGCTGGCTTTTCTTGGGGTTAAGTGATGACCACAAGCAGTAATTGGGGCAATTTGTTACTCTGTTAGACTGCAGTGGCAGGAGGGGTAGGGTCTATCTTTTAACCACCAAATAAATTATATTCTAATCACTATACTGGGCCAGTTCAGATCCCAATTCAGTTACTATTTCTAAGGCACTACGATTATCTTATTTTCTTAAGTCTGGATTCCAGCACTTATTTAGGGAAAAGTGGGAAAAATGATCATAATTAGTGAAGAGGTTTGAGTTTGTTAATACCTTCCCCACAAACTAAGCTGGGCCTTCTCTAATTCTCCTGAGTTCCATGTACTCTGTTGGGGAGGAATGGATTCTTGAACTAAACTAGTTCTGTGATCAATCTATTTTTGCTTATTATAACATACAGTGTTAATCTTGTAAGACTACACAAATCTAATTTGCTTCCAAAACTTTTGTATTCTGATATGTATGTTTGTGAGATCATATTTACAACCAGAAGTAACTCTAAAATTTGTTTTCTCAGAAACAGGCCCTTAGGTTATTGAATTAAGAGCAACAATTCCAACGCCAACTGTATTAATCAATGATGAATAATGAATTATTTCCTATTATTTTTATTTCTACTATATTTCAGCATATTTACAGAATTATATATGTGTCTCAAGTTTGTTTATTTATTTTCTTTTATGAGCGAGAAGGAGAAAAGAGAGAGGTCTTATTTGTTTTATGTTTTCTATAGGGCACGTGTACCTACCAGAGAGAGAGAGAAAGAGAAAGAGAGAAAATGAGGAAGCAGTCCTGCTGTTTAATTCAGTCCTTCTCCATTCTTCTCTCTGGATTTTAGCAGTATACTCACACATGCACTGTATTTTTTAAGCCTCTGGGTCTGGGGCTTAAACTGTACAGTAGGCCAAGGGAGATTCAGCCGCTTTGCATGCTACTGTCTGGCCTGAGAACCTTCTAAATATAGATTGAATCATGTCTCATATTATGCTAAATATTTAAGACAGGTGAGGCTTTTTATAATTTTTTTAAAGTGTATAACTACAGATCTGTGGAGTAAGGAGATTTTATGAACAAAACCACCTTGCTTCCCACACTGATTTGGACCAAACTCTGTGTTGTCATTGTCTTATTCTTTCTGATTTTCCCATACAATGCTACATAACAGTGATGCTTGCTATAGTGCATATGCACTTGCCAGAGAGACAGAGAGACAGAGAGAAAGAGAGGGAAAATGATGATCCATATGACGATTTGAGATGTGGTTTCAAATACCATGCACAAACATATTTCAAAGAAATTCAGATTTTAAAATGTCTACCTCCACTGAAAGCATGATAAGGTTTTGTTTTCTAAAGAGCAGAAAAACATTTGCAACACAATTGTATTGAGACTTTTAATAATGTCCTTCAGTAGTATACTAAATCAGGAATTCTCTCTTGTCAATTAGTAACAGATTATTGACAAGTAGCCCGACACTGTTCAAGAGAATATAAGGCTGCCATCTTCAATTTCGATTTATGTTTGATGACTACTTACACTCATAAGTTCCATTTAGGAGGAGCTTCAAGGTAAATAAATTGGCAGGTGATATAAAGATCAAGAAATGTATCAGACAATAAGATACCTATCAAAATTAGTGTAAATGAAAGTATATCAGGTTATTCTTTGTGAGAAAGCAGAAGAGCCCTACCTACTATTCCCAGATGACCTCATCAAGAATGAATATTGACTGTCCCTAAAGCTATGTTCTGTTCAAATGTCTTATGTGGGGCAGTTTAATATCTTTTAGTGCCTGATATACAGAGACACATTATTTATATATCTAAAACTACCCTAATATTACTGCTTTAATATATATGCCTTCTCTATTATCTGACTAAACAGTACCACATTGAACACATTCAAGAAAATGCTTAATTTAGATATATTTCCTGTCTTGTCCTTTTATATCACTCCACTTAAGCCTCTGATACTTTTGTATGTTGTAATGATTTTTGTCTTGAACATAAATTTAAAACCTGAAACAATAATCTTCAGTCTTTTCTTTTTCAGAGTCATCCTCTTTCATATGAACTGATTTCCTGTGTCCATAGTCACCTAATTCTACTCATTCATTTTTTGTCCAATCAGTAAAATATAATAACATATAAATCTAAATATAATTCTTTAAAATATTTGGTATTGATAATTTAGTTAACTTAAATCAATATTGGTACATCAAACTATGTCCATAAATACAGAGGTTAGTTTTCTTTTTAATAGTTTTTAAAACATTTTCAAAAAATATACACTATATTGAAATTAGAATGTTGGAGTAAACAGGAGGTAAGAAGAGGAGAGGGATGGAGCATGAATCACAGCTCAGATAGTTTTATGGTTTGGTGAGATCTCGTTGGTCACCACCTTTTCCGCTCAGGTTATGATAGCTGTTGCTATGTATGTCTATGACATTAGATTTTGAAGGAGGAATAATATGGAGCTCCTCATGGTTTATTCCTTTTTAGGTACCTTGATTTTATTTTCATGATGATAGAGACATTATATATTTTATAACGTAAATAAGAGGAGTGAAAGAAAATCTTTATCATGCATTCCCTAAAAGTCAAACATTTCAAAAATTACTCACTGTGATATTTAACTAAGCACATAAGGACCAAAAAATAACAGACAGGGATTAGGAAAATATTATAAATACTTATTATTTTGTGGTAAAATCTGGTTATTAATAAATAAAAATTTCAAGGTTGTTGAAAGGTAAAATTAGTAAGAAAGCAAGCAAAAGCTCATATTAAAATCTGGCACTAACAAACACTCAAGGAACTTCTGGAAAATAACCCTGAAGAATAAAATTATTTCACTTCTTCTAGATTTCAGAAATATCTGAGATTAATAAAGGAAAGGAGTGAAAGAAGTTAGTGAATAAAGTGAAAAGGAAGGAAAAAATAAATGAAAGGATATCTAATGGCCAAGTCTTAGTTTCTAATACCATTTTTCAAAAAGACCCAAGGCTACTTGGATAAGTGGCTGATTCTAGATGGGGTAGAAAACATACAAGGTGAGTCTGAAACATCTTATAAAACCAGAAAGTATGAAAGTGCTAAGCATACATGCCAATGAAGGTGTAAGTTATCTTAGAAAATACATACAGGTCAATTAAAAGAGCTCCCAATAGCCTAAATTGGAATAATTTTTTTTTTTTTTTTTTGAGAGGTTTTTGCTATAGGGCGCATGTGCTCGCCGGACAGACAGAGAGAGACAGAGAGATAGAAAGCGAGAAATCACCCCCCAGGGAGGATGGCCATGCCACAATCCCTTCTCCTCCATTCTGCTCTCGGGATCTTGGGCACGCACGCACACACACCTGGCGTGAGTTTAAGCCACCGGGTCCGGGACTCGAACCGCGGTCGACTATGTGGGAGTCCAGCGACATAGCCATTATGCTACCTGCTGGTCCCTTAAATTGGAATAATTTGAGCAACAAAATAAATACATTATTATTGGAATAGAACAGAAGATATAAAATCAATATCCTCGTGTTCATACTGCTATTAATATATGACTGAATAAATAAGTACAAAATAAAGGATAAACAAATTATTCAAAATAATTTATATTGATTATCAATCTCTGAGGATGTACAACACAATTTTACACCTCTTATGCATGGTCTGTGCAGTGACTTTTGTTCAAAGAATACAGCATAGAAAGCACACAAAAGTCCACTAAATATCCAGGAGAAAAGTCTGACAAACGCTCCCTCAGCCAGGTAATCAAAGGGAATATCAATGGTGATGAGTTATTTTGAAAGCATATATCCTTAATGAGAATGAGACCGGACCGTTGTGGTATTACTCTCAAGAGCACATCATCCCAGTATAATTGTAAGAATCCCCTTTCAAAGAGTATTCTACAAAGTGCTTGCCCTATACATCTCAAAACTGTCATAATCACCAAAACCATGGAAGTCAAATATATGACACAGTCAAAATTAGTCCATGGAGACATAGTAACTAAATTCAGTGTTTACTCCAGATGGGATCTTGAAACAGGTAAAGGATACTAGGCAAAAATTAGGCATATCTGAATAAAGTAAGGGCTTGGTTTAATAATAAGTATCATGTTGATTAATTGTGACAATTACATAATACTAAATAATAAAATAATAGTTAAATATGTTCAATAATTTTAAGATCTGGGACCAGCAGTTAGCGTAATGGCTATGTCGCTGGACTCCCACGTAGTCGACCGCGGTTCAAGTCCCGGACCCGGCGGCTTAAACTCACGCCGGGCGCGTGTGCGTGCGTGCCCAAGATCCCGAGAGGAGAATGGAGGAGAAGGGATTGCGGCGTGGCCATCCCCCCGGGGGGTGATTTCCTGCTTTCTATCTCTCTGTCTCTCTCTGTCTGTCTGGCGAGCGCACGCGCCCTATAGCAAAAACCTCTCCAAAAAAAAGAAAAAAAAATAATAATAATAATTTTAAGATCAAGGCCAGCAGATGGCATAGCACTTTCATTGTTGAACTCCTACATGGTCCACCATGGCTTGAAAAATCACACTAGGGACATGTGCATTCATACCCAAGATTCAAAGAGGAAGTGGAGGAGAAGAAATTGTGGTATGACCATCCGCCTTGTGGGGGTAATTTCTTTCTTTCTCTTTTTTGGAGAGGTTTTTGCTGTAGGACGTGTGCTCTTGCCTGAAAGACAGAGAGACAGAAAGCGAGAAATCACCCCTCCCCCAGGGGGGATGGCCACACCACAATCCCTTTCTCCAGTCTCCTCTTGGGATCCTGGGCACGCAAACACATGCACCAGACATGAGTGTAAGCCTCCAGGTCCGGGACTCAAACTGTGGTCGACTACATGGGAGCCCAGCGATGTAGCCATTACACCATCTGCTGGTCCCAGGGGTAATTTCTTACTTTCCCTCTCACTGTGTCTGTCTCTCTCTCTCTCCAGCAAGCAATAACACCCTAAAGTATGGTCATTTAAAATACACAAACAAGCAATCAAGGCCATGGTAAACATGGGAATTCTGTAATATCCTTGTAAATTTTCTGTAAATATCAAACTCTTCTAAAATGATATGTTCATTAGGAAAAAAAGAATCTAATTGGCAACAAGATATACTTTGTATATCTCAAAGTACCTAAAAGGAGGATTTTTGAATGTTCCATATACATGTAATGATGAATGGCTGAGAGGATAAGCATACTTATTATCCCAAATGAACTATTACATTTGGTATTATTGTACTGCACCATAATCCTACCCTCAAAATTATGTACAAAGTTATGTTAATTGCATTTTTTAAAAGGTGTGAAATATTTTTTTTTATATAGAATCTTCAAGAAATTATTTCCTGCAAACCAGGGATAATAGAGTTTTCTTTTCTTTTTTTTTTAAGTATTTCAGCCCCAGATGTTGGGGCAGTAGCAGCACAGCTGAAGACACATGGGAAAGGATTTGCCTGAACTCAGCTGATGTGCATGCATGTGCTTGTGATCCAGACCAAGGAAGGTTGAGAGTGGGTTGCAGTATGGGAACCCTCAGATGAGCTTGAATATCTTTCTGCCTGTTTCTCTCTCAAAACAAGTAAGTGGATTTTAAAAATAATAAACATTTAAATAAGTTAAGAGTCATGTGAATGAAGATTTCTAAGATGAAGATTAAATGTAAAGATAAATATTAAATATTCACCCCCCATTTTCACTCACCTATAAAAGGCATTGATCTTTTTCTTAATGGATTAGATATTAAACTTGCAGGTGATGAAATTCTGTCACAACTCTTCAGCTCTATACTTGTAGAACAAAAGTAATCATTGACATATAACAACAAACAAGCATGAATGTCTTTCAATAAATTATTTGCAAAAATATATCTTCAAATTGCAACCATACACACCAAATATATGTAATATTACAATAAAAATAGAAATTCTCATTGCAAATTAATGTTATATGGAGAAATAATTGACTAAATTAAAAATGCAAATGATTAATACATAGTAAAAATGTATAAATTTACAAATACTCAAATAAACATAACTTAAAACAATAGTAATCATTTTCATACATGTATCTGTGCATATGTGCACATACATACATGTATATTGTTTTCTACATTATGCTCACTCTTTGTATAATGTATTCTACTTTTTTGTAAAATAAAATTTTACCCCATTGTATAGTAAAATATGCATTTTTTTTCTTACAGAAAACTTGGAAGGTAAGTTTATTATCAGTATGAAAAGTAATTCATGCTGTCAGAGGACATATTAATTACCACTACTTAGTGAATTACACAATTTCTATGTTTCATATAACCATTTATGTGAAAGTTTGTATAATACCTTTAATAATCACTAAATTTTAGCATCCTGAATATGAAATGTAAATTTTTAAATGAATACACAAGCTATTAATAAACACGACTGTTAATTGATGCATAATTCTACATAATTTTGCATAACTGCACTTAACAGTAATATATTTAGCTATTTCTAGACAATTATATTTTTCACTAAATATTATAAATACTACTGAGGTACTTATTTATATGTACTTGTATGAGTTCTAAAATATATATTAATATTGTATCCTTATAGTAAATTTCTAGGATTAATATTGCTATGTGAAATGCTTAACATATAATAAATCTTTGCATGTAAGGTAAACTTTTTCTTTTCTGAAATAAAAGTATTCCTAAAACAGATCACAAATTAATTGCTGAGAGGTTAGTTTAGTATTTTTTTAAATATTATTTTCTAATAAATAGTGAAAATCTGAACTTAAAAAATTCTTTCATTTTTGCTCTCTCTCTCTCTCTATATATATATATATATATATGTATATATATATATGGGAAAGTTATTTTTGGAGTAGGACATTTTTCTATAGAAAATAGGACACAAAATTGAGATATCCAGTTAGATAGACCCATGAAGATATTAGATAATATGTGTTCTGGGATGGAAAAGGAATCTCTAAGAGGAGAAAATTGCAAAAGGAAGAAATGACTATATGAATGGATAGCATCAATTATTCCTTTGACCTATTAAGTTCCATCCAATGTACACATCTACCATTTTTATAATAAGCACTTAAGTCTTGGTAGTCCCTTCTTTAAATTGAAGTTTGAAGAGTAATAGATAAAAGATGCTATTCAGTGAAGGACTTTACTATCCTTACAAAGTTAGAAATCAACTGTAAAATGTCTTCATGGCTTTTTGTGGGGGTTGAGTGATAATACAACTGGCCCCACATGGGAGAACTCCTGGGTTCACACCCTGAAACCTCCCTGGGCACTCCAGCTCTAGTCTCATGATCAGCTATCTAAGAATGTTGGTGGATTGCAGCATGAATTCCCCTTTAGGGGTGTCCATATCCTTGTCTCTGTTTTGCAGTCTATAATAGAAGAACTAAATAAACTTTTAAAAAGTAAAATAAGAAGCCTTTTGGGGAAGTTAGGGAATTAACCAAATGTTAGGTCTGGGCAGTGTCTTACGCCATGGGTAAAAAATATCTGTATTGGGAAGTTTCAGATGTGAATATTGAGGTTCCACCAGGAGGTCTGGAAGCTGCCTGACAGCATTTGCTGCCCTGAGCCTTGAACACATTTGGAAAGAAAACAGAGCTGGCTTTGCTGAAGGCAAAAAACAGTAGGACCACTTGTAAATCTCTGCATTGTTTCCTGGGTTTTAAATTCTCTGCATCTTCTGATATATGCTTAAGCTAAAAAGTTTCCTCCACATAGATCTTACTGTTTAGAAATAGCAGAAATAAATTTTTTCTTCATCTGAAAGGGGAAGATTTGCTTTTTAGGGTGCTGTGTACAGATCTGCAAATTGATGTGGATTTTTGTCTGCATGAATTTTTATTTGGAGATCATTTTATAACACTATTTGACAAATTAGCATTGGTCTCTTATTAGATGTTATTGTCAGATATTAAAAGATTAAAATACAAATGTAACAGAAATGACCTAAGAGTTTGTTACAGTGATCTCCCCACTTTGGTGGGGGAGGCAACTGGTGGCTCTGACAGGAGACCATGAGTGCCCTGAACTGGTGGCTCTGATGGGAGACAACGCAACAACCTGAACCGATGGCTCCAATGGGACACCATGCAACAATCTGAACTGATGGCTCTGAACTGGTGACTCTGAGAATCACAGTGAGTGACATCCCCCTTGGGGAGATTCTGCCCTTGTGGCTCTGGGAAACAACAAGACTTGATAAAGCTCTCCTTCTTTCCAAATGGGACAGGATATGACTGGATTCCTGAGCCCTGGGACCTTATGTTATCCAGATGTTTGTCTGTCTCTCTATTGAGTACAGTCTGGAGCGATTGCCATGGAATGTAAGGGCCCCCGATGAAGGAAGACCCAAGAAAAGACTAGGTGGTGCCACTTCATTTTACTCCAAGGCCCGTTCACCCTAGTAGGTTTCCTTTGCCAACCTGGTGGCTCAAGGGGCCAGCATGGTTGGCTTCCTGGTAAGAGAACCAGAAATGTTGCAGAAACAGACCACCGAGAAAGCAGTGCCACTCAGAGAGAACTCGCGTTTATTATGCCAGAGGTCCCAGAGGAGCTCATACTCTAAAGTCTGGGCTCTGACGTGAGGAAGGGTGCATGGTTATAAAGGCATCTATTTCTGATCCAAGTAATGTCCTTTGAACCAGTTCAGACCGGTTAAGTGTGTAAACCACAGCATATCAGCCTGTCTCAACTTCTCAGAAAGTGCTGGGCTAGGGACTGGTTGCTGCATCCTATCTTATAAGCAGGTCACATAAGCAGAACAGCATTCAGTTGGACACAGTCTGTCTTGCAAGCAGGTTACAGAAAAAGAACAGTTAGATAGCAAGCAGAATCCATATCAATAGGACTCTTCCAACACGCTGTCCTTGGGACAATATCTTGTGACATGTACAAGCCCCCTTATCTCTGTTTTAGTATACTCTTTGCTGATGTTTTCCATTCGCCGACTACATATAATAAAACCCACCTAGAAGCTACAAGATCCCCCCCCCCCCCCCCGATTCCAGGTGTCCCATGTTTCTGGCCAAGACCAATGAAACTCTTTTCACTAAATTTGAAACCTTGCCTATCAGTCTCAAAATCAAATGAAAGAATCTTCTGTATCTGATCACCCTGAGAAAGTCAGGTTTGCCTCTTCTTGGGGCCTGGAGCCTGGGTCACACACGTTCATGCTTAGAAATAAACCACATTAATTATTATTTCTGCAGAGTTGGTTATTTCTGTTGACACAGGTTATCCTTAAAGCAGAAAATTCAGATGTTAGATAACCAGCCATATTAAAGGCCTAAGTGACTTATCCATTTCTATTTCTTGACACATGGAGTGCAAATTTTTAGATGTTTTTCTTTTCTGTTAATATATATTTTTTTTTACCATAGGATGTGTATTCTCTCTGAGAGAGAGAGAGAGAGAGAGAGAGAGAGAGAGAGAGAGAAATTACTTCCCAGGAAGAATAGCCACACCACAATCCCTTCTCTTACTCTCCTTTTGAGATTTTTGGAAACACATTCACATGCACCTAGTGTTTGTTTGTTTGTTTATTTAACTTTATCCATTTATTGTAATTTGACCAGAGCACGTGTATGAGAGAGAGAGAGAGAGAGAGAGAGAGAGAGAGAGGGAGGGAGAGAGAAAGTAAAAAAAGGAAGCCACCAAGTCTGAGACTTGAACCGTGGTTGGCCATGTGGGAGTCCAGCACCCTTAACCACTATGCCACCTGCTGGCCCCAGGCCTGAATTATTTTACAACCATTATCTGTAAGCACAGAAGTATTGCTAAGTCCAGTGCGAACACGTAGGGATGGAAGAATTACTTATCTACATTTAAATGTATAGTTCATGATTTCTACCATTATACAGACCTCTACCTGTTCCATGTATCTCTTGAAGTATTCCCTTACTACTCCTAATCAGTTTCAAACTCATAGCGGTCAAGAACAAAGTTATTATCTCGTGTGTTCGTTATAATACATAAAGCATATGCTGAAGCATTTAGACTGAACACAGTTCTTCTGTCTCTTATCTGATGAGAGACTTCTTGGGGAAGAATTAGAGGGTAAGGAAAGAAAATGAGATTTATGTGATTTATTGCACATTTTATTTTATTTGTAATTTTCTAGAGGTTGCTTGCACTGCTGGAGAGAAACAGAGAGAGAGAGAGAGAGAGAGAGAGAGAGAGAGAAATGGAAAGTGATAATGCAACTCACCCATTAGGGGCAGTCATGCTGGATTTCTCAATTTCTTCTTTTGGGGTTTTGGGCAATCATGCACCTGTGTCTGGCTTATTTTTCACCCCCCCAGGTCCAGGACTCAAACCATGCAGTTGACCATGTAGGATGCAGCTACCTTAACCACTATGCCGCTGGCTGGCCCGGGTTTTTTTCTTTCTGTTTATCAATCACAACCACATCTACACGTGTTCTGTAAATTATGCACCTCTGAGCAACATTCTGTCACATAAATTCATCTGCCTTACAACAACTGGAATTTCAATATTTTTTTTTTTTTGAGTGGTTTTTCACTATAGGGCGCGTGTGCTCACCAGACAGACAGAGAAACAGAAAGCGAGAAATCATCCCCCCAGAGGGGATGGGCATGCCGCAATCCCTTCTCCTCCATTCTCCTCTCGGGATCTTGGGCACGCACGCACACGCGCCCAGCTTGAGTTTTAAGCTACCGGGTCTGGGACTAGAACCATGGTCGACTACGTGGGAGTCCAGCGACATAGCCATTAAGCTAACTGTTGGTTCCCGGAATTTCAATGTTTTATCAAGTTTCACCAAGCAAATGGACTAGTTCACTATTGATGAAAGAATGCAGGTTAAACCGCAGTCCCTTTGCAATTGAATCAATAAACTATAACCAAGTTTATACTAACTCAAAATAACTTACATTGATGATAATTTAAAAGGGTCAACACTGTCTAGTCAGGAAAAAAGCATGCCTTCTTTGTTCTTTTACATAATTATTTATTTAATATTATTTGTTATTATATATATTTTTTTAATTAGACCAGAGAGAGAGAGAGAGAGAGAGAGAGAAAGGGAAAGTGAGAAAGCAAGTTGCCAGGTCTGGGACTCAAATCATGGTCGGCCATGTGGGAATACAGCATCCCAAGCACAACTCACCTGCTGGCCTACGAGCATACCTTTGAAAGTAGAAATATTTGCCTGTTCAGCTTCCAAAAGCAGCTCTAAAATATTTACACATGGCTTAAACCTCTCTTCCCATCCTAGTATCATATTACTCAGTATCTAAGTTCATTCTGTAATTGGATTCAACCATTCCATGGTTAGTAACTTTTACAAATAGACATTGAAAATTATGAGCTTGGGACCAGCAGTTAGCGTAATGGCTATGTCGCCGGACTCCCACGTGGTCGACCGTGGTTCGTGTCTCGGACCCGGTGGCTTAAAACTCATGCCGGGCGCATGTGCGTGTGTGCCCAAGATCCCGAGAGGAGAATGGAGGAGAAGGGATTTCGGCATGGCCATCCCCCCTGGGGGGGGGGTGATTTCTCGCTTTCTATCTCTCTATCTTTCTCTGTCTGCCTGGCGAGCGCACGCGCCCAATAGCAAAAAAAAAAAAAAAAAAAAAAAAAAAAAAGAAAGAAAATTATGAGCTTGCAGGGGCAGGAGATAACCTTGAATGACTGAGAGTTCACCTAGAACTTATGTTTCTGGTCCTTCAGTTTTATATATGTTAGTGTCTGCAACTTTCATGGCCTTGCCCTAAGAATCTAAAAACCAAAGGATGCTGGCAGGTGGCATGGTGATTAAGAGTGCTGGACTCCCATATGGCTGACTGCTGTTCGAGTCCTGGACCTGGCGACTTACTTTCTCATTCTCTCTCTCTCTCTCCTTCTCTCTGTCCCTCTCTGGTCAAATCACTCAATCAATCAATAAAATTAAGTAAAAATAATTCTTTAAAAAAAATCAAAGGAGGCCAATAGCAACTCCATTCAGGGTAATTAAAACATAGCAAATCTTATCACCTTCAGAATGTTCTTATAATATTTTTCTAAATGTTAATATCTAAAATCAGATAAAAACAAAATCATCGCTTAACCTATAACTCCATTAATTAATTTGTGTATATTCTGTCTTATTGTAAAAAAATTAAAATATTACAGCTAAATACTTATATTGAAATAAGCTTAAAGAAGTCAGAGCAAATAGAGAGCAAATGATCCAGGTCATTAATTTCTAAACCTTTGCAACCCTGTCTTTACAAGAAGAATGTGATCCATCCATCTATGTTAGCAAAGGTAAAAGTGTATGTTTTTTCCTCACAAAAAAGCTCTCTTTCTAGAAAATGTACTTCTTGATAGTATGTTTAGCCTTTGGGAATGAAGGAAGAAGATTAATATCTATAAATTGTCTTACATGTAATTAAAGGCCTATGATATTTCAAAATCCAACTGCAAAAATGTCCCTTTTCCCATAGGGTTCTATGACAAATTTGTCCATTTGGGCAAGAGGATGACTTGCATGAAACGATAATGAGAGAGTCAATATTCCACAGTGACTGGGTGTAGCAGGTGACAAATTACTTCCCTCAATATTCACCCACATGGTCCCTTAGGGCCAGTCTGTTAAATAGATTAATTTAACTGTTGCAGCTTTCGTGAGAACTGAGAAGCAGCAAGAGTCTATACTCATAATCAAATTAGATTCTTTTTTCTTGGAATCACCAGTGGGAAAAGTAAGAAGGAATGCTTTTGGAAGACTGTTTATTTTTTATTTTTTTTTATTTTTTTTTTTTTTTTTTTTTTTGCTATAGGGCATGTGCGCTCGCCAGACAGACAGAGACAGAGAGACAGAGAGACAGAAAGTGAGAAATCACCCCCTGCAGGGGGATGGCCACACTGCAATCCCTTCTCCTCCATTCTCCTCTAGGGATCTTGGGCACACATGCACACGTGCCCGGCATGAGTTTTAAGCCATGGGGTTGATACGCGAACCGCGGTGGACTACATGGGAGTCCAGCGACATAGCCATTAAGCTAACTGCTGGTCCCTTGGAAGACTGTTCTAAAGAAAATGTATTTTAAGTGAAAGAGGGCTGTTTTTGTTTTTGTTTTTTTTCATTCGTTGACTGCCCCCGATATTAATTGCATAGGTTAATTTAATACTGGTAAATGCCATAATTTTGATTCTAGTGCATATTTAGTGATTCACTCAATCATTCAAACCTATTTATCACTTTCCTCTCTAAGACTCAAGTACAAATAAGGAAGCTTGATCATTTATGTTGATGAATTATTTCTAATGGCCTATGAAAAAACACTTTATTTTCCTTTAATATCCACTCTCAAAGTCCGATACGCTAGTACACTATTGATTCTAACTTCCACCTTGTAAGACACAGAGAAGAGAAGATCTAGCATAGTAAGCTTTTGATATTAATTAAAATATATTGAAGTGATGGCCCAAATGGACTAAGTATGAGAAATGAAAGACACAGCAGTTGGTACCTAAAGGGTAACTATGTGAGCCAATGAACAGAAGTCTGGGAGAGAAGGGTAACTGTGAGTGGTGGTATGTAGAATGGAATTATGGAATTAGTAGCTTAATACATCTTGATCAGTGTCAAAGTGTAGAAGGTAACTGTAAGACTTCTTTTTGAAAACTGAGCCAAGTTCGTTGGAAATGAGGTATAATTACTCTGTTTGGGGTGAATTTTCCAAATACATATTAAAATCAGCAAAGATGATGACAAGGGTTGGAGTCAAGAGACATGGTTGCCATTGCTAAAGAAAGCATTTGACATCTCCCTCTCACACCAAAACGCACTCAGTTACCAAGGTCTGCAGTATTACTGCTTGAATTTCTTTTCAATTTGATCACTTGTTTCCAATGTTACCAACACTACTTGCATTATTTAATTGAATCATTGTAATACGTTTTTAATGGGTCTCCCCTTTTACAAATGCATTTGCTTTAATACAAAGTGTTTATTTTATTTATTTATTTTTTTGGAAAAAGGCAACTCCTATGTTAGCCTTTTGTTTCAATATTAACCTTTTTTTTTCTATATCCAGTTAACATTTGTGGGACCAGCAGGTGGTGTGGTGGTTAAAGTCACTGGACTCCAACATGACAGACCATGGTTCGAGTCCCTGATTTGGTGGCTTGCTTTCATTTTCTCTCTCTCTCTTTCTCTTTCTCTCTCTTTGCTCAAACTGGAAAATAATAATAATAATAATAATAATAATAATAATAATAAAGTTAAGTAAAATAATTCTTTAAAAAATTTAAATAGATAACTAACATTTGTTGAAAATTTCTCTGGCTTCTCTTCATATTGAAGATAAAATGTGAATTATTACCTTAGCCTATAGGTCTAGTTATCTCTCCCACACATCTCACATTACTCTCTCACTTCTTTTCAAGGTTAGATTCATGTTCATCTTTATCAGCTCCCGAAATATACTAAATACTTTCTAGATCTTACCCTTCAAATGTATCCTTTGTACACTCTCTTTTTCCTGCCTTTTTCATTCTACATATCCACCATTACAAGTGATCCATAATCATCCTATTGTTGATCTGTTTTATAATTTTGTCCCAAAATTTTACCACTATAGAGTTTGCAAAGTCCCTTTGCTTAACTATGATTAATTTTTACTATCATAAAAAGTCCAACCCAGATTTTTCAATACTTTCTTCAAGCACTTCTCTTTACATCTAAAGTAGTGTAAGATTCTATTTTGAGCTTTTCTATACCTGGGTTAAAATATAACGAAGTGAGGCTATATAAGTTAAATTACAGAAACAAGGATCTCTGCTAATATTTCAGTTTTATCATTTATTTGCCAATGACAACATTATTTTATTCTAGCCTAACTATAAGCCATCTTCTTTGGAGAGGAATTAGAACAAAATATATGTTGAGTTGATAAATATTTTATTCTAAGTCTATTAGACCAAGGAACCAAAGTTACCTTATAGAGATAAAAATCTCTCCATAAGCATTACGACAGTCTTAATTTTACTTTAATTCCATGAATGTGACAGAAAAAAGAGAAATGATCAATAATATCCTTTTTCTGTTAACAAAGGTTAGGTTTTAGCTTTTCAGAATTGGTTATGCTAATGTAGACAAGAAGTAAATCATCATATAGCCATTTTTTTTTTTGCAATTACTCTTCAATCGACAAGGCATACCATTCTTAATCATTTCTTTCTCTCTCTCTCTCTCTCTCTTTTTTTTTTTTTTCCCCCACACTGCAGCCAGGAGAACAAATGTGGATGAAGCCATTGAGGTCATCATAGACCATGAAGACAAAAACCATCCTCTATTAAAGATGGTACAGCAGTTGGGATTGTCGATGCCTTTATGAAACTGTTCTGAGGGACCAGAATATGGCGTAATGGTTGTGTCACTGGACTTCCATGTAGTCAACCGTGCTTCAAATCCCAGACCCAGTGGCTTCAAACTCATGCCAGGCGCATGTGCGTGCATGCCCAGGATTCCAAGAGAACAGTGGAGGAGAAGCGATTGTGGCATGAAGGATCGACTTCTCACTTTCTGTCTCTCTGTCTCTTTCTAACAAAAGAAAAAAAAAATTGTTCAACATAGTGTCTATCTGGTTATCTTTCATATTGACTGAATTGTTCATTGTAACATCTGTTAAAAGTTTATTTACTTATTTTTTAAAAGAAGTATTTTATTGAACTTTATTTATTTATTTCCTTAAAATTGTTCAGAGAGGGGACAGAGTGATAGAAAGAGAGAGAAAGAGAGAAAGCAAGCTGCCAGGTCCAGGACTCAAACAGTGGTTGGCCATGTGGGAGCCCAGTGCCCTTAACTTTCACACCAACTGCAGATCCCAAATTTACTTATTTTTAAAAGAATTAGATAAAAAATTGAGACAAAGAGACACGCACTTCAACTGGGTGTTCACACCACTATCTACCTCACTCTCAGCCATATCTGCCTTGTCCAGAAAGAGGTTGAAATGCAAGCCTGGGACCCTGCTATGTGCTTCAGCCTGACAGAGCAGTGCATTACTGCTGCTCTGTCTCTGCTGTCCTGTTAAATATATCTTAAGTCTCTTTTCTTCCTTTTCCCTCTATTTTTACATCCATATCTGATAAATAAACTCCAAGCAGCTTTTCTAACTAACATTGTTTGGTCTTACCCATCTGGAGATAGTCTTATTTGTTTTCTTTAATGAGGGATATAATTTTGATGTGCGGTATGGGAAAGAGAGAATATCCACCATTTAAGTATCAAACATAAACAGATGCACGGAGAAAAGTATAGTGAGTACTTAGGAAACGCTTATAGCTTTTTGATTCACTTTGAGAATTTGCAATTTTTTTTTTTTTTTTTTTTTTTTTTTTTTTTTTTTTTTTTTTTTTAAACTTTGACATTGGTATCAATGCCTGGATTTTGGAGGAGTGCTAATAGAGGATGCTTTGTAACATAATTTTGGTTTGGAAGAAGGTCCATGTGTTCTATTTGAGAAACATTATCTGTCATTTAAAATTTTGTTCTTTCAACTGTTCAAAAATAAAACATACAATCTCTTTTACCTGTGTCCTGTTTACATATTTCATGAAGTATTTTTGATTGTTTGATATACTTCACACTGATATCTTTAGATATATGTTTAAATGCATAGATTACTATCTTCTTTGTGCATATCATTAAATGAAGTGTGTACTAGGAAGAATCAGCCTACTTTTGCTTCCATTAGTAATTTAGTAATCTCCTTTATCAGATGAATTACATATTTCAGCAGCCAATATCTGAATATCACCTTATTAATGTTTAACCTTTAATCAGTAAATGTATGTTTATCTTACTAGTAGAAATTTAACACTAGTAGTGTTAATTATAAAAGTTATATAATCCAGTGAATTCAACATCATCTGCATAATATCCTTATTAGTTTCAGGGGTTTCTTTATTTACCTACAATATTTAGAAACATTAGGGACAACAGCACCATATTAAAAATGTAAAATCTGGTTTATGAGATAAGATGGCTGACTAGAAGCACTCACTGTAGCAGTTTTCTGGGAAGAAATAGTACTAAAATATTTTAATAAAGTCTGAACTTGGAGCAAAGAGTGAAGTGAAATTGACTTAGCACAATAGAAAGAATTCAGGACCTTCTGGAGTATGGAATCTCTGCTTGGAAAAACAAACAATCAATTGCTTGAATTTGGTGAGGCCCCAAGCCCTCCCTCACCATAGAGTGGAGGTGGATGCATGAGGACCTCTTCTTCAGAACTTCGAATTTCATACTACCACCTCAGAATCCAAAATTTCCCATCTGCAGAAAACCAACAAGACAGGTATGGAACTAACATTTTCATACAACATACATGGATATTTCACTTTAGAAAATACTTTGGCACTCACATCCGAACCCTACCCAGAGCCCAGAGAGCTCAGTGCCATCTTGGGGCTGACCAGTAGGTGGCCCTTTGATTGGTTTTCTGACAAAGCATTAGCATCTCTATAGCCTGGAAGAAGCAGAAGACACAACACACAGGTGAAGAAGACCCTATAATTGGAGAAAATAGGTGAACACCCACAATGACTGAAGCTTACCAGCCCCGCCCCCACACACACACCAGACATGTGCATTCTGCCTTGGTCACCTGAGTGTGAAGTGTGAGAGCACCCTACTGTCAACAGAGACTGAGGGATCTGGACCCTGACTGGTGGGCAGGACAGATCTGTGCTCTCTCTCCTCTCAGACACAGGTCATGGGGAGTAACTACCTCACCCATCTGAGACTACCGCAGTGCAGCTTCTTTGGACATCTTTGAACTATAAGAGTAGGCAAAGGAAAGGGGAGGGACACCTAACAGAGTGGAGAGCACCAGAGATTCTGGTTCTAGGACAGAGGGGAGAAAATCTGGCACTGCCCCTGACCACTTCCTCATCCTGCAGTACAGGATCCAGTCATCCAATTCCCAGCAAGTGTCTGCTCAAAACTGATCAGCCTCCTTGGATCCTGGGGGCTCAGAAAAACATGGTGTTGGCACAAAACAAACACATAGACCAATGGAATGAATAGAATCAAGAAATAATCCCACAAACATACAGCTTACTGATTTTTGACAAAGGACATAAGACAATCCAGTGGAAAAAAGAAAATTTTCAGCTAATGGTGCTGCAAGTACTAGATAGTCACCTGCAGAAAAATAAAACTGGACCCCCGTCTCTTACCATTAACAAACATCAGTTCCAAATAAAACAAAGATCTAAATGTAAAGGCTCAAACCATAAAACTATTCATGGAAAGCACAGGGGAAATACTTGAAGACATTGAAGTTGGCAAATATTCATTAAATAAAACCCCTAAAGCATGGGGAACAACTCTAAAAGTAAACAAAAGGTGTTACATCAAACTAAAACAATTTCAGCAAAGTAATGGAAATGGTAAATAGAGTAAAGAGAGAGTCCACAAAATGGGGGAAAAAAAAACCCCGGTGAACTATATTGGAGATAAGGGATCAATAACAGAATTTACAGGGAGCTCAAGCAGCTTACCTGCAAAACAACTAACAATCCAATTAAAAAATGCCCCACTAATCTAAGCAGACGGTTCTCAAATTCTCAAAAGAAGATACACAAATGGCCAAAAGAAGATGAAAAATGTTCAATATCTCCTATCAGAAGAGAAATGCAAATAACCACAATGAAGTGTCACCTATCCCCAGTCAGAATGGCTATGATCAAAAAGCAAAGAATAAGTGAGGGTGAGGCTACAGTAAAAAGGGAACCCTCCTGTACCATTGCTGCAAATTTAAAATAGCATATCCATTGTGGAAAACAATATGAAAATTCTTCAAAACTTTACAAATAGAATACCACATGACTCAGTAATCCTACTCCTGGGTACTCATTCAAAAGACATGAAATCATTCACTTGGAAAGACATTTGCACATCCAGGTTTCCTGCAACATTATTTACAATGGCTAAGATATGGAATTAATCTCTAAGTGTCCAACAATTGATGACTGCTTTAAAAATGTGGCACATATGCACAATGGAATACTACTCATTTATAAAGAGCAATGAGATCTTGTCATGTGGTCAAATCTGGGAGACGTAGTGCTAAGGGTAATAAGCCAGACTATGAAAGATAAACACTGTGTGTCCATACTCACAATACCAAATGCCTGCACTCTAGGTCAAAAATGGAAAGATTTGAAGGCATAGAAGTAGTGAGGACGTAGACATCAATGACTATGTAAGGGGTGGTGAGATGGGGAGGATAGCAGGGATTCAGTAAAAGCAGCATTTAATAGATGTAAGAATGCAGGTAGATGAAACAAATGGGCTGTGAAAACACATACCACGGGACTAGCAGGTGGCATGGTGGTTAAAGTGCTGGACACTCCCACATGACCAACCATGGTTCAAGTCCTGGACCTGGTGGCTTGCTAACTCACTTTCTCTCTCTCTCTATCTCTATCTCTGTGTGTGTGTGTGTGTGTGTGTGTGTGTGTCTCTGATCAAATTAAAATAAGTGAATGAATAAATAAAATTAAAATTAAATAATTTATAAAAAAACACATACCATAACTAAATAATAAAAAAAGAAATTGCCAATATATTATATATAATGTCTATCGTATTATATATGTATAATACACATGTTAAAACCCATAGATTTTATTTTGTTTTGTTTTATTAAAAATGTAAATGAAAGAGGGAAATAACAGATTCCTTTATTTCTTTTTATTTCTGTGGACTTTCATATCTCAGACCAATGCAAAATAATATGCATATGTACTTTATATATTACATATGTAATATTATGTAATATATATTATATTGGTGATGTCTGTTATACATAAATTATAATGTTCATTTCACACACACACACACACACACACACACACACATAGGCAATGTCTGATTTTTTTTCACTCAGTTCCTGTGTGCACAATGCATATATACTTTGAAAAATCCATGTTGTGCTCCATGAAAATGTACAATGATTAAAAGTAAATAAGTAATTATAAAATAAGATAGAAAAAAATTAGAATTCGTGTCTATTTTAGATTAGATTCACTGATACAAATAATGTCAGAAAACGAGCTATCATTTGGTATTTATTCTCTCATTTTCTTGTTCATAAAAGGGATGGTTATTATCACAGTAATTCAGATATTTTAACTCACTATTAATCTAATTTATGCCTACCAATGTTTTCTTCCAGTTGAAGTGATCAGTGAGAACTACCTTTTCTAAGTCTGATACCATGTGCTCAGATATTGTCAAAATCAGATGTGTAGTTCAAGACTATAAGAAACTGCATTTAGAATAATTTTAGTAACAAGAAGGATTTTTTTAAATGATCATTTATTTTATTCATGGTAAAGAGTATACGTGTGCACAAAAGAGAGAGAAGCTCCCTTGACAGGGGCCCATCACACTGCATTCTTTTTCTTTCCATAGCCCTCCAATTCCAAAATTTGGAGGCATTCACGCACCTGTTCCCAGTGTGATCTCAAGCCTACCCAGCAATCTGAACACATGCTTGGCCATGTACCTTCTGGCATAGCAATTCAGTTTTCTGTAGACTTTGCCTCCAGCCTGGGCCTCAAAAAGTGTTTTCTGAATGTCTGTAACTAGCATCAGTGTTTAGTCATTTCTGTGTGACTGCAATGTAGAGAGGCTACCTTCCTTTTCTTGCCCTTCTACCAGCAGTTAATTGTTACTTTCTGTTTCATGGTTCTGCTGGGCTAGTGAGGAGATACTGAAATGCTCTCTGATGTCCCAATCCAGGCATTGCGTATGAGGGTCTTGAGAGTGTTGCTTTTTCTGTGTTCTTGTCCCTCTACCCAAGGTAACAGAACTCTGTCTTGTATCTTTGCCAGATCTTGTATTAAAACAATCCTCTAGTGGGACCAGCAGTTGGTATAATGGCTATGTCGCTGGAATCCCATGTAGTCAACTGCGGTTCGAGTCCTGGACCTGGTGGCTTAAAATTCACGCCGGGCGTGTGTGCGTGCATGTCCAAGATCCCGAGAGGAGAATGGAGGAGAAGGGATTGTGGCGTGGCCATCCCCCCTGGGGGGTGGTTTCTGACTTTTTATCTCTCTGTCTCTCTCTGTCTGCCTGGCGAGCGCACGCGCCCTATAGCAAAAACCTCTCAAAAAAAAAAAAGCAATCCTCTGGTAATCCTGGTATATTTCTCACTTATTTTCAGGTTTAGAGTGTTGATTTATTCATTTAGCCTTACTTTAGCACTAGTGGGTTGTATTACTGATTCCCAGTGACTTACAGCTTTCATTCTCTCTGAGGGTCAAGTTCAAAAAGAGTCACAGGGCTTTTCACCTTATCTGGGTCTGGTGCAATCTGTCTCTCCATACTTACACCAACAAGAAAAAGTTTATTGAGGTCCACCCTTCCCACCCTCCTCATATCTGATGTGTTTTAGTTATGCATTATTTATTTATTTATTTTTGTTAGAGCGATTTTTGCTATAGGGCGCATGTGCTCACCAGAAAAACAGAAAGCAAGAAATCATCCCTCCAGGGGGGATGGCCATACCACAATCCCTTCTCCTCTATTTTCCTCTCAGGATTTTAGGCATGTGAACACACACACCAAGTGTGAGTTTCAAGCCACCAGGTCTGGAATTTGAACAGCAGTCAACTATGTGGGAGTCCACTGATGTAACCATTATCCATCTGCTCGTCACCTCAGTGTGTTTTATTTATTTATTCATTTTTAAATTATTTTATTTAACTTTATTTATTCATTTTAATTTGACCAGTAGGGACAGAGTGAGAGAGAGAGAGAATGAGAAAGCAAGTCACCAGATCCAGGACTTGAACTGTGGTCAGTCATACAGGCATCCAGCTCCCTTTACCATCACGCCACCTGCTGGTCCAATCCCAATGTGTTTTAAAAGTACATGCGGAGAGGCCAGCAGGTGGTGTGGTGATTAAGGCATTGGACTCTCATATGCTTGAATGTGGTTCAAGTCCCAGACCTGGTGGCTTGCTTTCTCACTCACTCGCTCTCTCTCTCTCTCTGTCTCTCTCTGGTCAAATTAAAAAAAAAAAATACTATTACTAATAATAATAATTTAAAAATAAAATCAACTTTAAAGAAAAGCACATGCAGAGGCTGTGAAAATGATCTTATAAATATTGTAAATGGTCCTTGTATATTGAGCTCTGTGGGGTCTATATTGACTGTCCAAAATAAGTCCTTAATAATCAATTAAACATATAGTTATAGGGACTAGCAGGTGGCAAGGAGGTTAAGTTGGCTGAATCCCACATGGGTGACTCTGCAGTTTAGCTCCAGACACAGTGGCTTGAAAATTATGTCAAATACCTGTGCTTGTGTGCCCCAAATTCCAAGACAAAATGGAAGAGAAGGGATTGCAGTGTGACCATCTTCCCTTGAGGGTAAACTTTCAGTTTCTCTTTCTCTCTTCCTCTTTCTCTGTCACAAGAGTGCAAATCACCTATAGTAAAAACAAACAAGCACAGAAACAAATAATTAGATTTACATCACCCTTATTAACCTTCCTTCTGGACACACATTTGTCCTGTGTTCTGCCTTGGGGAAAAACTGCATATGTTCCATGTCTTCATGGATGGATCCATTCATCCTTGGAATTCTCACTACTGGTATTTTCTATAATTTTTCTTGTGGGGAGAGGAGTCAATAAGGTTTTTTTTTTTTTTTTTTTTGAGAGGTTTTTTTTTTTTTTTTTTTTTATTTTTTATTTTTTTTTTGCTATAGGGCGCGTGCGCTCGCCCGACAGACAGAAAGAGACATAGAGACAGAAAGCGAGAAATCACCCCCCAGGGGGGATGGTCACGCCACAATCCCTTCTCCTACATTCTCCTCTCGGGATCTTGGGCACGCACGCACACGCGCCGGGCGTGAGTTTTAAGCAACCAGGTCCGGTACGCGAACCGCGGTCGACTACGTGGGAATCCAGCGACATAGCCATTACGCTAACTGCTGGTTCCCAGGAGTCAATAAGGTTTTAACTTTGAAGTTTAAGTGAGTTTTTCTCTTCATTACATTGGGAGTGACAACCTTTTATCCTTTTCTTTCTTTTTTTTTTTTTTTGGCGAGGTTTTTGCCATAGGGCGCATGCACTCGCCAGACAGGCAGAGATAGATAGAGAGACAGAAAGCGAGAAATCACCCCCCAGGGGGGATGGCCACGCTGCAATCCCTTCTCCTCCATTCTCCTCTCGGGATCTTGGACATGCACACTCACGCACCTGGCGTGAGTTTTAAGCTACTGGGTCTGGGACTCGAACCGTAGTCGACTACATGGGAGCCCAGCGACATAGCCATTACGCAACTGCTAGTCCCACAACCTTTTATTCTTTTGAATCTGAGTTGGAAATGTAACTCTTTTAATCTTCTGATTATTATATTCAACTTCATCTTTTCTAATTTAGTCTTTATTCATAGTCTTCATATATTTGCACAATTCAATGAGTCAAAATTTACATCTATAGAGAGTGCACATAGACATTTTTGCTTTTTTACTTTGTCTTATTCCCATGGGTATATATATTTTTTTGGTTTTCTAGCGATCTATTTGACAAATTCAAACTATTTTATTTATTCATTTAGAGAAATGTTTGCTATATGGTGTGTGCACGTGCCAGAGAGACAGAGAGTCAAAAAGTGAGAAATCACTCCCTGGGGAGATGGACACACCACAATCCCTTCACCTTCACTCTCCTCCCGGGATCATAGGCATGCACACACATGCGACCAGTGTGAGTTTCAAGCTGCCAGGTCCGGGACTTGAACCGCAGTCAACTACATGGGAGTCTAGTGATAGAACCGTTATGACATCTGCTAGTCACCTAGTTTATGTTTTTATCTCCACTTTTCCATTGTGAAAATGTTCATATTATCTTTTTCATCTTTCGTTGTTTTTTTTTTTTTTTTTTTTTTTTTTTTTTTTTACTGAAACTGTAGCTCCTGAATCTCTCTACATATCAGTGTTATTTGTATTGCTTCAAGGTAATCCACATCATTTCCTCATTCTTTCCTCTTGTGCTTGACATTTGAGTTGTTTCTATTTATTTGCTTTTGGAAAGTATTCTAGAAAAAGGGAGTGTAAAACAAATCCTAGAGGCACAAGTCACTTGATGTGTTTGAGGATAGGTGAAAACTGTAATATTAGTTAAATAATTCTGAAGACATAGAAAGGTCCACTTAGAGCATATGGTACATTTTATTTTTGTTTTCTAAGTGTGGCGATTAGCAAGTAGAAGATTTTTTTGCTTACATGCAGTGTAAGAGAAGCGACTAATTGAATAAAAACTGTTACTAACCTCTTCCTGTTTGGCATAATGTTTGCCTTTTGATTTTTCTATTATATTCTACTTGACTATCATTTAGTAGTCAGTTGAAAAGGAAAGTTGTTCGCAGGAGTGCTTATCGCTTGACACATGCCCCATCTTTCCTTTTATGATTTGCTCCTACAAGGGTGTATTCAGGAAGTTCTAGCACATTTTCCATTTACTGTGACTTTTATTCAGGATGATAAGTCATTGCATAGTCCTTTGTAACTTCCTAGCTTCTTGATTCTTTTACAGTTCATGAAAATGAATCTCTCAAAGTTGCATGCAATCTTATTTTTCCTTATTTAGTGCTATAGCGTTGCCCTGTATTCATAATATATTTTTTCTGATTGGATTCCTATATATAAGTATTAGATTTAAATACATGTGTTCACAACATTCATTCCCATAAATTTTTCAATTTTTATTTTTGCTGTAGGGTGCATGCAATCACCAGAGGGAAGTAGAGAGAGGGATCGTGAGAACTCATCCCTCAGGAAGTATCGCCACGCCACATTCTCTTCTCTCCTGTTCTGCTCTTGTGATTTGGGTCAAGTACATACATGTACCTGACATGTTTCTCAAGCTGCAGGGTCCAAGACCTGAGCCACAGATTGACATGTGGGATCCAGAGCCTTAGCCATCATAGCACCTGCTGGCCCTCCCAAGGATCTTTTACATACACTTGTAAGGAAGACTTATTGATATAACCCTGGAATAAAGATAAATACAGGAGATGCAAAGTAAAGCAGACAGGAATGACAAAATGCTACATTGTAAACAATAAAAGAGTGATCCTAATATATTTATCCTTGTCAAGTATATTTTTTTTTTTTTTTTTTTTGGAGAGGTTTTTGCTATAGGGCGCGTGCGCTCGCCAGACAGACAGAGAGAGACAGAGAGATAGAAAGCAGGAAATCACCCCCCAGGGGGGATGGTCACGCCGCAATCCCTTCTCCTCCATTCTCCTCTCGGGATCTTGGGCACGCACGCACACGCGCCCGGCGTGAGTTTAAGCCGCCGGGTCCGGGACTCGAACCGCGGTCGACTACGTGGGAGTCCAGCGACATAGCCATTACGCTAACTGCTGGTCCCCCTTGTCAAGTATATTGAGACATTTTAGGACTAACAAAGTTTAAATAAAACAGTTGGCAAGAATATATTGCACAGAGAGACATATATTTAAAATTCTTAATGAAAATGTATAGCCAAATCTGTTTCAAGAGATTTAATTTTATTATCTTAAAATAGAATATGAAGAGGAAGCAAAATATCAAAGTACTTTAATAAATGAACTTGAAAAGGAGGAAATAATTTTGCAAATGTGGGGGAGAAAAGTGCGTAGGTGATAAATTTAATGTAATAGGTCATGAAAAAATGTCTAGCAAAACTAAATTATTGTATGCTTATCAACCAGAAAGTGCAAACACTGAGAAATTAACTTGTAGGGGAAGAATTCTATATAGAGTTTCTGTGAAAAGGTAATGTTTTTGAACAAAACCCTAAATACTATGCTGAACTTGCACAAAGTCAGGCAAGGTTGTTTGAGAAATTTCTAGGTATAAGGAAAGCCGAGTAAAAAGGCAGAAGCATCTTTGACATATTTGAGAAACAACATGGAAACCGATCGACCTTGAGTGAAGGTGACCAGAGCAAGAGAGAGTAGTAGGAACAAGATCATCAAAGGAGAAGGAAAGCATTGCTTTTTGAGCCTTAATTATGATTTTGAATTCAGAGTGTGTGTGCAAATTATTTAGCATGTGTAAGTCACTTGGCTGTGATCCCGTGAGACTGTTGGAGATTCTTCATCTCTTGATGCTTGTTCTTATGAACTGTCAGTGTTTGAATACCATCTCTCTCAGTGAGGAGTCTCTAGGCCAAGAACATAGTGTGACTCCCAACTTCAGAGGTGTTGAAATGAAGATTTGCTTTGGAGAGCAGTCGTCTCTGAATTTCTGACTGTTCTTTTATTCTGTAATTTACTGTGGACATTCAGGAAGTCAGATATTTAAAGAAATAGAAGAGAGGAAAAGAAAATAGAAAGTGCATGATTTGGTGAGTCCAAAGTAGGAAAGCTAATGGACAGGCATGAGGAAGGCTGGGAGGTTGGTTGTAGCAAATGCAGCTGATGTCCCACTGTCTCCCTCAGTCTCCTTCTAAGTCAGTACCAGCTACGGAACTGTTCAGTTGTATTGCCTGCTCACACAGTTTTCTTTATTAAGTGCTTGGGTCTTTCAACTGCCTCTTTACCCAAGATATCTCTCTGATGCTTTAATAATTTGCTCAGTGCATGCAAGACATTCTGTTTATTAAAAGCTCAATACCCATAGGCACAAGCAATGGGGGTCAAAGTACCAAATAAATTCTTCTACTTTTAGTAATTTTGATTGGTTTATCTTGAGGTGTGCTTTACCTAGATTCTCAGAGGTTCAATAGAGAATTAACTTCTGCCTGTCCACTGTCGTAACCTATTAAGTTGTAATTTATTCTATTTAATTAAACATTTATCATTTTTGTGTTGTGACCATTCAAAATCCTCTTATTTTTGCTATTGCAAAATATACTTTGAATTGTCAACAACTATAGATACTTTATGGAGCTATGATACTCTAGAACTCACCCCACTCATCTAAATAGTCATTTTTTTTTTTTTTTTTTTTTGGGGGGGAGAGGTTTTTGCTATAGGGCGTGTGCGCTTGACAGACAGAGAGAGAGAGAACAGAGAGAGAGAAAGCGAGAAATCACCCCCCAGGGGGGATGGCCACGCCGCAATCCCTTCTCCTCCATTCTCCTCTCGGGATCTTGGGCACACACGCACACGTGCCCGGCGTGAGTTTAAGCCACCGGGTCCAGGACTCGAATCGCGGTTGACCACGTGGGAGTCCAGCGACATAGCCATTATGTTAACTGCTGGTCCCAATAGTCTTATTTTTAAACAAAATAATTTACTTAGATGTTTATTTAGTGAGAGAGAGAAAGACATAGGTTGTCCCAGCATGGTCTTCACACCATGATCCGTTCCCGGCTTCAGCCGTCCATGACCACTTCATGCACATGCAGAGACACCTGGCAACGTGGATCTGGGAGCTTTCCCTGTGGCTTCAGCACTGGGCAACATCGTTTTACTACTGCCCCTCTGTGGCTGACTAATACCGTCTACTTTATTGTGTATTCCTTTCTCTTACTTACACCTTCTCCTTGATACTCATTTGTCCTTCCTAAAATCACGCCCTACTTCAACCATCTATGTCTAACTTTTGTCTCCTGGACTAATTTTGAAAAACTTTACAGTAAGTCTGACTTCCTGAGGAAAGAAGTGGTAGAGTTTTTGGTACAAAAAAATTTTCAAAAGAAATTACACTAATGACTATTAATAAATAAAAGTCTTTGGAAAAAAAGGGATGGAAGTTTTTTCTTATTTTCCAAGAAAATATGTATTCAAATTGTTTCAACCATTTATACCACTGTTTATTTTTTTCTGACTCTGTAAGTATTATTAGAGGCCTCTTAATAGTCATTTTATGATTGAGACCGAGAAGTTTAGAAGATTCAGTTAATAATTTCATTGTAGATATGGCCACATGGAAACAATATCTCCAGCCATTACTCTGTTATTCAGAAATCTCAAACAAATTTATCCAGTTTTGCATACATATGATTTCCCATTTGATGAGGTAGAAAGAAGCTTGATGATTCAATATGCTAAATCTAGTCCTTGAATGTTATCTGTCAATGAATTATATTTAGTCCTCACCACATCCATGTGCAGTGAAAGTTAGATATGAGAATAAAACATGATTATGTAGTCAAGTGATTCCATGTTTCATGTATTTTAATATTTATCTATCCAACTAACTGCCACATAGTGAACATTTTGATACTTTAATTAAATTTCACTCATTTTTTATTTATTTTTTGAGAGAGATTTTTTGCACTAAGGCATGTGTGCTTGCTGGAGAGACAGAGAGAGAGAGAGAGAGAGAGAGACAGAAAGAGAAATCACCCCCCGGGGGGAGGTGACCACACCAAAATCCCTTCTCCTCCATTCTCTAGAATTTTGTGCATGCATGCACATATGCCTGGTATGAATTTGAAAACATCAGGTTCAGGACTTAAAGTGAAGTAGGTCATATGAGAGTCCAGCAATGTAACCACTATGCCATCTGCTGGCCCCCAAATCTCACTCTTAAGAGACAAAATTATAAAGCTTTATCAATATGGTACCTTTTCCTAATTTTATTCCTTTTTCTCTAATTACAAGGTTTATAGCAATCAATGTTTCTCAAGAATGTAAAAGTTTAATCTTTTAAAAATGGAGTAAAAAAAGTGTTTTTAATGTAAATATAATTTTAAAAGAATTATTAGTTTAAATTTATTTTTTATTATTTTCTATAATTCTCCAGAGAGAGACAGGAAACATGTGAAAACAAGGCACCAGGACTGGGACTTGAACTGCAGTTGGCCACATGGACGTCCAGTGCCTTAACCACTGTGCCACTTATTGGCCTAAATATATATATGATTTTCAAAATAATAATTCTCAGCCCAATTTCAAGAAATATTCCTTTATCTTTCCTTCTGGTAATTACAGTTGCACATCTAACATTTCAGTTTAATCTATTTTGAGCTTATTTTTATATATGGTGTGAAATATGTTTCATTTTTTATTTTGTATATGTCTACCAGATTTCTTAAAACCATTAATTGAAGATTCAATCCCTTAGAGCATGTTATTGGTCCTTTTTTTTTTCCTTTTTTTTAAATAAAGATTTTTGCTACAGAGTACATGCGCTCACCAGAGAGACACAGAGGCAGAAACACAGAAAGTGAGAAATCACGCCCCAGGAAGGATTGCCATGCCCAATCTCTTCTCCTCCATTGTCCTCTCAGGATTTTGGGTGTGCATGCACATGTGCCCAGTGTAGTTTAAGTCACTAAATTTGGGACTCAAACTTGGTCAACTACGTGGAAATCCAGTGATGTAAACTTTACATCATCTTGGCACTTTTATCAATGATTAATTGACTATAAATACAAAGATTTTTTTCTGGGTTCTACTCTGTTCTATTACTCAATAGACCTGTTTTATGCCAGTATCATACTATTTTTATTACTATAGCCTTCCAGTATGTTTTGAAATCAAGTAGCTGATGCCTCAAGCTTTGTTCTTCTGATTCATGATTGTTTTGGCCATTCATGGTCTTTCATGATGTCCCAAACTTTAGGAATCCATTTACTACTCCAGTCACTTAGCAAGCATATATAAAACAGTACCTTCTCTATCAGACAATGTTGTAAGCAATGGCATTTATAGCAGTCAACAAAACATGGTCTCTGCTTCCCAAAGGTGCATTTGAGATGAGAGGATGAAGTTGCAATTAATGTAGGCTGGACTCCGAGGAGGAGCTAAGTAAAAGCTTCAGTTAGTTTTTGTTGCTGTATTGGGTGTTCTTTGTTTCTTAAATCTAATAATTTAACTGGTTTATTGCATACAGTCACCCAAGATTTGCTGGGTATTGGACCAGAAAAGAACAGCTATTGCAATCTCAGATTGGAGTTATCACTAACTCTGGCAGCTCTGATGGTACAAGGAGGTGCATGATGAAACTAGGACTGGGTGATGTCTTCTTCTTCCTCCTCTTGGTAGATTACAGAGAGAGCAAAGGGAGCTGATTCTCAGGGAAGGCCAAAAGAGGTGAGAAGAGGGATCAAATAAAAAATTTAAAGATTATTTTCCAATAGTAAAGGCAAAACCTGGGGATTGGCCACCTACTATAGAACCCTGTCATAGAATTCTTAATCTTATACCAAGCTGTAATGAAAAATATTATTTTTGCTTAACTTACAGAACATAGATATTAAAATGTTTTATTTAGGCTTCATGTTATCAAACCACATTTAATTTTAAAATTTCAAATATTTTCTCTTCTTCTTTAAAACATTATTTATTTAATTTCATGTATTTATTGTTTTAATTTGACCAAACAGAGAGAAAGAGAGAAAGTGAGAAAGCAAACCACCAGGTCCAGGATTTGAACTGTGGTTGGCTATGTGGGAATTTCCAGTGCCTTAACCACCATGCTACCTGTTGGTCCCCTAAGTTTCAATTTTTTAAAAGAAAATTCTTGTTAGATTTTTTTTTTCCTGCTATAGGGTGCGTGTGCTCTCCAGACAGATAGAGAGAGAGAGACAGAAAGCGAGAAATCATCCCTTAGGGGTTATGGCCACGCCACAATCCCTTCTCCTCCATTCTGCTCTCAAGATCTTGGGTACGCACGCACACATGCCTGGCATGAGTTTTAAGCCACCGGGTTCAGGACGCAAACCGTGGTCGACTACATGGGAGTCCAGCAACATAGCCATTATGTTAACTGCTGGTCCCAATTCATGTTAGATTTTTAATGTCACAATGTAGCTATTGACAAGATTATGAGTACATGTACAAAGAATAAGTACTTTTCTTTTACATAGAGGATGAATATCAAAACTTTCTCCCAGGTATACCTTTTTGTAGTTCCTCTACTGGCTAGGCAATAAGCTTAACTTTATAGATTCTTTTCTCATTCTAATTTTATAACTTTTTATAAATTTTCCTGAACTAAAATGTGTAAGAAACTTCTATTTGGATGAGAAATTACAATATGTTCAGTTTTCTAAATCATCAGTACCTTGATTCAGCTTCACAGTACTACCCTTCTTTATGAAAATAGTATTTTTCTTCTTGCTCTGCAGAACATATTCTCTTACTTGTTTGACAATAACATAGTTTGTACTCGGTTCTGAAGGCTTTCGTGGTTACAGTTCTCTAGCTATTAACGTTATAAGTGTTCAGGTTGTCAGATCAAGGTTAGTTGTGAGGTCTGTGGCCAGAGAGGCAGCTCATCTAACTAGATAAACTGATAGTACTGATTCCTAAGCATCGGCTCTAAATTAATGAAGTAACTTACCAGAACTATCAACTACTTAAGAGAAAAGACTTTTTTTTTAATTTTCCTTTTGCTTGGAGAGTTTTTTGCTATAGGGCGCATGTGCTCACCAGAAAGACAGAGAGAGACAGAGAGACAGAAAGCGAGAAATCATCCCCAGGAGGGATGGCCAATCCCTTCTCCTTCATTCTCCTCTCGGGATCTTGGGCATGCATGCATATCACCCAGTATGTGTTTAAGCCACCAGGTCTGAGACTCGAACCATGGTTGATAACATGGGCTTCCAGCAACGTAGCGATTACACCAACTGCTGTTCCCAAGAGAAAAGACTTTCTGTTAAGGTACGTTATTTCTTTTTCTTCAGATTTCTTACAAAAAGTGATCTGAGGTCTCTAAACTGGCACTCAGAAGTAAGTTGCAGCCTGTAATGAGAATTTCAAAAAAGTTCATAAAGTCTCTGTAGTATATTATAGTAGTATATATAGGTGCATGTCTGAGAATAAATGTTCCTCTTTTCATAAAACAATTTTCATTACTCAGTTCTTCTATATTCAGCCTATAAGAAAAAAATCACTTCTAAAATATTTAATGTCAGAAATATTAGAGAGAAAGTGAATTATTTTCCCAGTTATGGTCTAGTTGTCAGAGTTTAATTCCTTCCTGGTTTTATCGAACTGATTGAATCGTGACTCTTGGGTTATTGAACTTTGATACTTTTACATCAATATGTATAGGGCTGAAAAAACTGTGGTGCCAATTAGAGAGCAGTATTCAGAAGTAATTGGAAAATCTTAATATTTTGAAAGATAAGATTGATCCAGGCTAAATTGTAGACATTCCATAATGTACTTAAATTGATAAACTATGTATATATAATCAATTCCATGCATTGAATCTTAGACTCTAAATCTAAAAATAAGAGTATAGGCACACAATGGGATTCTTCTTGTGCAGAGGAAAGAAAACAGGAAGTACCGGGAATGGAAATAATTTTCTGAAGTAATATAACTGTATTATTAGTGTAAGACATAAAGCCCTAGGTAAGGAGTTATAAAAACTTACCTCCCACCCAAAAATTTTATTTCTGAATTGGCTGCATTATTCAAAATATGTTCTAGGAAAGACACAAGTAGTACATATAGCTTCTGTGTTCAAATCAGATACTGGGTCTTCTATACCATCTTCCCTTTCTTAAAATTCACAGTGCTGGGCCAGTATGTAATGTAGTGGGTAAGGTACTCGATGATCACAAGGCTGAATGCAGTTTGAATTCTGGACTCAGTGTCTTGAAACTTACATTAGGCATGTATATGAACATGCCCAAAATCATTACTGGAAGTTAAAGGAGAAGGACTTGTGGTGTGGTCATCCCCCTGGGGAGTGACTTCTCACTTTCTGTCTCTCTCTGCCTCTCTGGTGAGTGCACGACCCCTATAGCAAAAATCTCTCTCTCAAAAAAAAAAAAAAAAAAAAAAAAAAAAAAAAATCACAGCGCTTGTTCATATATAAAAGACTGCAGCATTTTGTAAATACAGACTCTTTTGTGGACATTTTTAAAGATATATTTTAAGTGTTTTCTAAAACTAGTTGATCAGGAAAGGTGGAAAATGGTGCACTTGATAGCAGTGAGGTGAGAAGATTGTGTATCTAAGAAAAGAATCCCAACTACTCATCAAGATTGAATGTAGTTTCAAATATTTATTATGTTTGTTTAACACAAACGTAGGTGGCGCAAGGCTCTAACACCTCCATTGATAGACACCATTCTCGTCACTCACTGAAACAGCATCACGTCATCACCTTGGAAACTGGTCCTTCAAAGATTGGTTGCTTTGCCTTCTTGACTTGAGTTATCATGAATCCTGCTCCTGAGAATGATTGCAGTGTGGCGGGTGGTGTGCTGAGTGCCACGATCTTGCCTGACCCTAGCCATTATCCCTCCAAACTTATTTTTGATTTTTTGATTATTCTGAGCAAATGCAAGAGGAAGTCGTTTTTTTTTTGTTTTTTTTTTTGTTTGTTTTGAAAAGATTTTTGCTGTAGGACATGTGTGCTTTCCAGAGAGAGACACAGAAAGCAAGAAATCACTCCCCAAAGGAAATGACCACACTACAATCCCTTCTCCTTCATTCTCCTCTCAGGATTTTAGGCAAGCATGCACACATGCCCTGTATGAGCTTGAAGCCCTGGACTCAAACCGCAGTCCACTATGTGAAAGTCCAACGACGTAACCATTCCACCATCTGCTGGTCCTAAGTTGTTGCTCTTAAAGAAGATTTTACTGTGATCAGGCAGTCATATCTCTCATTGGTAACTGCAGTTTGAATCTCAGTCTGATAATTTGGAAAACATGCTGTGCACATGGACCCAAAGTCCTGATGGAATGGAGAAATGGAATACAATGGTTGTGGCATGAACATACCTCACGGGTTGTGCTTTCTCTCTCTCTCTCTCTCTCTCTCTCTGGGGGAATGTTTGCACCCTCTAGTAATATAAAACAAAACAAACCAAATAATAATAATAATAGTAGAACCCCTAAGATTTTAGGAAAGATTCAGGTTACAGGACAAATAAGCCTGTTCATTGCGTTCCGCCTGCCTAATTAACTTTCCCATGGATGCCCTGTCTTCACTATGGGAAAAACGTGGGAAACCCTGAGCTCAAGTCAGTTAATTTCCAGACTTTGAGAAAAGAGAAAGCTATTTCTTCAAATTGTTTTAAGATCTATCTCCTTAGCCCTCATTTTTTGCCCCCAGGCTTCTCTCTCTTCTGGACAGATAATATTGATGATACACATTCATTTCACAGGAACATTCTAAACAAGTTGAGAATATCCTTATATCATTTTCTGACATCTGCAACTTAAGTACCTTGATGTTTTCTTCTATCTCTAGTCATACTTTACGACTAGACTTGCTCGCATACCTTCTGTCTTATTTTCCACATGCTTAATTTGTACCTGTTCATCAGAACCAAATTCTATGGCTCCTATACTACTTTCTAAGGGTTATCATGGTTTTCTTCAGATACAAGTAATCTGTTTGCAATACGAAATATCACATTATTAAGATCTATGGGGGGCGATATTAAAAATCTTGATGCAAAATTTTTTTCTGCTGTGTTTTTAAAACTATGCATACGACCAGCAGGTGACATAGCGGTTACTTCACTGGATTGCCATATGGTCAATCACAGTTTGAGTACCAGAAAAGGTGGGTTGAAAATCATGGTGGGCTTGTGTGTGTGCATGCCCAAAATTTCAGGAAGAGACTGGAGGAAAAAGGATTGAGGAGTGGTGATCATTCCAGAGTGGTGATTTCTCACTTTCTCTCTCACCATCTCCCTCTCTCTCTCTCTCTCTCTCTCTCTTTCCAGAGAGTGCACATGCCCTAAGACAAAACTTCTTATAAGACAAAAAAACTCAGGACCAGCAGTTAGTGTAATGGCTATGTCGCTGGACTCCCATGTAGTCGACCGCAGTTCGTGTCCCGGACCCGGTGGCTTAAAACTCATGCCAGGCGCGTGTGTGTACGTGTCCAAGATCCCGAGAGGAGAATGAAGGAAAAGGGATTGTGGCGTGACCATCCCCCGTGGGGGGTGATTTCTTGCTTTCTGTCTCTCTGTCTCTTTCTGTATGTCTGGCTAGCACATGTACCCTGTAGCAAAAACCTCTCCAAAAAAAAAAAAAAAAAAAAAAAAAAAGAAAAACGAAAAAAACTATGTATGGATTTAAAAATTGAGGCTACCAGAATAAGCTCATCCTTGAATTCAATTTTTCCATGAACATTTTGAAGTACCCTCACACTACCATATTTTTTTCTATAATTTCTTATTACTCTCCTTGTTCTTGTTCTCCTTGTTGTATCATAATTGTTACCATAGTGTTGGTCTTCTTAGAGTAGCATATATTACAGTAAGGAAAGATGTGTTTCCTTTGTTAATATTGTATAAAGCATAAATGCACTTGTAAAATAAATCCATAATAAAATTAGGCCTCTAAAGTTTTGCAGTTATCAGAATTGTATTTCCAGTGTTTTCTATTCAAAGATTCGCAAAACAGATAAACTAGGAAAAAGTTAATTTCAACTAATATTAAAAATGTCTTTTGTCTGTATGTACTAGAAAGCAAACTACAGAAATATCTTGAAGTAGATGAGCTATTAACATTACCATTGGAAAGTTTGTGGCAATTATTGATTTTTAAGTAATTATATCTATTACAAGATATTTTCAATCTTTTTTGTTCTTTTTGCCAGTCTTTATCAAAATGACCTGTAAATAGTAAATATTACTCGTTTACACATATATTTCATTTTCTGGGAAAAATTGGGCATTACCATATGCTCCAAAGTTTATTGTAAGTAATATATATTTGTGCAGATGTATATATGTATACAATTTTGTATGCTTGTGCACATACATACATACTACAAGTACTAAGAGAATTTGGTATTATATTAAGCATTTCCCCTCTATCCACATACGACTAAATACATTCTAGCCTGGAATAAAAAATTAGTAAAGTTTAGAATAATGACTATTTTTTTTTTCCTTGGGTATTGCAATAGTTGCATAGCACTATCTATATTATCATCTTTATTGCTGATGACACAGGTTTGTAAGATGGAAGGCCAGGGTTGCTGATTTAATATCTGATTATATAACTACGTGAGGCTTTAATAATATGGGAGAAAATGATTAGGACTGGCCTCATTAACCTCACATTCCAATTAACCTAGATAACTAGACAATGGTTCCAACATTCCCACATCCACAGTACTGTAACTGCATAGTTATCATCGTTGGAACCTTAGTTCTAATCATTAATGGCTTTTCTGCTCATCTTTCAGAAATATTATTTAAAACATTCAATCACTCTACATCACCACTTCTTGTAAAACGAATTTTCCCAGCATGAATGCTCTGTACACCAGTCCAGTTAAAGATATCATATACATTATCATCAGCAGACAATCAAAGGATTGTTATCCACTAGTAGTTTTACAGTTTGAGGTCTTAGGTTTAGAATTTTGATCCATTTTGAATTGATTTTTGTTAATGGTGACAGATAGGGGTCCAGTTTCATCTTTCTGCATGTGGTTATCCAGTTTTTCCAGCACCATTTGCTAAAGATATTTTCTTTTCCCCACTGGATTGATTAGTGCCTTTTGTCAAAAATCAGTAGGCTGTATGTTTGGGAGTTTATTTCTGGGGTCTCTATTCTATTCTACTGGTGCACATGCCTATTTCTGGGCCAATACCATGTGTTTTGATTATTATAGCTTTGTAATATATTTTGGGATCAAGGAGTGATCTCATTGATCTGCTCTTCTTGTGTAGTATTGCTTTGGCAATATGGGGTATTTTGTGATTCCAGATGAATTCTGTGATTTTTCTTCTAAATCTGTGAAGAATATCTCTGGTTAAATTTATAGATTAAATTGGGAAGATTTACATTTCTATTTTATTAGTTCTTCCAATCCAGGAACATGGAATGTCTTTCTACTTTTTTATGTAATTTTTCAGTTTGCCTTTTTTTATTTTTTATAGTTTTTCTTATAAAGATCTCTTACTCCTTTGGTTAGGTTTATTCCTAGATATTGTATTTCTTTTATGGATATTGTAAATGGAATTGATTTGTTCAATTCTATCTCAATCTGTTCATTGTTGGTGTATAGAAATGCTATAGATTTTGGTGTACAGAAATACTATGTTGATTTTGTATTCTGCTTCTTTATTGTATTCATTTTAATATGGCTTCCCCATTTCTCTCTTGTTTCCTTACCTTATTAGATTTCACCATTATTTTCCTTTCAAGAAAAGCCACATAGATTCTCTATTAGCTTTAAAAGTACAAAGTTAATTTATTTACTTCTCTCATAAAAGAGAGAAAGAGAAAGAGCGAACACCTTCGACAGGCCTTGATGTGATTCACACCAGTCTCAGTCAGCTCAGGATCCTGCTTTGCACAAGCCCCAATATACTCAGTGACGTCTGCAGATCCTACCATATGGACCAGCTTCTCAGACCTTCATGTTTTACTGCTGGGTCACCTCTGGCCCTACAAATTCCATATTATATTCACTGCTTCTAAGACACAGTATCAATTCTTCTTTATAAATTTACAACTATATTGGGAAGGATGGAGGAAAATAAGCTGAATATGTATACACCTAAGGTATACTATGCAAATTGGTGACTACGTTCTGCAAATAAATGTTCTTGACTTTATTTACACCTTCTACATAGTACCCAAAGAAATCTACTCCCTACAATACTGAGCACTTTCTTTCTGACAAAATCAGAAAGACACACTTACTCATAGACACACACAATCTGAAACACGCATGCTCACATACACAGCTCTTTTGTGCAAGTATACCTTATTGTTTATTACAAGGAGCATTCTTAAGTTAAAAATAACTTTGGGCAGAGAGATATTTCTGTATTCTTTTATTTAAAATGTAAAAACCACCACTGAATCTAAAGCTGGAGACCATATCCAATTAAAATTTAATTCTACCACGTTGTTAATTTAAGGGTTATTTAAATAATATTTTAGACATCCATAAATAATGCATTTGTTGCTAATTAGCAGCTTCTGCATTAGCCTCTCAACTTCTACTTAATAAGCATCCTCAGACCTTGTAAAACTTCAAATTGTAGATATAGTTAAGTGGGAGAAAAGCCTATCTATTGTAGGAGTAAGTTGTGGTAGACACTAAGGGGTTTTGGAAAAAAATTCATTTGACAAAATAAAAAAATATTTATTCTCATGCCAATTATAAGAATGATATGTAAATTGTATTAAATCTCTCATCCCCTTCCTATTCCCAGGAGGATGGATCTTGTTCTGAAAGAATCTGTGAGTTTCTGCCAAGTCTGTAAACTCTAACTAAAACAGGAGGGTCCGAATGTGGGTAGAGGATAGGCATACAGATGAATTGTCAGTCATCGTTTTATTTTGTAGCATTTAGCATTTACTTTATCTGAGTTAGGAAAAGCAACTTGTAAACAGGTTTTCACTGTTTCTTTTTATAATATAGATACTAATGAATGACTGCTAATTGGGTGAGTATGTACTACATGGATTCACACTTTACTCTCTTCTTGGGACAAGTTATTCACTTACTAAGGTGAGTCAATAACCACCTATTTATGTTTTTTAAAGATTTCTGACTTAGGCTGCCTTTGCTCGCTGGAGAGAGACAGACAGAAGCAGCAAGAGGGAAAGTGAGAAATCACCTCCCAGGGAGGATGGCCACACTGCATTCCCTTCTCTTCCATTCTCCTCCCGGGATATCGAGCTTACACGCATGTGTCCAGCATGAGTTTCAAGCCATAGTGTCTGGACTCAAACAGTGGTTGGACATGCTTCAGTCCAGTGATGTAACCACTATACCATGTACTGGCCCCAAGTAACCATATATTAAAACGTTTAAGTCATTGGGACCAGCAGTTGGTGTAATGGCTATGTCACTGGACTCCCGTGTTGTCAACTGCAATTCGAGTCTCGGACCCAGTGGCTTAAACTCAATGCCTGGTGCATGTGCATGCGTGCCCAAGATCCCGAGAGAAGAATAGAGGAGAACGGATTGCGGCATGATCATTCCCGTTGGGGGGTGATTTCTCGCTTTCTGTCTCTCTGTCTCTGTCTTTCTGGCAAGCGCACATGCCCTATAGCAAAAATCCTCTGAAAAAAAAAGAATAAAAAAAACAGTCAAGTCATAGCTCCTGATAAATATTATAAGGAACTATAATTATACTTTTCCAGAAAAATCTGGACTCGAGGGAGATGATATCTAGTCAAGTAACTGAACTGAAAAAATTATACCATAAAGTTTGTGCATTTACTCCAACCAAGTGAGATTATACAGAAAATGGATTAATACATTATTTATTTTCCTTTCATATCACATCTAAATGTGTGTTCAAGAGAGTAAATATGATAGGCATTCAAAGAAGGGAAAGATTTGTATGGGCCACAATCTGGAGACAGTCTTATTGAAAAGTGAGAATTCAAGTATCCAGAGGTGTGAATGTACGGAAATTAGAATGTAACCTCAGATTAATTCATCTGAGTCCTGCTTCTACAAATACTAGTTTTGCTTCCAACATGTTGAATAGCGCCTGTCTGTGTGATTCTCAACTTAAACAGCTCTAAAATTTCTCAACTTAAACATATCTAAAATTAAGATATAATATACATAATTCTTAGGGTAAATCTTAAAATTATACTAAAGTGAACCAATAAACAGGCATAAAATTAATGAAATTATGCTATTAGCAAAATATATACTATAAGTAGAAGCTAGAGGGAAAAAAAATTCTAAATCTATGTTTGTTCATTGATACTCAACCCTTGCCTTATTTTCTGATCAATACTACAAATGCTTCAGTCAACAAGACACGATTAATCCCTTGACTGTATTTTAACTCACGATCTTTCATGTAGCTTCCTGCAACACTAAAGAAGTCTCAGATTCTCTTTGCAGTGAGTAACTGTTCACCGGAAGGGAGTGGTCTATGAAAATTAGTAATTATATATCTATAATGAGAGAGAGAGGGTCATTGGAAATTTCATGGCATACTTATCTAGGGAAAAAATGCGACTTTTCCAATACATAGTATGACTTTTTATCTGAAAAGTCATACTATATATTACATTTTATATATATATATATATAATATATATATATATATATATATATAATATATATAAATAATATATATATTATATATATATTATATATATATAATAATAAAATGCCAATACAGTTTATATATCAAATACATCTTTTAAATTTGGTCATTGTAAAATATCCCCCAAATCAGAATTGGTTAATACAATTCAGTATGTGATCAGACAATGAATAACTTTTGTACCCACTCAAGTCTTGATAACAAATGAAATACTACCTATTAGAAAAAGCCAGTTCTCCTCTCACTATGTATATTCCCCTGTTATTTAGGTGATATTGCTCATTCAATTCAGGAAGGTACTTCTCCATGGTATAGTCACTATTGATCTCAGAGTTCTGAACTCTCTTCATTTTTTGGTTTATCACTCACTATTGGTTTGCTGTAACTTGCTTCAGTGAAGCTGTTACCAATATTCCTTGTTTTCATATCCACCTAAATCATCCTTCCATTTCCCTAGCTTTTCAATTTCTTGCCCTTTTTATTTCTAATGACTTTTTCTCAGTCTTCTTCACTCTGTTACATGATCATACTCTAAATACTTACCGTTATTATTAATTGGAAACACTTCAAATCTCAGAGGCAAGCAAAACATGTTTTGATCACTCTGATTTTTTTTTTATTTACTATTTTGGAAATGTGGGATGTACTGAACTCAAATCATCTGTAAGTAGCTGAAGGAGTTTAAAAATTAAAATCCCATTTTAGACACTTCAGTCTGTGAATCCTCAATATCCTGTATCCCTCAACCCTGGTCCCCAATAGGAGTGTCCTTATTTACATGTTTTTCTCCAAAAGGATGATTAAGAAGGTTCTCTTTGGCCTTCATAATCTGAGGCTTGTTATTTTGGATGCGAAGATCTCTTAAGAACAAATGATTTATTGTGTGCCTCTGTATCCTGGGCACAGGTATTTAAACTATTTATCACCCTGGAGCCTTCACTGAAAGAATAAATAGTACAGGATTATATACTATATTATATATATATATATATATATATATATATATAGAGAGAGAGAGAGAGAGAGAGAGAGAAAGAGAGAGAGAGAGAGAGAGAGAGAGAGAGAGAGAGAGAGCCATAGCCTGGATCATCCTGATGCTATTGTGTGCCATAGGATGAAAGTATCTCCAAATGGGGCAATGAGAGATCCTGTAAGACCAGGGAAAAAGGAAAAGAAAGAGCATATGCAATTGAGTTGCCTTTAACAAATAATGAACATTTCTGCTACTAGAGAAAAATAGGAAGAAGGAAAGACTGAGGTTAAAACTGAAACTCCAGGGGTAAAATATAGAATGTGAAATGTATACTCATTCAGTTGGAAATTTTAAAAGTCATAGATGAATTATATGGGATTGACTTTGGGATCAAAGTCAATAGAATTGCCCTATTTGGTTAATATTGCTAGGAGTTTCTTCATGGAACCAGATATTTGCATCACTTTCATCTTTTTTTTTTTTTTTTTTTTTTTTTTTTTTTTTAAGTTACATGTTTCCATCATGCTAATGAAAGTACTGGTGAAAATTATCTGGGCATGCATACAGTCCTCTAGAAGACTAGAAAGAGAATGGTACAGGAGGACAGCTCTTCCTTATCTGTGATTCAGTTTTCACAGTTTCTATTACCCATCGCCAACTGTGGTCCAAAAGTAGATGAATATAGCACAGTAAGATATTTTGACGGAGGGCCAGCCTCTTCGGCGCACTCAGTAGCATACTGAACTGCAGCTCTGGAAGTGATGGGGTGACCATGTGTTTCAATCCCCAGCCCCATTAACGTAAACATGCCGGGGACACATGTACCCAAGAGCCTGACCAGCAGAAGGGCTGGAGGAGGAGGGTCATGGCACAGCCAGGCCATGTTGAAGTCACCTCCTTCTGTTTCTGTTGTTCTTTCTTGTGTGCGTGTGCACATACTCTGTCATGAATAAAATAAAATTAAAGAAGATATTTTGAGGGAGAGGTAGAACAAGAGTATAAACAAATTTGTTTCATTTTATTACAGTATATTGTTAGAAAATTGTATTTTATTCTTAGTTGTTGTTAGTCTCATACTGTACTTAATTTGTAAATTAAGCTTTTTCATAGGTATGTTGGCATAGAAAAATAATTTAGTACAGTATATGTAAGGTTTGTTATAATTTGTGATTTCAGGTCCCCCCTAGGCATTTTAGAATATGTCCCTTGTGGATTAGGAAAACCACTGTACATAATTATCATAGTGTATCCAAATTCAAGTACACTTTGTTTTTTTTTTTTTTTTTTTTGGCTATAACGTGTATGCACTCGCCAGAAAGACAAAGAGAGGCAGAAAGAGATAAATCACCCCACCCCCCAGGGGAATGGCCATGCCACAATCCCTTCCCCTCTATTCTCCTCTCAGGATCTTGGGAATGCACACACACATGCCTGGCATGAGTTTAAGCCACTGGGTCTGGGACTCAAACTGCTTTCACCTACGTGGGAGTTCAGCGACATAGCCATTATGCCAACTGCTGGTCCCAGTACACCTTGCGTTTTACATAAATATTGTTATCACTATATGTGGGTGTGCAGAATTCACTAGTTCTATGACAGGGATGACTAGATTTACTTGTGTTCAATATTAAAAGAAATCCAATAAGAAAGCATTTCTCTTAAAAGAGCAAGTCATATTGGATGAATCTTTATTCACATTTGGCATCATTCTCTGATCTTTGCTTAAGCAATAAGAGCCTAACATTAAATGTACCTTCATAAATATTGGTCTCTGTTTGTTTTTGACAATGAGGCACGGTACCATACTTACACAAACATGTGTTTAGCAAAATTTCATTTCAATAAGTCCTACACTTTCCGTCAGCCTCGCCTCTCCTCTATTTGATTCATAGAACCTACGTAATGCTGGTCTGCCTCAAAGTGAGAAACTACCAACCAATAAGCACTGCAGGGCAATGGCAATCAACTGAACTCACATACATCAGAAAAGCATTATGACATATTAATGCCTTCCGAATTCAGTGTGCAGAATAATAAGTGTCCTATGAGTTCTCCCAGAATAATTTTTTTGAATGGAAAGCATGTTTGAAGTATACAGTCTGTCTTCTCACCTGTACGCACATTGTCTTTGCTCACTTGTAGTAGGTGCGTCTCTGTAGAACTGAGAGGAGAGCTACACTGAAGAGAGTAGTAAAATACTACTGTGGAGGATTTTATCGGTTTTAACTCACATTGATGATTTCTTTTCAGGCTTAATTCACTTTATTTTTGTTTTTTTCTTGTATGAAAACCCTATGTTGTGGGCACAGCTGGAGCCTGGGTCCTCTGTACATTATTTTTTTTTATCTTTGCATAATTAAGTTCTCCTTGAATCAATTAGGGTGTACTCCATTAAGAGAAAATTGGTCTATATCATTCACTTTTAGATACATTTGACCTTATGGTCTTAAGAGCTAAAACTACCTGTGATTGTACTACTAGAGAATAGTTAAGAGATTGGAAATACAAATCAGCAAAGAGAAGAAGATGATAGCATAAGTTTTAGTTTTTATAAAGCATTTAATATCTTTATTTTATTACCTTATATTTCAATGCCCCCTAGTTATGGATCTATAAAAACTTCTTTTTAAATGGAGCCTCATCAACATGGCATGTTCTTATTCTAATGGATTGAAATGAACATGCAGAAGTTGCATGGCTTTGCAAAGAAAGGTATAGGAACCAGCTACATTGAAGCAGCAGTAACGTGATGCGCTGACATTTACTGAAAGGAGAATATTTCTACATACAGGGTCACAAGTTGCTTCATCAAAGTAAATCCTAAACTTCTTTATACCATCACAACATGGGCTCTGGTCCTCAGGTTCTGGGCTGGCTGAAGATTCACAGCGTTCTTAAAAAGAAAGAGGAAAAGAAGCATGGAATGGGAACAGTGAACGTTGGTGGAGAAAACATCTCAGTAAGGAATGGGCCTATTTATTTCACACATTTTATTAGGATCATTCAGAGGGTCAGAATCTGGGTTAAGTGTCTCTCTACAACTATTTTAATATAACATATTTATTTTATTGAAATAATAATAGTACATATGTATGGGGTACAATGTAATTATTCTGTACAAGAATATAATGTGTAATGTCAATCTAACACTTTTTGTTTCTTAGTATTTTTAGGTGTTTTACGGTTTTTTGTTTAGAAGTTTTCTGCTCTCCCCAATTTTGAGTGCTTGCTAATGATTCCATGTAGGAGTTACGAATGCTTTTTTATCTTTTGAAGGAAAATAAAGAGAAACATGATGTATTTCAGAAAAGAATATTGATTATTTTTACCTTTACTTCTGTCTCTAAATAAAGTTTTCTTGTTACATTTAACAGAATTTCTTCTTTTTTTTGGAGAGGTTTTTGTTATAGGGTGTGTATACTCAGCAGAAAGACAGAGAGAGACAGAGAGACAGAAAGCGAGAAATCACCCTCTAGGGGGATGGCCGTGCCACAATCCCTTCTCCTCTTGGGATCTTGGGCATGCACACACACGCACCCGGTGTGGGTTTAAGCCACTGGGTCCAGGATTCAAACCTGGGTTGACTACGTGGGAATCTAGCAACATTGCCATTACAACACCTGCTAGTCCCAAGAAGAAGTATTTTTATACGTACATACAACCAAAATGTGTAGCAGTTGCAAAGCCAAGCATAGATAACACCAACTGGCTACATCTATGCTTTTTTTTTTTATTAGTCTTATGTATTATTTTTATACATTTAGTCATTATACATCATTTAGTTCGTAAAGAGATTTTACCTGACATAATATATACCACACAGCAGATGAGATGAGACTACTACACAACATCACCAACAGGCAACAAACCATATCTGTGTACCACAAATCTTACTTCTCCATATTTTCCCATATTTCCCTTCTTTTACTCTTCCCCTCTCCCACTCTCCTTCCACTTTGTCTCCAGTGTTCATAACAATTTAGAATGCTTTTATGTCCTCCAGTCTTTCCTTTTCTACCGTAGACTGTAGAAACTATGTTTTTGTGTTATTTGAGTATGGTGTGCTAAAGCAAGTACCTTGCGCCTTATTTATTTATTTTTTTTTGATCATTTTTTTTGGCTAATCGTTTTGGACTGCCTGTTCTTTGCTTGTTAGCGTAATGGCTATGTCGCTGGACTCCCACAGTCGACCGTGGTTGTGACTGACGAGAGGAGAATGATTGCGGCGTGGCCAACCTGCTTTCTATCTCTCTGTCTCTCTCTGTCTTTGGTATAGCAAAAAAAAAAAAAAAAAAAAAAAAAAAAAACACATACACTTTTCAGTTTTTGTTTATTGATGCACTAAATTAGGTTGTAATTTGCTACATACGAATCTAAAGTAAGAATACCTCCTCAAACTAATAATCTACCACTGATTAGATTTAATATTTTTAAATAATTTGTATTTATTTTCATCTCTTTTGTAGCTTACACCTTGTGCTCTGTTTCAGTTGAATAAACGTGATGAAAGAATCAGTTATTAGTAACTCAGCACGTAATGAATACAACTTTACCATCCTATTTCTGGACAGTGGAAGAGGTTGCAAGCAAAGCTGCTCTTTGTCTTCTTTACATTTATATTGTTTTCAATGGAAGTTGTATTGCCCTGCCATGTGAAGAACACGTTCTGTGCTTACAAGGTACTCTGGGAATGCTGATCCTTTATTGGATAGGAAGTTGTGGTTTATGCTCCCCAGTGAAAAAGTAATGATTTTTCATCTAAATCTGGCTATAATTTCCAGTTAAATAATATATGAACATAAGGGAATTTTTTTAAAAAGTGAAAATGTATTAAAGAAGTAAATATATATCACAACTTTGGGCATATTTGGACTCAAATATTCCCTAACCAATATTTTATAATTAAAGAAAGCCCTTGATGTTCTTTGTAATTCCAGCATTGCATAATGTTTATAGAGGCCTGTGATCTCTGTGCTTTAAAAATAACAACTCTTTCATCTTTCTGTTCTTCTGCTCAAGAACTTAAATGTTGCCAGACAGATTTTTTGATTTTACCATTTGCTAAATCAAATAATCTTATTTCACTTCTTTTAAACATTATTCCATTTCACTTTGTGAAAACAAATCAACAAAGCGAGTTTGCTTCTGTAATTTGTCCTGTTGATATTAAGTGGTAAATGATGAATCCATACTTAATTAGACAGCAAAGATTCTCATAAACAAAATAGTCTAACTTTAAAAGAATATGCCTGAAAGTATTTTTAAACAACTGGCTAAATATTTATTTTGGAAAAAAAATGTTCATATTCAGTAGCAAATAATATAGCTGGAAAAGGGCATTATTAAAAATGTATATTAATGTTCAGTGTTTTAACATACAAAAAGAACCCATGTAATCCAAAAGCTTTCCATTTCAAGCAGTTATTTAAAAGTTCTTGAAGATGATAATTGTGGCCGTGTCTGGTCATTTGTCAATACTGGCAGATGGCATAACTGTTCTATTAAAAGCCATCTATCTATCTGCCCAGTCATTCATAGTATACTAATCATTTATAATGAATAAGTAAATTTATTGATCATCATTAAAGAAACACAGTAAAGAACTTAATTCACATGTGTCAGATTGTTTGATGTAATTACACGATAATAACCTCAAGTCTTAATAACCATTATAGATTTTGGTGTCAGAGGTAGAAGAGAAGATGGTTATTATTACACATCCAGCCTCTGTTGGAAATTCATATACATCATGCAGTCAATGAATAATGATTATACATAATGTAATGGAATTTTGATCTCAGAGTACTCTTTTAATCTCATCTTGACTAAAATGATCATTTAGCATAATTGCAAATGTTCATTATGTGTATTTATTCAACACAATAGGGTATGTGAATATGTATTAATGTTTTTGTGTATTTTAAATATAAAATAGAGTTAGATACATATTAATAAAATTTGTAAAATGTTATATATACATATATGAATGTACATATGTAATATACATATATACATACATGTAGAGTTGTTTTAATTAAATTTTTTCATACTTTTTTTGCATTTTACATAAAGTGCCCAACATGATGTATACTATATATTTTATTTTTCAACAGGGGATTTCCACTTTTTGTCTGTTAAATGCTTCTTTCTTTGCACCTCACATCCACCCTCACCACGCACTCTCTACCACTCAACCTCCTTCCTTATAGTCTCTGATATCTACTCTACTATCTACTTATCTTCTCTACTAGTATGTCTTCGGATCTTCCAATTTCTGCCATAGAGTGTGGACATTCAGTACATATTGAATGGGGATATACAGTGTGACTCTTTCAAAGTCTAGCCACTTCACTCACGTACAGATTTTTAAATGAATATAATCCCAACCTCTCCAGTATAGATGTTAAGGCATCTCTAAATAAGACTGGTGCCATATAGAAAGTTCTAGAGTTCAGATGCAGTTTATCTGATTCTACTAGGCATGTTCATGGATGCTTTGATAATACTGGCCTACAGGAAGGTGGGGTAGGGGGATCCAGAGTGACAGGTCCTGTCAGAGGTCCCAAGCCTCCATCTCTCACTCTCATAAAATAAAATAAATAAACTTAAAAAAATAAATACAGCATTTTGCATTTGTCATTAACAATGATTATTACTTTTATTTGACATGTATAGAGTATAAAATGGTAGATTAAAGGCAGAAAGAAATTTGAAAGTCCTGGGTCAGGAGGTGGGTCCAGATGCCACTACCCAACTTCGAGTCCCAGACCTGGCAGATTGATTAATACACCTTGGGTATGTGTTCATTCATACCCAAAATCCCAAGGGGAGAATGAAGAAGGGATTGCAGCCTGGCCATTCCCCAAGGGAATGATTTCTCACTTTTTCTCTTACTGTCTCTCACCAGACAGCAGAGAGTGCATGCACCTTATAAGAAAAAGAAAGAAAGATAAAAAAGGAAATCCTATTTATTCACTAATTACTTTAAAATGTATTTTATTGGAATTCATTTTCCTAGAATTATTTTTACTTATTATTATTTTTTAAGAGATTTTTGCCTTAGGGTGTGTGCGCTTGCAGGAGAGAGAGAGAGAGAGAGAGAGAGAGCGAGAGAGCGCAACAGTGAGAAGGAAAGTGAGAAATCATATCCTAGGGAAATGGCCATGCCACAATCTCTTCTTTTTCATTCTCCTCCTGAAATCTTGGGCAAAACACACACATACACCTATTTCAAGTCACTGACCTGTCCAATGTTCAAGTCATCTGCAGGTCCCTTTACTTTATATTTTTAATTGACAAATAATTATTGCACATTCTAATGGGGTATGCTGCAATTTTTCAACACATGCAAGGTGTAATGAATCAATCAGTCATTAACATATACATGACTTCAAACGTTCGTTATTTCTTCATGTTGGGAACATTCAAAATCCTATCTTATTATTTTAAAATATAAATTGTCCTTACATGTATTCATCTTGCAGTATTATTGAACACTAGAACTTATTCCTCCTATTACAACTTTGTATTTGTCAACTAATCTCTCCTAGCCTCCTCTCCTCTACTCTTCCCAGATTCTGGTAACCACTATTTTACTCCCTACTTCTGAGATCAACTCTTTCAACTTCCTCATAACAGTGAAAACAGGCAGTATTTATCTTTCTAAACCTGACTTATTTCACTCAATATAATGTTCTCTAGACTTATCTATGCTATTACAAATGACAAGATTTTATTTTGTTGTAACATTTTATTGGTATTTTAGTATATACACATTTGTGTGTGAGTGTTTATGTGTATGCATAAATACAATTAAATCTATACTAAGACCTATTTAGTGAAATAGGAATTTAAAAATACTAAGAGAAAATGTCTATATTCAACAGAGGGTAGAAAGACAGAAACAGAGGACAGACTTCTTATCAATAACCAAGGGCAATAAATAAAATGAAGTACACTCTTCAAAATATTTTTCTAAATAAACACACAAAGCACCTACCCTACAATTTTTTTTTTTTTGAGAGGTTTTTTGCTATAGGGCGTGTGCACTCGCCAGACAGACAGAGACAGAGAGACAGAAAGCGAGAAATCACCCCCCAGGGGGGATGGCCATGCCACAATCCCTTCTCCTCCATTTTCCTTTGGGATCTTGGGCACACATGCACACGCACCCAGCGTGAGTTTAAGCCACCGGGTCTGGGACTCGAATCATGGTTGACTACGTGGGAGTCCAGCAACATAGCCATTACTCCAACTGCTGGTCCCCCTACCCTACCATTTTATACCTCACCATACTACAACCCAAAAGTGAGAAACAAATTTTAGTTACATAATGCAAAAATAATTTAATATGTAGAGAGATCCTCAAATGAAAAAAAAAAGCATAAAATTATACAGATCTGCTATTAACCTTGCTTTAAAAACATGAGTATGGTCCAAAAGAATTGGCATATTGGGAAAATTTTTAACAAAACAGAAATTTCACACTTCCTAAATGTACTCTTGACTGACACTAGGTAAATGCAGAAAAGATAGCCAGCTGAATCGTGTGGCATGGGAGCATATAAATCTCAAACATCCGCAGACTTTCTCAGTGGACCATGTTGAGTTGTAATCAATATCCATCTTCTTCTGCTGTTACACTTTTCACTTCCTATATCCACTTAAAAAAGCAAAATTCAGATACTTCCTAGGAAAGAGCAATGTATACCATAGATTTTATGCATTTGTTAAACAATTTTTGTTGCCAATGGGAGTACGCACACACAAGAAAGAGAACAGAGAGAGAAAGCAGCCCCCAATGGGACATCGTCAAACTGCAATCCTTTTCCTCCATACTTTCACCCATTTGGGATTTTGAGTACACCGAGTGTATTTTTGAAGCCAATGGGTATAAGAGTAGAACAGTGGTGGGAACCAGCAGTTAGCGTAATGGCTATGTCGCTGGACTCCCACGTAGTCGACCGCGGTTCGCGTCTCGGACCCGGTGGCTTACAACTCACGCCGGGCGCGTGTGCGTGCGTGCCCAAGATCCCGAGAGGAGAATGGAGGAGAAGGGATTGCGGCGTGACCATCCCCCCTGGGGGGTGATTTCTCGCTTTCTGTCTCTATGTCTCTCTCTGTCTGTCTGGCGAGCGCACGCGCCCTATAGCGAAAAACTTCTCAAAAAAAAAAAAAAAAAAAAAAAAAAAAAAGAGTAGAACAGTGGTTAGCTATGTAGTATTTGGCTCTCTTTCTTTTTTCCTTCCTTCCTTCCTTCCTTCCTTCCTTCCTTCCTTCCTTCCTTCCCTCCTTCTTTCCTTCTTTCCATTCTTCCTAGTTTTTCAGGAGAGAATGTATACTTTTCAGAAAGAGAGAGAGAGAGAAATGAGAGAGCACTTCTCAGGAGGGTTGGCGACACTGCCACTCCCTTTCCTCCATTTCTTCCCCTTTTGAGATTTGGAGCATGCATGCATATGTACCTGGAGTTTGTTCAAGCCACTGTGTCTGAGATGTGAACAACACAGTCGGTCATGTGGGGTCTAGCCTCCTTAACCATCCTGCCATTTGCTGTTCCTTTTCGTTTGTTTGTTTTGGAATAGGGCGTGGTCATGGTGTAATCCTTCTTATACATTTCTCCTTCCTGCTGGGATTTGTAACATGCTTATATATGTACCTAACATGCTTCTTCAAGTCACCAAGGCGGGAATTTGAACCCCAGTTGGTCATGTGGTATCTGATTCTCTTAGTCATTAGTTCAGAGTCTGGCCCTGGGATCTAGCTTTCTACACACAGCACTTAATCTCTGCGCTACAGGACCACCCCATTAAACATTTTTTTAAAAATTCAGTTCTTTTATAATAATGAGGGACACAAGAAAAGAGAGGCAAGTACTCTAAACAGGGATTGATGCCACAATGCATTTCACAGTCTTCCCTACCTGTCAGGGTCACCTGTGTGTGAACCCAGCATGTTCAAATAATGTTGGAGCCCAGGAAACCAAACCTGTGACCCAACATTATCTGAGCAGCATGTTACCCCTGTGTTACTGAGCCAAATATTTCCTAAATATTAATATATAAATCTTGGTCACTAATTTTTATTAGATTGCTATTTATTTGTACAGGTTACTAATAAAGTGTTAAAGTGGTGTGATCAAATCTCATTTTATCCACGTCCTTTATTCGTTCTTACACAATGTTACACAATGCAGTAAATTTTGTAAATATACATGTCACCTTGTAGCAAAACTGTAATTTTAGCCCATTAAAAATTAAGCAGAGTGGGTCAACAGGTGACAAGGTGGTTGGGGCGCTGGACTCCCACATGTCTGACCGTGATTCAAGTCCTGGACCTGACAGCTTGCTTTTTTACTCTTCTCTCTCTCTCTCTCTCTCTCTCTCCGGTGAGTGCACATGCCTATAGCAAATTTTTAAAATGACAATACTGAGTCATCAGGAAAGTCATGATGCCTTTTTTTGCATAGAAGATAGGTCATGACTTTCCCAATGACCTAATAATAATAAATAAAATTAAATAAATAGTTCTTCATAAAAATAAACAGAGTAACAGGAAAGTACTTTCAAAAGTTTGTGGAGGGCCAGCAGGTAGTATGCAGCTTAAAGTACCTGGGCCCCATATGGCTGACCACACAATTCAAGTCCTGGATCCAGTGGTTTGAAAATGATGCAGGATGCATGTGCATATATTCCCTAAATCCCAGGAGGAGACCGGAGGAGAAGAGACTGCAACATAGTCGTCCTCTATGGCAGTACCCCCGCCGCTTTCTCTCTACAGAGAGTGCTTGTGTCCTATAGTAAAACTTAAAAAAAGATAAAAAAAGTTTGTGGAAAAATGGAATTGAACTGTAAATTTATGTATATAGAAAAATGGAATTGTATAAGTCTATGTATGTGCATTATTGGGAAAGTTAGCGTAATTTTTGGACTCCCACGTAAATCCTTCTCATTATGGAGGAGAAGGGATTTGGCCATGATATGCCCATAGCAAAAAACCTTTTTCATTATTTTATGATATGACTTAGACTTAATATGGAGAGAAAAGAGAAAAGAAGTCCCTAAATGTTGACTCTGTTGATAAGTATGATTAACTATTGACTGATGCTACAATGTCTATTATGTAAACCATTTATCATTTCTATTGTAATAAAAGCACATGTGTTAATTAATATAAGCTACACTCCAGTGACACTGTGTCTTTCTGATTATACTATTACCATATTACTTACAGAGTGGACAGCTGGCATTATCAGAATTGCCATATGCAATGGCAACTATTTAAATTGTCACTTTATCATTAACCGTGATAAGCACCAGATATTTTGTTAATTAGCGAAACAAATATCAGAAACAGGTTTTTATTGGTGAAATCAGTGTGCTGCAAGCTGACACAAAGAATGTCTTAAATGAAGATATGATATGTACAATATCCTACAGAAACAGTTTAGGAGTCCACTGAGACTGATAGCCAGAACTTTTAGGAATGGCTCAGAGTGCTGTATGCTATAAAAGAAACACAACTGGGCACTTGGAATATTGTTCTATATCCTAGCAATGAATATGTCTAAATACATAAAAGAACAGGGAATTGGGACATCAAGTTCTGGAACAGATTGTAGACATATTTAGCTTTTGATGCTACTTCAAAAAATGACTTATGAGAATTTCTGTATGGGAACATTTAGTCTAAAAGCAACTCATTTAAACTTGGAAGCAAAGTTGTATGTGAATATTATTTTTCGTTACAAATATTTTGATGACCACCATGATTAAGTAGAATAAAAATTTTGCAAATTAGCCTGATTTAGTTCACAACGGTTAAATAGAGCATGAAACAACTGAGATAGCACTGTGGCACAAGTGGTTAAGGGAACTGGAGCTGGTGTACCTGACTACATGGTCTGAATCTCAGCCCAGGAGACTTGAAAAATACACTGTGCACATGTGCTGACATGCTCAAAAGCTTGACAGGATTGAGAAATAGAGGAGAAAGAGATCTTATCATGACCATACCCATCTCACTAAGAGGTTCTTTTTTCTTCTTTCTCTGTCTCTACTGTCTCTCTTTGGTAGGCATATGTGCACTCTGGCGATTAAAAAAGAAAGAAAATATAGAGATTGTCTGTAAAATATAATTACCAAATTTGTTTTAGAAATATGTTGAAGCTTATAGCCTACACTTAAGTTATAACTTCCTGATAGCTCAGTAAATATTTATACATTAAAAATATTTACAATGTAGATATGGAAGGGATTGAAGCCTGGAGAGTTCCCCTGGGAGGGTGATTTCTTGCTTTCTCTCTTTGGTGAGCATACACATACTATAGCAAAAATCCTTCAAAATAAATAAACAAATAAAAGTCTGGATTTTAACAATACACATATGGATATATGATGAGGTAGAAGAGAAATTATAATAGAAATTACTGAAGAGTTGTTTAAAAGACTCTAGAAATAGCAGAAGAAAATAATTGTGCTATACATTAATGATATCTTTCTTCAAAGCATTTAAATTGTATATAAGATATAGTAAGGATAAGAAGAAATGTAGAACAAACAGGACAAATCAAACAAAAAAACTAACACAAAAACCAAAAATGTGGAAGATATATTTGCATATTTGTGACAATGAATTTGGAACGCTTTATTACAAAAGTATAAATTATATGTGAAAATCTGATGAGTTGCACTAACATGCTATAATAATGAGTCATATTCACTTCAAAAGAGAACATTATAAGCAAGACAATATTTAAATATAGATTGTTAATGTTGTTTGTTAATTGCCTAAAACAAATAAGATTACAAATATAAAAGGAGTTACAAGTCAATGGTAAACAAAAAGAGAGAGAAGGGGTGTGGTAAATTTGGTTGAACAAAATAGCAAAACTATAAACAGGCATTTCTGAGAGAGGAACCCAGTGGCAAACAAGTATCTGAAAAATTATTTATCTTGGTAGTAAAAGAGATACATGAAAATTAAAATAACAATGCAACATATAATTAGTAAAAATTGGAATTGTGGATAATATTTAGTATGGCTGTGAAAAGGAGAAATAGAAATCTTTTAAAACTATAGTTGGGGCCCAGCTGGTAGTGTGGTAGTTGAAGTAACTGCATTCCACATGGATGACTGCAGGTTCTAGTCCCAGACCAGGCAGGTTGAAAATCACACTGGGCATGTGTGTGTGTGTGTGCATGTGTGTGTGTATTTGTGCCCAAAATCCCAAGAAGAGAATAGAGGGGAAGGGACTGTGACATGGCCATTCACCTGAAGAGGCAATTTCTTATTCTCTCTCTCTCTCTCTTTCTTTGGTGAGTACATGCAACCTATAGCAAAACTTCAAACACAACTGTGAATGGAAAACAAACTCATTACCTTTCTGAAGCATATGTGGCAAGGTATCATCAAATTGAACATACTTAAGATCCAGTCAATTGATTCTTGGAAATATCAGGAAAATGGAAACTTACACGTGAGGTTTATTTTTTTGATTTAGTCTTGTCTTGTTTTGTCATAGAGTGTGTGCAGTTGCCAGAGAGAGACAGAAAGAAGAAAAGTGAGAAATCATTCCCCAGGGGATGGCCACTCTACACTCCCTTCTCCTCCATTCTTCTTTTGGGATTTTGGGTGCACACACACACACACACACACACACACACGGCATGATTTTCAAGTCACTGGGTCCAGGACTCAGACAATGGTCAGCCAATGTGAGAGTCCTGTACCTTAACATCATATCACCTGTTGGCCCCTTTATGTGAGTTTTAAAACAACAAACATTAAGGTTTTGTAGTAAGTCTCTTCATGATAGTACAAAATTAGAGCAATATTTGAGGATGGCAAAACAAATACTATGTCCTATTAAAAAGTATTTTAGGGATGAGCAGTTGGCGTAATGGCTATGTCACTGAACTCCCATGTGGTCCACTGTGGTTTGAGTCCCAGACCCAGTGGCTTAAATTCACGCCAGGTGCGTATGCGTGTGTGCCCAAGATCCTGAGAGGGGAATGGAGGAGAGGAGATTGCGGCGTGGCCATTCTTCCGGAGGGTGAGTTCTCTCTGTCTCTGTCTCTCCCTGTCTTTCTGGCGAGCACACATGCCCCATAGCATAGACCTCTCAAATAAATAAATAAAATAAAGTAAAATATAATAAAATATTTCAATGTCTAGAGTCAACAGGTGGTATGGTGGTTAAGGTGCTGAACTCTCATATAGTGAAATCTGACTTAAGTCCTAAACCTGGAGGCTTGAAAAAATCACACCAGGGACCAGCAGATGACATAACAGTTATGTTGCTGGACTCTCACATAGTTGACTGCAATTCAAGTCCTGGACCCAGTAGCTTAAAACTCACACTGGGCATGTTTGCATGTGTGCCCAAGATCTCTAAAGGAGAATGAAGAAGGGATTGAAGCATGGCCAGCCCCCGCACCCTGTGGTGTGGTTTCTTGCTTTTTGTCTGTCTTTCTCTATCTCTGGTGAATGCATCCACCCTCTTGAAAAAAAAAAAAAAATCACATCAGATTTTGGGCATGCATGACCAAAATTCTCTAGAGGAATAGAGGAGAAGAGATTGAGAAGTGGCCACCCCCACCCCGTGGGGTGATTTTCCACTTTCTCTCTCTCTGTCTCTCCCTGGCAAACTCACGTGTTCTATGGCAAAAAGAAGAAAAACAGAGAAAGAAAGGAAGGAAGGAAGGAAGGAAGGAAGGAAGGAAGGAAGGAAGGAAGGGAGAGAGAGAGAGAGAGAGAGAGAAAGAAAGAAAGAAAGAAAGAAAGAGAGAGAGAGAGGGAAAGAAAGAGAGAAAGGAAGAAAAAGAAAGAGAAAAAGACAGAAAGAAAGGAAATATGTGAAAGAAATTGCAAATGTTTCCATTTGCAATCTAACCCTTTTCATGAATTTAATAGCAATATCTTCCTTCATTTGTATTATTTTTGTACTTATAGTCACATTATCTGTCCGTGTATCAAGTATTATTTTGGCAATTTCTCAATTAAATCAGTGAACATTTAAGGTATTAGGTCTAACTGATATGAACAGCTATCCTCCTTGACCTTTTAATTATCTCCCAAGGGAACATTGATTAAGTACTCACATAACAAGAGCACCTTAGCCCGCACTTAAGAGAATCATAGTCTGCATTTTATCTGTTCTTCCTTTCGCTTTATGTTCCCTTCTCTGTAATTTGCTCTAGATTCTCATTTATCATGAATAATTTTGTTATAACTCTGTGTGTCGACAGCCATTCATGAATAATTTACTCAAAATCTTCCTTCTTATACTTTTAATCTATCACTATTCTTTCTTAAGTCCATTCTACCAATAAAATATTACTCATCTTAAGCTTTGATCAACCAATTTAGAAAATCACAAAAGGTAATATTATAGAAAGTTCTTTGAAATTATCCAGTAGCCTAGTGGACAAGGGAGCCACATCACACATGGCCAGCAGCACTTCAAATGTGAGGAAGGACATTTAGAAGAAAAATAAGGAGGCAAAGCATTAATGGCACTAAGAAATGTGGTATTTTCTGTTGAAGATATTTTGTAGTTTTATCAACTGTACTAAGGAGAAATGTTCACCTGTTGAAATATCCATTTTGTAAGCCAAATAATAATGTGATTGAATGTATAAAAGAAAATGAAAGGAAAATAATAATAATAATGAAACAAATGTTGGCCTCAGCACCTTAAAAACACTTCATGCCGGGACCGGCAGTTAGTGTAATGGCTATGTCGCTGGATTCCCACGTAGTCGACAACGGTTCGCATCCCGGACCCAGAGGCTTAAAACTCAGGCCTGAGGCTTAAAACTCACTCCAGGTGTGTGTGCATGCATGCCCAAGATCCTGAGAGGAGAATGGAGGAATGGAGGAGAAGGGATTGAGGCATGGCCATCACCCCTGGGGGATGATTTCTTGCTTTCTGTCTGTCTGTCTGTCTGGTGAGCGCACGTGCCCTATAGCAAAAACCTCTTAAAAAACAAAACAAAAAAAAAAAAAACACTTCATGACTCAAGTCCTGAAAGGATAGAAGGATGGAGAACTGGAAGAGAAATGGAAGAGAAGATATTGTGGCATGACCGTGCCCGTACCCAAATGGAGGGTGCTTTCTTTTTCTCACTCTCTGGCATGTGCCATCTGACATTTTTTTAAAATGTTACTCATAATCTACTTTATATTGCACCTATCACAGCTAGTAATGTTCGTACATTTAATTAATTAATTAATTTTTAGTATTTGCTTCTATTTTTGGTTATTAAACAATTTAGTTTAATGCAAAAATAATAATTGTACATATTTACAGAGTATACTATGATATTTTGATCTATTATATTTAGACTGTGTAGAAAGTGTCAATGAAGTTGATTAACATATCCATTACCTTACCAAATTATCTTTGTGTGTGTGTGTGATAAGAACATTCAAAATCTATTGTTTTAGCAAGTTAGAAATAGGTACTTATAGACCCTATAAATTCAATTATTTACCCTGTAAATTCACATTGGCTAATATCTCCATGTCAGAAATTTTGTTAGCCACCATTTTGCTTTTAGGTTATAAACTGGGCTATGCTTTCAAAACCCAGAAATATTTCAGCCATTAAAAATAAAATAACCCCTTTAATAAAACATTTTTTAAGGATACTTGGAAGTTTAAGTCCATATAGCAGTTAGACTGATGGTTTTTAGTTGATTGTGTGTGTCTGTGTGTGTGTGTGTGTGTGTGTGTGTGTGTGAACAGTTTAGTTTATTTGGAAAGCTTAAGATGAGAGACTGACTCACTTATCTATGTCATAGAAACCTATTATATTCGGTTCTGTTACAATTTATGTATTTAAGTGATTTAGAGATATTACCAATGATACTTTTTGGCATAAAACTACTATACTGATTTTCTATAACTCAGTACTTAATATTCACATTGATCTAAAGTTTATCTTCCATACTCAACTGGATTTCATCTATTTTGTCTCATTCACTGTGAGTTAAGATGTGTTTAGAATGAAATCCATTCCCCTGGACCTGTTATTATCTGTAGAAGTAGACTTAAGCCACAGTAATCTGTGTGTATGGCCGATGTGTATGGTCTATTCTGCTATTTCCTGTTGTCATCATCTTATGGTCAATTTGCTGCAGATTTCTAAAAGTAGAAATTGGTCTCACTTCAGTTGACCTGCATTCTCTTCAATACATGGGAAAATTCCACAAGGACTCATACTTGGCCTTTTTCATTATGCCAATTCCATGCCCTTTTAGAAATCTAGTTTCTAAATTTGCTTTATGATAACGCAGCTATGCCAATGGTGTTCTCATTTAGTGCTTTGATGTTAAAGGTCACTAATTCTCCCCAAGGAGCCCTTAAGGACTGCATATGCCTTCAAAACCCAGAAATATTTAAACCGGTAAAAATAAAATAACCCCTTTAATAAAAGATTCTGTTTAAGGATATTTGGAAGTTTAAAAAATAGTATCATGCTTAATTGACCACATGAAGTCTCCACTTGAACTCAATTGCCCTGTTTTTATGGGTATTTTTTTCATTAGAGCTTTTAGAGCAGATACATTTTGAAGAAAAAAAAATCTATGCAGCAAATGGGTATTAAGATATGCTTTAATTTACATTCATGGGTTGATTTATAACCTAAAAGCAAAATGGTGGCCAACAAGATTTCTGACAGACATGGAGATGTTAGCCAATTTGAATTTATAGGGTAATTGGGCACACAGCACAGGTAAGTGAATAAACAGAAAACTTTCAGAATGTATAGTTACTCTACAATATCTTCATTATCTATACAGGAAATGTGATACAAAGGGATAATTTGTCAGTCATTTTCTTTCCTTTTTAAAAAAAATTCCAGAGAGTACATGCACTTGCTGCAAAGAAATAGAGAGAAAGGAAGAAGTGCTCCCCGTGGGGATGGGTCACCCTACAATCCTTTCTCTTCTGCCTCTTCTTCCTTTCCTGATTTGGGGCACACATTAAGGAAAAAAAATGTGATTTAAAAGTGGCAGAATTGAAAAAGAAATTTATTGGTTATCAGAATGTCTCAGTTACTTTCCTCTACCACTTTTATTTAATGAACCATAGTTTAAAATAGCTAAGTTCCATCAACAAGTTTGGAAATATTCTTGATGATATAGTTATATGACTCAAAGTTAGCTGACATAGCATATAGATTAAATGACAAAAATCTGTAAATTTAAAATTTCTATTAGATTTCCTAATCATTGAATCTAAAAATGTAAGAATCAAAACAACAAAAATAAGATACCATATAGGTAAAAGGTAAAAGTAAACAAAAGGGAAGAAATGCAATTGCATATACCACAATATGCAGTATTTTACATTGGACCAAAAAATTAGCATGCCCTACATGATAATGTGATTTTCACTAAGCTGCTGGTTATTTAAATATCTGTAGAGTATAAAAAATATCAATTTGACATTGATTTAATAGACATTCTCTCTTTTTTCTTTCATTCCTTCCTTTCTCTCTCTCCCTCTCTTTCTTTTTTTTTTTTTTTTTTTTTTTTTTTTTTTTTTTTTTTTTTTTTTAAGAGAGATTTTTGCTACAGGGGATCTGTTCTTGCCAGAGAGATAAAGACAGACAGAGAAAGGAAGCAAAAAATCACCCCCCTCCCCAGGGGAGATGGCCACACCACAATTCTTTCTCCTCCATTTTCCTCTTGGGATTTAGGGCACACACACGCACACACACACACACGCACACACATGCCCTGTGTGAGTTTTAAGCCACCAGGTCTGGGACTCAAACAGTGGTTGACTATGTGGGAATCCAGCTATGTAACCATTACGCCATCTGCTAGTCTCAAGACATTCTCTTTTCAGCCTATAAACACACCTGCATCATTCAGGAAAGATAAATCAAAAAAATGTAAGCGGTTTTAGACCTCATAAGAAAGGTAGATTGTGGGGGAAATCTATGCTTTTGGGTGTTTTAGGAACTCTGATCTTCTAAGATCTAGAGTATGATATCCAATTAAGATTATTAAACAGAAGTTGTAGGGAGAAATATATAGTTTAGTATTTAGAATTAATTTATCTCATTATAGCTACCAGCAAAATCTTGTGAAATAAATTCTTATGTAAGGTTATTAAAGCCAGACTGATTATTTGTCATGGATGTAGCTGAAAAAGATGCCTGTGCTAAATACAATAGCCCTATATGATCACCCTGAATCCTTCTAATTCTAATAGAATTATTTATTCATACAACAATTTGATCAGTGTTAAGTCAACTTCTGGTATATATTTATGTTTAATACATGACAATATCTGTAACAATAAATACAGTGTTTTTAAGCTAAGAAAATTCATTTTGCCAGCTCTAATAATATACAGTGATAAAAATGGATAAAAAAACGTAAAACTGCAGTGCTCTAACTCTGTACAAACTTTAGCATATCATTTATTATCAAAAATACGTGAGTGGGTATCACTTCATTTCATGAAGCAAAGTTCTAAATATGTATACCTTGTTCAAAGAGTCAGAATAGGTGTTTTCCCGAGTAAATGACAAACTGTGATTTGAAGAAAGTCTTAATGACGTATCTAGAAAAGGTAAAAGGGAGAATTGGTTAAGAGAGGATGGCAGCTTTTCAGTTCGGAGCAGTTGCTGTGCTAAATCTTTCATGGGTAAGAGAGCACGGCAAGATGAGAAGCTGAATGTCATCTAGTTAGGGAATCACAATTGCTGACGGGTGGGCTGGAGAGAAACACAGAACGCAGAAGGTGACTACACAGGACATTCTCTGGTCTAGTAAGCATTGTGATCGACATGCTAATTCAAAGCGAGAAGGAATTAGCAAGTTTAAAGCAAAATATTTTTTATTTGCCGGTTTGCTTGTTCTAAGATTACTCTTTCCAAGGATCATTATTAATTAGACAAGGACAAATACAGAGAAGGAGCCTGGATAATTGATAGTGGCAAGTAAGACCATTTTGCTTGTGATGGTTTCTTATTCAAAGGAGAAGCAGAGAGAGAGATACTTAGGCTACAAACTTGACTAGAGATAGAATAGTTTGTTTGTATGTCAAAACCCTAAAAGTTATGTTCTTTGAAAATATTCTTGACTTTGTATATCACCTATATAATACAGACTTTTCAAGGTAGAGTCTTCAATGAGGCTGACAACTGTAGTCATCTAGAGTTTCTATGGAAACAGTAATCTTATACTCATTCTGGCTTTTGTTGCCTGTGAGAGAGGCTGACCTCTAGTTGATGTACCTGAACTCTATCTAGGTATGTTTTCCCAGTCTCTGAACATTTCCAGGATGTTAGTAAGGATGTATCTCAACAATGGCCTTTTTATTTCCTTTACAAAAAACACTCCTGGATGGATGCCCTTGTTACCTGTCTTGTAACCTTGCCTATAGCCAGAAACAGAATATTGATTATAGAGAATTATTCAAACTCTCACCATACTCTGTGTGTGAGTGTGTGTTTGTGTGTTGGGAACATCAAGAGTGATAAATTCACTGGTTATCATGAGTCTTCTCTGTGGGTCATTCGAGCTGGTTCACTTACTGTTTCCAAACATAACGGAGCACCATGGACATGCTGAGAGTAGCACGCAGGTCAGAGAGGGGGAGAGGATAGTTCAGCGTTTATCTAGCCCCTGTGAGGAAGGGAAAGAAGAGTTTGTGCAGGATAAAACTATTCCAGTTACTAGAGTTCTTATCATCTCTTATTGGAAATAGTCTAGCTCTCTTCACTATATATTGCCTTCAGAAAAATGACACCTAAAATTATTCATCTGTGTTTCTATGTTTCCAATTTCACTCTGAAATTATTTTATGCTAATATTAAATCCCTACAGTACAACTTGAATTCCCAAGACGTTGTCACTATGGTAAAACTTTCAAAATTCACCATTTCCCTTTTCACTTGCCATCATCTGTTCTCTGCTTCCATATGAGTCAGCTTTTCTACATTAACATTTGCTCTCTTCTCTAATTGCCAAATATGCTCTAGTCTGATCCCTGAAGATAGCTCATTATCAGAATTCAAAAAACTATTTCCAGTAGCCTGTGACCAAATCTGTATGTCTAGGGTTAGATTTTGAGCAGTATCTACTCCACTGTTTTATTTATTGTACTTGCTTTCTATTGCTGGGGAAAACTTATATATCTATATGCTATATAAATACATATATATATATATATATGTATATATATATATATGTATATGTATACACACACACACATACACACACACATATATATGCATATATACACATATATGCATGGAATGGACTTAATGGCTCATAGCAACACACATTTGTGGTTTTGCAATGGCGTAGTTTAGAAGTATAACACAAATCTCACTCAGCCAAAACTCAAGGTGTCAAAAGCTGGGTTTTTTTCCTGAGGTTGTGGGACAGCATCTGTCTCATCGCCTTTTCCACATTTAGAGGTCCCTGCATTCCGTGGAGTGAGCCCCACAACTCCATCTTATCTTTAAAACCGACATTGAGCTGGATCTTTCTAACAACGCCATGTGTACTATCTATGAGCCAGCTCTGTCATTGCATCGCTTTTTCTGACCATAGCCAGGAAAGATTCTTTAATGATTTATGTGATTAGATGGACCTCCATTGAGTAATCCAAGATAACCATTCCTATCTCAATATCTTAACCTTACTATCTTCCTTAGAGTCCCTTTAGACATATAAGCAACATATTCTGTATTCTAGGGATTAGGCCTTCGACAGCATTGAGAAGGATCATCAATTTGCCAATCGAATTTTAAATTCCTTAAATTATGAATCACATTGATAAATTGAGAGACAAAATAAGCTCTTAAAAATTACCAACTGTTGGCACTTGCCAGAGACAGAGGTTGAAAGCATCCTTCAATTTTCCTTGGTCATGCTGCAAACTTTTCTCCTCCATTTTCCCATTCTGTTTTGATTTGTTACACACGTACCCAGAGTGTATTTTTCAAGCCACTGGGACTGAGATTAGAAGTGCTTGGTTATCTACGTGGGATCTTTCTTCCTTAACCACCAGATCATGGGGTTGGCTCCAAACAAGTTAACACAAGAACCTTTTAGTACTTATACATCATCATCAGAATTATAAGCATCTACATTTAAGGGGCACTTTTAAAAACTAATCATTTCCAAGCTCTTAATAACAGTAGGTGTGATCCTTACAACAGTTTTAGGGAACAGGAAATTGTCATTGCACTTTTCATTACATAGATAATCCAATAGAGAAATGAAGCGGCTATTCAATGCCCAAAGGTGGTTATAAGAAAAAAAAAAAACATATAAATTAAGAATTACTGAAAATTAAGCTCAGCCATAGTGGTGTAGGGAGTAAGACACGACTATGAGAAACTGGAGCCATGTGGGAGGCCTGGGTTTGAATCCCCAGTCAACCTGAGCATGCCACATCTGTGATCTTGGTTGCCTGAGACTGTGGTATGATGAGACTCTGTCAAGGGTATTTCTCTCTCTCTTTCTCATGAAATTAATTAAAAATAAACTTAACATTAATTACTAAAAATTAATATGGGCTAAGTTAAACACAGGTTTTTAATCTATTTAATGATAAAATATTTAAAGATAAAATACAACCGACATTCAGTGAAAGTCTTCTTTTTTTTTTTTTTTTTTTTTTGGAGAGGTTTTTGCTATAGGGTGCATGCACTCGCCAGAAAGACAGAGAGAGACAGAGAGATAGAAAGCAAGAAATCACCCCCTGGGGGGATGGCCACACTGCAATCCCTTCTCATCCATTCTCCTCTCGGGATATTGGGCACGCACGCACACGAGCCCAGCCTGAGTTTAAGCCACCAGGTCCGAGACTTGAACCGCGGTCGGCTACATGGGAGTTCAGCGACATAGCCATTATGCTAAATGCTGGTCCTTGTCACTGAAAGTCTTTGACAATGTACCACAATATGATCTTGTTTGAAAAAAATGTCTCTCACTCTGGAATTTATGTATAAAGAAATGATATTCTCCTGAACCTCATAAAGTCTGCATGCGCAAGACTTTCTGTTGTTAGGTTTATATTTTCAGCAGCTTTAGATGTTGATCTCATTATTTGGCCAAATTCTGCTATAGGACTTCAGCTTCAGCCTGGAACTTGGAGGGCTATTTGATGTCATTTCCATATGTGCTAAACATGTGTCTGAACAAAAATGTTCACATAATGTAGGCATAATGAAGTCTAATCATTATAATATAATGGTAATGTCAACAAGGCTGACTTTAAAATATATTAATATTTAAATATTCATTCTCAAGAAAAATAAGCATTCTGTTTTTTTTTGGAGAGATTTTTGCTTTAGGGTGTGTGTGCTTGCCAGAAAGACAGAGAAAGAGAGACAGAAAGTGAGAAATCACCCCCTAGGAAAATTGCCACACCACAATTCCTTCTCATCCATTCTCCTCTTGGGATGTTCGGCACGCACACACATGTGCCCTGCATGAGTTTAAGCCATGGAGTCCAGGACTCAAACCAAGGTCAACCTCATGGGAGTCCAGCGACATAGCCATAACTCCAACTGCTGGTCCCTGAAAAAAAAGCACTCTTAACGTACAATCGTAAAAGGCAAAAATCTCATTGGAACTTTTGTCAGTTAAATCACAAATATTTTTATTGCCTGAATAAAATAATTCTTCTAAAAGAATAATTTTAATATAAAATCAATAATTAATCATTTATAGTTAATATATAAATAGCTAATATGGCAATTAACAGAATGCAGTAATTATGCACATATAACAATAAACTTTTTTAAAAGTATTCTTTTAAAAACTTTTTAGGTTTGGGACCAGCAGTTAGTGCAATGGCTATGTCGCTGGACTCCCATGTAGTCAACTGTGGCTCGAGTCCTGGACCCGGTGACTAAAACTAACACCAGGTGCGTGTGTGTGCGTGCCCAAGATCCCGAGAGGAGAAGGGATTGTGGCATGCCCCCCACCCTGGAGGGGTGATTTCTCGCTTTCTGTCTCTTTGTCTGTCTCTGTCTTTCTGGCGCGCACATGCGCCTTATAGCAAAAACCTCTCAAAAAAAAAAAAAAAAAGAGAAAAAATTTTTAGGTTTTTGCTGTAGGGCTTGTGTATTCACTGGAAAGAGACAGAGAGAGGAAAAGTGGGAAATTATCCCCACAGAGTGGATGGCCATGTCACAAGCCCTTCTCCTCCATTCCCTTCTCAGGATCGTGAGCACATGTGCATGTGCAACTGGTATGATTCTCATGCCTCTAGGTGCAGGTCTCAGACTGTGTTTTGCTATATGGGAATCCAACATATTAACTACCATGCCACCTGCTGGCCCCAGCTTAATATTGTACATACTGTTATAGAGAAGACTAAAGATTGTTTTGTAGCATAAATGTAATCTCTACTAAATTTATCTGGAGTACTAAACTGTAAAAATTAATGCAATTTGATAAGTGAATTTTGGTTTTGGTTATTTAATGTCATTTAGGCAATAAATGAAAACTCCTATTTGAGGACATGTCCATTTTGTGAGGATGAACTGAAGGAAAATTAGTAACTGACCACTTCAAAACTTAATAGAAGAAAATATGCTAGAACATGTTAACAACCTCTTCAATCAAGGTATGGTTAAAAATATTGAAAACTATGAAGTAAAGAAGAAAGTACTCAAGAGAAATAAAATACGCAGAGCATTTTGTTTTTACTAATCCATTATTTTAAAGCTTATTTATATATCTTTTCTATCAGAGATACAGAGAGAGAGAGAGAGAGCAGAAAGGCACTTCCAAAAGAGCCTTTTTTGTTTTTTAGAGAGAGATATTTGCTATAGGGTGTGTGTGCTTGCCAGAGAGACAGAAAGACAAATAGCAAGAAATTCTCCCCAGGGGGATGGCCATGCTGCAATCCCTTCTCTTCTGTTCTCTTGGCATGTTGGGCATGCATGCACACATGCCAGGTGTGAGTTTTAAGCCACAGGGTCCGGGACTTAAAGCACGGTCTACTACATGGGAGTACAGCAACATAACCATTACACCATCTGCTGGTCCCATTTTTGAGCATTATTTGGAAAGACAGTTTTTCAATGATGAAAAAGGAATCTTTACCCAAATTCCTTATTCATGGATGCCAAGGAAAGCCTAATTATATATATATATGTATTCATTATTCAGAGTATATATTATTAATTAATAGTAATCTGTGAGTTTTCCCTCAACAAACTTCTGCCAATAGTACAAGCATTTTTCAAAATTTGGAATTTTTCTACTGACTTGAACTTCTACATCTCTTATATACTAAATTAAGAAATATACTTGATTTGAATTCTTAAATATACTAATATCTTTTTTGTTTAATTTGTCATAAAATTTAAATAAACAAGTCCTATATTTTGATATCTATAGTGGTATTTTTTTGACTTATGAAAATACATTAAAATTATACATGGTGTAATATTTTTTGCATTAAACTAAACTTGTACATTAATTGCATTTTTTCCTCAAACTTTTGAGTTCTCTCATATACTACTCAGTTTATTTTTATTTTGTTTGTCTGTGGAATACTCTTAGATATTGACTCTGTTTCTCAGGAATAACTGTAAAAACTAGAGATAACAAAATATTATCAATTGGGACAATTTTGGAATTGAGTTCATTTTATAGAGGAATTCACTAAGATTTAATGTTAATTCCAGAATCATTTTTTATCTTACAATAAGGCATGATTTGCTATGATATATAATCTGACATACATTTCAGTGAACTTTTATAAGTACCTACTCTTTTTTTGTGATTTTATTTTGCCATTATTGATAAACATACAGTAATTGTGGCCACTGGATTGTTATATATGTTCGTTACTCTATTTTTGTTTTCCTTGATCCACAGGTTTTAAAAATTCATGGTAAATAAAACATTCATGGGCAATAATTTCTCATCTGCAAAGTACCAGGGTTAATGTGCAAATATATTAAATGCAATACCCAAAGCATTTTAGCACATTAACATCTCATCTCAGAATGCTGAAAGAATGCAGCATAAAATGTACCTGCAGAAATACTGTTAAGTTATAGGCCAGTATTTGAACTGTAAACATTCATCAAACTAGGTGAGATGCTAAATAAAGTTTTAAAAAGATGAATCCACAGATGCAAAATCCCACACAACTTTTAATTTTCTATAGATACATGATAGAGACCAGCACATGGTGTAATGGTTACATCGCTGGACTTCCATGCAGTTGACCACAGTTCAAGTTCTGGACCCGGCAGCTTAAACTCACACTGGGTGCATGTGCATGCTTGCCCAAAATCCAGAGAGGGGGATGGAGGAGAAGAAATTGTGGCATGGCCATCCTGCATGGGGGAGAAGGTGATTTCTCACTTTCTGTCTCTCTGTCTGGCAAGAGAGACACCCTATCACAAAAATCTCTGTCTTTCAAAAAAGAAAGATATTATAAATGTTGTGTTTTCATGCTAAATAAGAAAAACAAGCAACTGACTATACAGATAGATATACTACCTCTAATAAAATTATAGTAATGATGAATACCATAATTGTAAAATTTGGTTTGTTCCAAATAATTTGATAATGATCCAGTATATTATATATCATGTAATTTTTTTAATCTACTAGGATTGGTTCTATTTTGATTCTCATATTTTAAAAGCATAGATTGCAATTTAGAGTAATTAAACAAAAAAAATATTAACTTTATTGCCATAGGGCACATGTGTTCTCTGGAGAGAGACCGTGAGAAGGAAAGTGAGAAATCACCCCCCCAGGGAGGATAGCCACACTGAAAATCCTTTTCCTTTATTTTCATCCTGGGGTTTAAAACACACATACACACATACCCGGTGGGATTTCAAGCCATGGGGTCCAGAACTCAACTGCAGTCGGCCATGTGAGAGTCCAGCACCTTAACCACCATGCAAATTTCTAACACACACCCTCATACAAATTTCTAGAACAATGTCTGACCAAATATCTATTCACCTATGACCTAGTTGAATTAAAAAATAAAATTGGTTCTATGTCTTAGCAATCATAAATAATGCTGCAATAAATATAGATGTGCAACTGAATACAGTTGGCTGCATTCTTCTGTCCTTTGGGTAGATACCCGGGAGTGGAATTGCTGGGTCATATTGTAGTTCTATTGAAGGTCTTTGAGAAACCTCCATATTGGTCTCCACAGTGGTTGGACCAATTTACATTACCACCAACAATGTGGGAGAGTTCCCCTTTCACCACATTCCTGCCAACACTTACTATTTTTCATTTTTTAAATCTTCACCATTCTGACTAGGGCTAGGTGGTATCTCATTGTAGTTTTGACCTGAATCTCCCTTATTTTTTAAATATATTTTTTATTTCAATTTATTTTATAGAGTCAATCACATGTATCATTTAATTTGCAAAGCAAATATTTCAACATGTATTCATTTCTCACCAATTCAGTTGGGGATAGTATACACATCATTTGCAACAGACAATAACCCATCTCTCTGTCCCACAAATGTCCCATTCTTCCATTTCTCTCCCCAGTGTCCGTCCTCAGTCCCTTCTCCTTCACCCACCCTCTTCCCACACTGTCTCCAGTATTTATAACCATTTTCTACGTTTCTATATCCTCTAGTCTTTCAGTTTCAGCCATAGAGTATGGACAGTCTGTATGTATTAACTGGAGACATACAATGTCTTTCCTTCATAGCCTGACTTGCTTCACTCAGCAGTATCCTTCGTTTCAAGGAAAGCTCATTTGCTGGTCTGGAGTTGATTCTCAAAGAAGAAAAATGATCTGCAGAGGATGGCAGGATTTTGACCCTAGACCCTGGGACTCTACACACTTTGATTGAACTATTGGGGCCTGCCAAAGTCTCCAAATGGCAATTCTGACTGCCACTGGCACTTTGGGCACCATTCAATCTACTGGATCATATAGACCAAGTGGCAGAGCAGCTTGCATGGATGGCACTGTAGTCTTTGGTTCTGGGCCTCACTCATAACTAGTAGCATTGGGGTTGTTGGATAAATGTGCTGAAGCTATACATCCAGATAAGGAATATGTTGCCAGTAAATGATATGGGTGATATTTTGTGTATCTTTATTGCTAGCTCATGTCATGAACTATCAGTGAGTCCTCTTTTTACCACTAGAAATTGTCCTTCATGTCTTTAAACCTGATCATAGTAGACACCCAATTTCAGAAATCCCAGAACCAATTCAGAAAATTCATACTTAGGATATATTCCTCTAAAGCTACTATCAGTATTAAATTCATTTATATATTATTATAATTTCTGACTTTTTTAAAGAAAAATTAAATAAATCATTTGGTGCTTTACTAATTAATTATTGTTTGTTGGTTATATTAAGATACCTAAAACATCACCCTCATCTTCTTTTTCTTATAGGCCAAAAACTCCTTATTCAGGATAATTTTTCAAGTTAAAAAGAACAATCCTTTAGGGACCAGCAGGTGACGTGATGGTTAAGGTGCTGGACACTCCCACATGACTGACCATGGTTCAAGTCCTGGACCTGGCAGCTTGCTTTCTCACTTTCTCTCTCTCTCTCTGGTCAAATTAAAATAAGTGATTGAATAATTAAAATTTAAAATTTATTCTTATTATTCTAATTTTAGCCCAAATTGTCTACTTAGTTAACATTCAATTTTTGAATTTTGCTTTTTAAATTATTTTGTAAGTATGATGTGTGTGTCATGTGTGTGTGTATGTGTGAGCACATACATATGTGTTTGTGTATCTACGCTGTTTTCTCAACAGGACATTCCAGTTTCAGGTCAGTAAAGTAGTTGATTACTTAATTTACTTGATATTTTTTAATACTTCACATAAGGCAATGCACACCAAAGAAGTCAATAACTTATAATAAGAAGGTGTATTTTTCTAAGATATCTGTATAAAGTATACACAACCTCTCTCTCTCTCTCTTTCTCTCTCTCTCTCTCTCTCTATATATATATATACACACATATATATATTATATATAATATAGTATATATTTATGTATACTATATATACTATCTATATTTCTATATATAGTGTGTGTGCATATGTGTACATATGTATGTATGTATTTATATATTTTCAAAATACTAAGAAATAAGTGTTGGTTGTGTACCATGTTCCAGTCAAGTAAATGCCCTTCCATATAATTTTTGGCATTAAATAAATGTGCAGTCTCAGATGAATTGGTCTCTTCTTCATTGTACACTAAGAAGATGAGTTATGTAAAATTTAAATTTTTAGCTAGTTTTTCAAATCACAGTACAAAATTAATAATTAATAGATATTTTATATTTTATGTTTTAGAGAGGAATTTGCATTACTATCTTTTGAGCTTCTAACTTATTTTTGAGAAAAATAGGCTTGTCTTCTCTAATTTATATATGGGAAAGCTAAAGTTAAAAGAACTTAAACTAATTGCCAGTATTTTAATTATCCTAATAGTGCAGGAAGAAAAATTAAACCATACCCTAAGCCTTCACCAGAACAATACAGAAAAAGTTCATAAACTAATAATGTGGAGGAGTTGAACTCACAAAGCTGTGTCTCAATTTCAAAGTCCAAATAAATGAACTAAGCTTAATGATGCTAGATGTTCTGTTCATGCTAAGATTATTTTATTTGGAGGAACATTACTCCTGCTATGACCTGAGAAGAATGTAAGAAGCCTTTTCCTTGAATTATCTTTATGAAAAAGAAGATGATTCCAAGGTCATAACTCATAATTATTTATGGTTTAAGTGAATAGTTGAACAAGTAGGTCTTTATAGAGGCATTCTTATGCTGATTAAGATCCCAGGAAGTCTTTGTTTTTCCTATTACCTTATTTATTTATTATCTTTTAACATTTAATTATCTACATGTTCCCTGAGACAGAGACAGAGTATCTACATATTCTCTGAGCTAGAGACAGAGAGAGAGAGAGAGAGAGAGCGAGTTCTTTCATCAGGGCCTTGATGCTGTGCTGCACCCTCAGCCTTCAGCCAGACCCATCTTTGGTAGGAGAGTGCCTTGGTACCCAGAGAGATCTCTTATGTGGGATCAACTTGCAGAGCATTGTGTTTTCCCCCTGTGCCACCATGAGACCCCCATATACCTGGCTTATAACCACTGAAATGTCAGTTGATCTGTTAGGTCCACATCACTCTTTGACGTGTAAGTAAGTGAAAATCAGCAAGTGTGAGTATTTTGCTGTGGTAGAAGTAGGATAGTTTTATTTATGAACAGCCGTTTGGGAAAATAAGAGAACTAATTATTTACCTAGGAGTGAAAGTAATGGTGACATTGGTAAATAGTTTTTATTTGTAAATAGTAAGTATGATTTTCAAATAATTCTTTTCTTCTTTTCTTTTTTATTTGACAGAGGGGAGGGGATGAGAAAGCACCCTGCTTCGTGGGGCATGGTCATGCTGTAGTCCCTCCTCTTCCATTTCTCCCTTGTTTTGGGATTTGGGGCACACACTCATACATATCCAACATGTTGCTCAAGTCACTGGGTTCAGTACTTGAACTGTGCAGTCAGCCACACATGTGGGATCTTCCAGCTTTCACCACACCATGGACTGGCCTTGATTTTCAAAGCTTTTAGCAAATAAATCAAATAATTTATTTATTAGCATGGTGGTTGATTCAAATACTAGCAAGGGGCCAACCAGTTGCATGGTGGTTAAGGCAGCTAGATCCCACATAGCTGACAATGCAGTTCAAATCCTGGACCTGGTGGCGTAACAAAACTCTGGAGCAAGTGTGTTCATGCTTAAAATCCTGAGAGGAGAATGGATGGTGGACATCTCCCCTAGGGTATGCTCTCTCTCTCTGTCTCTGGTGAACACACAGGCCATATGGCAAAATTAATTAGATGAAGAAGAAAAAGAAGAATCATTATCTATTTGTCAATCTATATCAAGGCTTTCTTAATAAGAAAAAAAAAACAAGAGTTTTACCCCACCTTTAACCAATATAGACTTTAGTGGTATAAATTTCCTGTTCTCATGACATTTCTCAACTTTCAAAACATTGTGTTTTTGTTTTCATTTAGTTCAAAATAAGATTTAATTTTCTTTATAGCTTGTATTTTGACCTACTTTAAAATGTACCTTTCTTTCTTTCTTCCATGAGTCAGAGAGACTGTGAAACAGAGGCAGAGAGACAGCAACTCCAACAAGATCTTGATGCAATGATCCACTCTGAGGCTCAGCCATCACCAGTCATGGACAAACGCCTGCCTGACATACTCAGAGAGGTCTTCAGACGTGAACCTGGAATGTTCCTATGTATTGTTGCCTCACAGAGCATCATATTTTGCTGTTATCTGACACCCCCAACCTATTGTTTTCAAAAGTATGCTAGTTTTCAAATATCTTGTGATTTTCCAGAGATCTTTTCTTTTTATGACTTTTAATTACTGCATACATGCCTCGAGTAACTTAAAATCTTTTGAAGTTAGTTTTACTTAAATATATTGTCTATATTTTATTCTGTTTCTGTAATTTCAGAGAATGTGTATTCTGTTATTTCACACACACACACACACACACACACACACGCATACACACAAGTTCCATTTCCATTGTTTTTCATTCCTGTATGTAGATCGATATTTTCCTGTAATGTGATGTTACTTATGCCTAACAGACACACTTAAATAATCTTTGTGGTGGGAGGGCACTAACAATTAATTGCTTCAGCTTTTGCCTTTCTATCAATTTGTCTTCCTTGTAGAAAGGTAGTCTCGTCACGTCTAGAATTCTGTAGTAATGCATATCCCAGTCAGTACATTAAGCATACACCCTACTGTGTTCTCACTTATATTGCTTGATAGAATCACATGCTATTGTTCAGATCTTTGTTTTATTTTGTAATTTGTCTTTCCCCCCCTCGCTTCTTCAGACTCTTTAAATTGTTTTCCTCTTTTTTTATTAGTTTTGAGTAATTATATGATAAATTCCTTGGCTTTAATTTTTCATATTTCTTGTGTTTGGAGTTTGTTGAGGTTCTTGACCATCAACTACTTAAGGAATTCTTTTATAAACAGACTTGCAGGATATTGTTTTATATATCTCTGATGTTTGTTTCACTTTGGAACTTTTGTGCCTGTATGCTTTTCATTTTTGGTAATATTTATTGTGTCTTAAAGTTCACTCACATTTTCTTCTGCTACATTGAACATGCCAATGAGCTTATTAATGTAGTTTTCATCTCACAAACTATAGTTTTCATCTTGGAGGGTTTCATTTGTACATTTAAATCTGCCCTGTGTCTACCTATTTGTAGATGTAAAATATAGGTTTTTTTTAAACTTTATTTATATATTTCTTGAGCAAGAGAGACAGAGAGAAACAGAGATATGGCACACCCCCAGCAGGATCTTGATGTCATGATCTACCCCATCCTCAGTTAACTGTGATCATGAGCCCACATATGCCTTGAGGACTCAGAGAAGTCTCCAAATGCAAGCTGGTAATCTTATGTGGCTCTGCCTCATGAGAATTACATTTTATAGCTAAACCACTGCTTGGCTCTGGAATATAGTTTTAATACTCTTAAATGTCTTTCTATGCTAATTATAACAACTGAATTTCAATTTCAATATTGTTCATTTTTTTTCCCTCACTTTAGTTTATATTTTTCCAGCTTCTTCCTAAGCCAAGTAACATTTGGTTGGATGCCAGATATTGTACATCCTAACTTGGTAGGTAATGAATCCTACTATATTTCTCAATATGTACTTGAGATTTGTTCTAGGACACACCAAATGTGAAATAGGTTGGATATTTTTCAGATTTACTGGCTTGTTAGTCAAGAGTGCTATTCAATCTAGGACCAATTGTCCCCCAATATTGAAGCAAGATCTTTCCATGTTTCTCAAAATGCACTATGAAGCTTCAGTTTTTGTAACCTGGGTATTGGGAATATATTTCTTCTTGTGTAACTGCTGGATACTGTTACAGCTAATACTTTCAGGTGATTTATTTTCCCAGCATCTTCATCATTAGTTAAATACTCAAATAAGACCTTTTACACAGCCCCATTTTTTATCTTTGTGCTGTTTTAACCTCTCTTGTGTTCTTTTATTTTAATTCAAGTTACCGTGGATTTAGCAGATGATCAAATGCTTTTCTTCAACACCAAGAGTCTGCCTAGTGTCTTTGAATCTCATCCTAGAAATTGTCTGAAGTAATGCAATAAATTTCAGGTCGTTCCTTATTTGTTTCCCATCTCTCAGGGATTAGTATTCTTAATTGTCTGAAGAACCGTGATTTGAATACCTTTGTTTCATTTTTTTTTTTGATTGTTTTAGATTGGATGGTAAAACTTATGCCTAGTCTCTATCTTTATCCAAAGTGGAAACCTCTGGAGATTAATCTTTATTTTTTTCTTTTTTGGAGAGGTTTATTGCCATCGGGCAGGGCACGTGCACTCGCCAGACGAGAGACAGAGAGATAGAAAGTGAGAAATCACCCCCCAGGGGGGATGGCCACGCTGCAATCCCTTCTCCTCCATTCTCCTCTCAGGATCTTGGGTATGCATGCACACGTGCCCGGCATGAGTTTTAAGTCACCGAGTCTGGGACTAGAACCACAGTCGACTATGTGGGAGTCCAGCGACATAGCCATTACGCTAACTGCTGGTCCCCTGGAGATTAATCTTTAATACATTGTTGGAGGGAGAAATTTTGAAATATGCAGCTGGATTTTACTACTACAATATCCCTTACCCATTTAGGAAACCAATGTGTTAATTCTGCCTCATGTTCAGGATATAGTCCAAATATACAGGATATGGATAAGCACGGAGTATATCTGTAGACACACTGGGCCACTAAATGACTAACTCAGTCAGCACAACATTGTTACCTCACTCAGAGTTGCATGTCTTGGGGATGTTTTGAAACTCTTGGGCTTACCATGAAATTAGACCCAGTATCCTATGATGCCTAAAAAAATCTGGACATTTCAATTGTTCTTAGTGCACAATTACTCTATTGATTTAATCACTACAGGGGAAGATTTTGCTATGTTTTGTTATGCAATTTGGAAAAAATAAAATAGGATTGTAATGGAAATATCTAAGTAGAAAGTCATCTACTTTTAGTGGTAGTAGTTGTTTAACTTAAAATTTAAGTGAAATGAAAAATTTAAAATTGAAGTTTAAATAAAATAACGTTAACATTTTAGAATAAGTATTTCTTATGATCATTCTAAGCGGACTTCAACTTCTCCTAGAAAATTATTCCAACAGCACTATAATATCTTTGCAACAAAATACTACAATTTGAACTACCCAAAATGTTTTTCTTTGCTTTCTTCATTTATGTTTTATTTATTTAATAGTTTTTAATCCCTCAATAGATATTTTTAATGGCCTACTATTATGCCAGCCATTGATCTGGATTTCTCATTTTTAGAAGACGAACAAAATAATCTGGATTCTATCCTTGTGACACAGACTGACGACATTTATCTTACCTAGACTGAACAAGTCTATGAAAATATTCTGTGATAAATTCTAATTTATAATATAGATATTGGCATATTTGTTTTATACTTCTCTATTAGCTATCACCTTTTTGAGGTAGGATATGTGTCATAATTATGTCTTTATAAGTAGTCCTGCACAATATGAGCATGATTATGCTGATGTGGTTGAATAAAATGTAATTGATGGAGTTTAGTTTTGGATTTACTGGATTTCCATGAAACACTTAATATAAATTTTCTTAATATAAACCAGTAAACACACACACACGCACACACACACACACACACACTTCTACCGCAAGTAATACTTGGCAAAATCTATTTAGATAATCGTAAGTGATCCCCACCCATGTGAATGAGATTCTACTTATCTGATATTAATGTTTCATCTATTACTTGAACATACAGAGTACAAAATTTGGAAAATGAAACATTTTATGGTAAAGAACTCTGTACAAAAAAAGTGGAAGTTCAATATTAGAAAATTCTTATGCTAGATAATAACCTAGACAGTGAAATTTTACACTTTCAATCTTGTATTTAACGCAAAATGAGTTTCATACTTCACAAAACTGGTTTTAGAATAAAATATTTTCTATATCACCATAATAAAGCAATGGTTAAGATAAAATACATATTAAATAAAATATTCAAAATCTATACAAATCATATATTAAAATATTATGGTGCCATCCGAATGGCTTTGCAGATGATCTACTGTTTTTATAGCTGATTTCATTAGTAATTTTCTTCATCTAATGACTGTATAATTAAACCATAATGGGAAATATAGGTTTATGTATATTCATAGGGAATTCATGACAACAAAACAAAGTATAATTAACTGCAAACACAAAATGCATTTTAATTTATATAAAGGTTTTTTCCATACAACTTATTTTTTGTTAAAAAATAGAGCAAAGTAATAAATACTAAACTTCTTGATAAAATGGTCCACATAACAGAAATCTGTGTTTTTTTTGTTTATGCCAGTGACTCAGACTACATAATACTTTAGTTACCATAATTAAGTTAATATAATTGTTTCCTAATATTATTATATTTGTTAGAATAATACAGCAGAGACAATTACTACACTGCCCTTTATAGTGCAACTAAATCTTTTTGTTTTTGAGTGAAAAAAAAAAAACAGTGTATATTTGTAGGTATAAATTTATTTTTGGTTTAGTAGAGATTAGATTCTAATATCTAAATTATTTTTCATTTATCCAACAATTCAAGAACCAGTAATGTTTGAAATCAACCTCAATTTCCTTTGTACCATTAAGTATTAACCATTGTAATATGCACTTTTGAAATTTAAACTATATAATAAAATAAAATTAAAATTATGCCAAGCAATGAGTTTTTTTTTTAATTTTACCTACTTATATGCAACTAGTTTATTGTTTAATGATAAGCAGCAAAAGAAACACATCATTTTCATCTCCTTAAATGTATTTTTTAGAAACAAAAAAATACACATCTTTCAAAATGTACCTTTCCTGCCAATTGAGATGTTAGGTGGTATTCTAGTGTGCGGATGTCCTAGAAATAGCAGGTAAAACTGGAAAGTGGATACTGTAACCAGTTTTCTGAATACTTCCCTGTACATATTTCCAAAATAGTTGTATTCATTCACTTGTTCATGGTCTCTTATATTTAGCACATATGTATTTGATAAGATATTTGAAGATGTTTCTAAGTTTTAGTTAAAAGAAAATTAACCTCAACTTCTCATTAATAGAAGGTAATTGTCTCTGCTTCTCTCTACTTGTCTATGTTACAGGAGCCTAAATAAAAACTGGGCTATCTCTCTGAATCACTATGTCAGAGAAATAACTTTACAAGCAAGCAGCTGGATTTCCCAAGCTGCTAGGATGCATAAGGATTAAATCCCAAACACAGGCATATTTCAGTAACTAGCATCAATCCCTACAGCCACAGCTCCCCCCAAGAGAGTCAGTAATGAATGGCTCAGCTAATTAGATTGTGCTGGTTGAGAAAGATGCTTGGAATAATGAACCCGCAGACTTAATTGGCCCAGAACAGGATAGGGAAATATTTAGAAATATTAGGTGAAATTGATTGCTTTTTAAAAAATTGCAATAAGAGGCTGGAGATAGAGAAAAAATAGAGAGAGAAAAAGAGATATATATAGAGAGAGAAATCATCCCCTATAGGGAATGGTCATGGTTCAATTCCCTTTTCTCCATTTCTTCCTCCTTTTGGGATTTTTGGGCATGCACATACATACATGGGTGTGTTTTTCAAGCTGCCAAGTTAGGGACTTGAAATGTGGTATCCAGTTACCATAACCTCCATGCTACAGGGAGGGCCAAATGATTTTTTAAGGCAAATATTTTATTTAGAATATCAATGTATAACACCAATGTATAAGACCAGATGTTTTCAGTGATTAAAGAGAAGAGAGTATCAGAATTTGTAATATGCATAACCTAAAACATTGAGCCTAGCACTGAATTATATTGGTATACATGTATCTTCTGCACGTTTAAAAGAAATACGCAACAGACTATGGATAGGAAAACAATTTCAGGGACCAGCAGATGGCATAATGGTTATGTCGTTGGACTCCTATTTAATCAACTGCAGTTCGAGTCCTGGACCCAGCAGCTTATACCTCACACCAGGTGCATATATGTGCATGCCCAAGATCCCGAGAAGAGAATGAAGAGAAGGGATTGTGGTGTGGCCATCCCCCTGGGGGGTGATTTCTTGCTTCCTATCTCTCTGACAAGCAAGTACACACTATAGCAAAAATATCTCTGAAAAAAATTTCATAAAAGTTACAGCTATAAGTGGGGTTACTTTAATGTCAGAGGATGTGATAATATGGAAGTAAATAGGTAGATAGCCAGATAGATAGATAGATAGATAGATAGATAGATAGATGGATGTGATGTGTACTAGTTATCAACTAGTTATAATATCTCAACCACTTCTAAAAAGACTAGTAGCTCTCTGATTAGTAGAAGCCTATTAACATTTATTATAAGCAAAGGAAAGAACCAAAACAATGTGCTTTATAGATTTGGTATACCTCAGTGTTTCCTATAATAATTAAAATATGGTTTAATGTGTTCAGAAATAGCATAGAGCTGAAAAATTTAATGGAGTCCTAAGAGAAAATGACTTAAATATAAAACTGAATTTATTGGGAACCAGCAGTTAGCGTAATACTATGTCGCTGGACTCCCACGTAGTCGACCGTGGTTCGCGTCCCGGACCCAGTGGCTTAAAACTCACGCCAGGTGCGTGTGTGTGCGTGCCCAAGATCCTGAGAGGAGAATGGAGGAGAATGGATTGCGGTGTGACCATCCTTTCTGGGGGGTGATTTCCCGCTTTCTGTCTCTGTGTCTCTGTCTGTCTGTCTAGCGAGCGCACGCGCCCTATAGCGAAAACCTCTCCAAAAACAAACAAACAAACAAACAAAAAAACTGAGTTTATTTTTGCAATTATTCTGCAGGAATTTTTTCTTCATTTTATTTAGGTCAACACAAAAGAAAGGTGGGCAGTTTGATGAGTTTTCGAGAATATATAATGCTTTATAAGCACTATCACAACATAGAGGATTTTTTATTATCCTAAAATATTGCCTTCTGTTGTTCTGCATCAATCTTATGTGTCTTCTCCCAGCACCTGTCAACAAGTAATCCACTTGTTATCCTTATAGTTTTGCCTTTTATAGAATGTCATTTAAGTGGGGTAATAGAGTTTATAACCACTTGGGTTTGATTTTTCAACATTCACTTATACTTCTTTTCTTCCTCTTTACCCTTCAAACATGATCTTTAATACAGAAAAGAAATTATAAAATAAATCACCTTATCCACAGTCATTTAATAAGCAACTGAGAGGTAAAAATGATAACTGGTGAGTAAATAGAATTTATTTTTAAAAAAAGAAGAAAACGTACATGTAAATGATTTGTACCATATACAGTCATTGGAAAAATGACTAAAAATTAATTACAAATCAATCAATATTGAATTTAAATGTAAATATGTGAAGAACACATATACATACATAATAGGTGTTGGGGGTGAGTCATTCATGGGATAATAAAAGAAACTAATGTGAAATTAAAGTTTTCAAGAGATTAAAGAAGGATCTCAAAGGCACACATTTGTAGAAAAGAATGAGTAGGATTTGTTTCAGAGAATCATGTCTAAATGAGTGGTTAAGTTTTGTTTTCATTTTGAATGGGATAAGACAAGAAAAATATTATAAAGATAATGTATTAATATTCTTGGTTTGGACAAAAGACACTTATTTTGGCTCATCTAAGCACAAATGGACTATATTGGAAACATAGAATGACTCAGATTTAACAACAACAACAAAACAGTGAATGTGATTTGGACATTGCAATAAACATGGGGGATTTCACCCAGATGAGAGTCCTATATTTGTGACACCTTATTAGAGAGAGAGACTGCATGGCAAAAAATGAGGGCAAGTATAGCCAAGATAAGTGATTATCATCTCTTCATTTCCCTAACTAAAAATCTGAATATACTTTAGACTCATTGGCAGTTATGTATGTTAAGTGACAAAATATTGAACAAAGGACCATGGCAAGAAATAAAGGATATCATTTCTAGGTGAGCCTTAAAATCTTACACACATAATTCTATCTAGTTTTTTTTAGCTACCATTATATTATCCTCATTTACAGTCATCTCCTAGTGCCTGCAACCACCATTCTATTATCTGTTTTTATGAGTTTGACAATTTTAGAAACTTAGTTTTAGTAGAATCATGTATTTACACTTTTGCAACCAGTTTATTTTACTGAAAACAATGTTTTCAAGAATATCTATATTTCCCTATATTGCAGAATTTCTTCTTTTTGACAGTGGAATTATATTTTGTTATATGTATATATCATTTTTTAAAATCCATTTATCCAACAATGACTATTTTTGTTGCTTTCACATTTTGGATACTTGTGTATTGTAATGACCATGGATATGCTAATATTTCATCAAGATTGTAATTTCATTTAAAAAAAAAACAGCGAAAAGTGAGATTGCTAATTTTTAATGTGATTTTTAAGAGCCTTTTATTTTATTTTATTATTTTTTTTGCTATAGGACACATGTGCTTGCCAGAGACATAGAGAAAAACAAAGAGAGAGAGAGAGAAAGTGAGAAACTGCCTTTCCAGGGGGGTTGGCCTTGCCACTATCCCTTCTTCATTCTCCTCTTAGGATCTTGTGCATCCACACATGCACGCCTGGGTTGAGTTTCAAGCCACCATGTCCAGGTCTAGAACCATGGTCAACCATGTGGAAATCCAGCACATTAACCACTATGCCACCTGCTGGCCCCATGATGATCCTATATTTGTGTTGAATCATTCATCATATTGTTTTATTTAAGGGCTGTGCCAATATGTATTTCCACCAAAAGTATGCAAGGACTCTGAACTCTGATCTCTCCACAACCTTACCAATGCTTGGTTTCTTTAGTTTAAAGGACATTTTATAAAATTCAACACCCTTTCATGGTAATATTCTCAACAAACTAAAAGGAAATTACCTCGACTTAATAAAGGCCATGTATGAAAAACTCATATCTAACATCATTATAAATGAGGACAAACTAATATCATTTCCACTATCAAGACGAGCACATCAACTGTGCAACTTCTATTCAATATAGTACAGACATCCTAGTGAGAGCAATTAAGAAAGAAAAAGGATTAAGAAAACCAAATCACAATGGAAAAAAAAAAAAAGTAGAATTATCCCTGTCTGCCAATGACAGGATCTTATATATACAATATCCTAAATCGTCTATGAAATTTTATTCACAGTAATCATAAAAAAATCAGCAAAGTTTTAGAAAACAAAATGAGCATACATTAATTTCTATACATTAATAATGCAGTACATAAAAAGAAAATTTAGAAAACAATTCTATTAGCAATAGCACCCAAAATAATAAAATACCTAAAAATGAACTTAACTAAGGAGTAAGAGACTTGGATTCTGAAAACTGTAAAACATTGATGAGGTTTGAGAGAAATTAGGAAGTTGCAAAAATGCAATAATCTCATATTCATGACTTGGAAGAATCAATATTATTAAAATATATTTATTATTACTTAAAGTGGCCTACAGATTCAGTGCAATCCATATCAACATCCCAGTTGCACTTCTTTCAGAAATAGAGAAAAACATTCTACAATTCATTTTGACTCACAAAACTCAATAGCCAAAGTAATTGTGAAAGAGAAGGCTGGTGGCCTAGTAATTCTTGATTTCAATATGTTTTACAGAGCTATGGTCATTAAAACTATATTGTATTGGCATAAAGTCAGATATATAGGCCAAAGGAAAAGTATAGAGGACTCATAAATAAATAAATGTGTATTTTTTTCATCTGATATTAAAAAAGGTGTCAAGAATACACAATGTGAAAAGGACAATCTCTTCAATAAGTGTGATAAGAAAATGTACCCACATGCAAAAAAATACAATTCAATCCTATCTTTCATTGTACACAAAAATCAACCATTAATGCCTATTTCTCTATCTTGCAAATGTTCAGAGGCGGTGGGGTACGCTCAGGAATTCTAACCTCACATTAGTGAGGATTAGTATAGTATGCTATTCACGATTGCTAAGACATGGAACCAGCACAAATGCCTCTGTATGGATTGAGGAACTGTGGCACATATACTCTACAGAATACTATTCAGCCATTAAAAAAAAAAAAAAAAACCAAAACCCTGGCTTTTGACAAAACGTGGAAGATTATGGAAGATTTACTGCTGAGTGAAGCAAGCCAGGTTATGAAGGAGAGACACTGCATGTCCCCACTTAATATATACCGAGTGTCTGCACTCTATGACTGAAACTGATTGACCTAAGGTTGTACAAACACAAGAGATGGTGTATAGTGCCAGAAGTGGAGTGTGTGAAGAAGAACCTATGGAAGGACATTTGGAGGAGGGATACGGAGACGGAGCATTGACGGGATGGGGAGGAGTGGTGTTATTGGTGGAAGATATTCTGATTAACTGGACTGGGGAGAAATGTTCACATATTGAAATGTTCGCTTTGTAAGCTAAGTAATATGATTGCATGTATATAAAAAATTAAAATAAGGAAAAGTGAATAAAAAAAGAAAAAGAAAAAAAAATAGACTTACATTTGGCTTCAGCTTCATGCATTGCTCCCAAGATGTCAGGTAAGAGGATGTGGCAACTGGAAAAAAAATGTGGAAGAGAAAAAGAAAGTGTCACAAAGAACAAATGTTCTTATTTAACCTTTCAACTGAAATTTTCATCATGTTCTTTGAGAGGTGATAGATCTTTTAAGCTCTAAAACTAGAAAGAAAGAAGAATAATATTGACTCAAAGACTTATTCTCTGGGTCACACAGAACAAATATTTCAACTTCATACTGTTCAGTTTTCTCACTTATAACATTTTTATATCAGTATTGGTTGTCTCCTAGGATGGAAGAATGGAATAAGATAGGGGATGTGAAACAGAACCTGATAACTTTGTAATCTGCTATCAACACATGCTAAGAGTTTTGGGATGATCATTATAATAGGGAAAGTCAAATGATCTAGTTAACAAAATAAATATTCTATGCCAACCTGGCTACTGGTCTTCAAAGTACTCTCAGAAAATTTCTAGTTCTTTCCATTCATCGCTTGTGTTGATCTCTAAGGCATAATTTTTTTGGAACCCCAAAGTGAAGTACAAGAATCTCTAGAGATGGATTGTATGTTGTCTTGTCTTATGGTTTTCTACAAAATCCATTATGAAACACAATTTAAAGGAGAACTCTCTGACCTCTTCTGCCTGTGGGAATTTTATCCATTTATAAAAAGAGAGCTATAGTTTATAGATAAGTTCTCTGTGAATTAGGGATTGTAGCGATGAACAAATATGTTGCATCTGTGCTAGGAGAGTGAGATTAAAGATTAAGGGAAATCCTTGATTTCTCCTAGTACTTTTAATGTATGTAGTCACCTCTTCTTTAAAAGAGTAGTCAACCATGAATTGACCACTGAGTGTGCATCATTTCTAAAAAGAAAATTTTGACACTCCAGTGGCTTCCTCTGTAGGTTAAGTATTACACATAAAATATTAAACTTTATTTGTAGATTGACCTTTCTGCATTTCGCCAGTTATTTACCATAATGCCATTGAAGGTCTCAAAACCAAGTGGTGTTATTGCACAATCTCAATGTAGCAATTTCAAGACCCCTGAGGACATTTTCCATGTCTGAAAATAACATGACAAAAGGAACTAATCTTAAACAGAAAAGAAAGAACTGCAATACTTTTGTACAGATTAATAAAATATATTTATAAAAAGTTAAAAAAAATTGTAACTTTTTTGGCTTACTAATTCTTTATATTGAATATTAATTTTGTTGTTATATACATAACAGAGTGGAGATAAACTGCAAAAATTTAGAATTATTTAATGTAATACTGGTTTACAGTTGTCAATTTCTGAATTCAGATCAAGAGTAAAAGAATATGATAAAATGAACTGCCCCAACGCACATATGCATATATTTATTTTGAAGTTCACGTTAATTAAAAAACAATTCAAGCCTTCCTTTTGGCTGGAACCGCCATCTTCCAGTAACTAACCAAAATGATGAACACAAAGGGAAAGAGGAGAGGCACCCGATATATGTTCTCTAAGCCTTTTAGAAAACATGGAGTTGTTCTTTTGGTGACATATATGCGAATCTACAAGAAAGGTGATATTGTAGACATTAAGGGAATGGGTACTGTTCAAAAAGGAATGCCCATAAATGTTACCATGGCAAAACTGGAAGAGTCTACAATGTTACCCAACATGATGTTGGCATTGTTGTGAACAAATAAGTTAAGGGCAAGATTCTTGCCAAGAGAATCAATGTGCGTATTGAGCATATTAAACATTCTAAGAGCAGAGATAGCTTCCTAAAATGTATGAAGGAAAATGACCAGAAAAAGAAAGAAGCCAAAGAGAAAAGTACCTGGGTTCAACTAAAGCGCCAGCCTGCTCCACCCAGAGAAGCACACTTTGTGAGAACCAATGGAAAGGAGCCTGAGCTACTGGAACCTGTTCCCTATGAATTCATGGCATGATGGGTGTTAAAAATAAACTAATCTGTGGTCTATAAAAAAAAAAATCAAGTGCATTTGCATGGGTGAATACATACACTGCTAGTGAAATTTTTGATGAGTACAGAGGAAAAGTGAAAATGATTGTTCAAATGGTTAACAGTACAGGTAATAAGTAGATTTCTTAGACTATTATGACTGCATACAATTTTGTCATTTCATCTTTATGACCTTGAGTAGCAAATAAATGCAAACCTGGAGATAAGTTAGCTTATAGTTGGCAATGTGTCATATTTTTCATAAAGAGAAAGTATTGTGTTTTTTCAAGAAGAAAATCTTCAATAATTTCATAAAAATAGTTAGGCTTCTTTAATCGTATCTTGGCTAGAAACAGCATGATGAAATCTAGTATCCAGTCACCTGAAACATATGTATATAATAACTATATCTTATATTTTAATTATATTTTATGCACAACTACAAAATCTGTGGTGGGTTTTGGGAGATGGCCAGTCAATGAGAGGTCATGAAATGAAGAGTGCTTTAGAAAGCTACCACATCACTGGGAGCCCAATCATTGCATTCAGAAGTCCAACCTCTGTAACAATAGTCACCAAAACACAGCAAACATAGCTATCACAAAAAACATTTTTAAAAGATTAAATAGTTAAGGGGTATCTAATCGCTAAAGCCTACTTTTTTAATACACAAATAAAAATCTTACTAGTACATGTTTCTTTGTTCTCCATTATATTCAAATGTGAGTTAATTAAGGTTTCTCTGATTATTTTAGATTATGATATTACTTACAAGTATTACTTAAAGATAATATGAATCAAAATCATATTTTAAAGATCCCAGGAGATTGTGTTTACCCATCTGTCACCAGTGATAAATAAAATTCAATAACTAAGTAATTATTGAAAAATGTCAGCATAGCTTTCTTCACATGTAAAATTTAGCTGGGTTGGTTAGAGACTACCGTTTTCCAAATAAGGAGGCAAAGTGTTAATGGAACAAAGAAAGGTGATATTATCTGTTGAAGATATTTTATATTTTTATCAACTGCACTAGGGAGAAAAGTTCACCTGTTGAAATGTTCATTTTGTAAGCTAAATAATGTGATTGAATGTATAAAAGAAAGTGAAATAAAAAATGTGAAAAAAAAAATGACACTGGAGCCAGCAGATAGCGTACTGGTTAAGGTGCTGGACTCTTACATGGTCGACTGCAGTTCAAGTCCTGGACATGGCAACTTGAAAAATCACACTGGGCATGTGGATATGCATACCCAAAGACCCAAAAGAAGAATGAAAGAAAAAAGATTGTGGTACAGTCATCAGTCATCCCCCTTAGTGGGCTGTTTCTCACTTTTTCTATGTCTTTCTGGCAAATACCCTATAGCAAAAAAAAAAAAAAAAAAAAAAAAAAAAAAAAAATTAAATTAAAAAAAAAAAAAAACTATAAAAATTGATCCTTCTGATTTCCTTAGAATGTCACATATTATCCGTGGACAATTTTGACTTCAGTAATGTCAAAACAGAAACATAAAGTAAGTATGTGTCATCAATTGTGGGTTTTCTGCAACTTATTTAGAGACATAGGAGATAGCAGACAGACAGTGTAGAGAGAGGTATAAGAGACATAAAAATTAAAGAGTACAGAAGTTTGTATGAGTCTCCACATTTAGAACACTTGGGGACCTGATAATGGAGGGAATGAATGACCTCAAAATGCAGAATATCAACATTCACTGATCTATGTCCCATAAAATTTTCATTACTATATTCTGAGCCCAAAGTAATGTTCTATGGACTTAGAAGTAGAGGGAATAATCACAGACACACTCACATGCAAGAACATAGCACTGTGATTGCTAAGACTTATCAAATTCCAGAACCAAGAGATGGTGACATGGTTACATTGTTGGACTCCCATGTGGTCCACCACGGTTTAAGTCCTGGACTTACTAGCCTAAAACTCATGCTAGCATTTGCATATGCATGTCCAAAATCCTGGGAGGAGAATGGAGGAGAAGGGATTGTGGCATAGTCATCCCCCTTGGGGTGATTTCTTGCTTTCTGTCTCTCTCTATTTCTTCAGAGAGTGTGTGTGCCCTATGGCAAAAATATGTCTAAAAAAAAAAAGGAAAAAAAAAGTAAGACTTACCAAATTCCACAGAAATGGGCTAATTATTATCCTAATATATTGATCACTTTTTTTTTTTTTTGAGAGGTTTTTGCTATAGGGCGCATGCACTCACCAGAAAGACAGAGAGAGACAGAGATACAGAAAGTGAGAATCACCACCTTGGGGGCATGGCCACACCACAATCTCTCCTCCTTAATTCTCCTCTCAGGATCTTGAGCACACACGCACACATGCCCAGCGTGAATTTAAGCCACCAGGTCCGGGACTCAACAGTAGTCAACTACATGGGAGTCCAGCAATGTAGCCATTACGCCAACTGCTAGTCCCTTGATCACTGCTTTTCTAGTACCTTGTTCAGTGCACAACACACAGCAGACCCTTAATAAATAATTGTAGGATAAATGAATAAGATACTTAATAAAAGGCAGCTGATGAAATTACCATAATACTTATGTAAAAGCAATAAAACATTATGAAATGAACAAATATAGGGAAAAGGCATGAAGCAATGTGGTTTATAAAGGTCTTAAAAGGTAGATAAATAGAGGTAAGGAATAACTTAGCCAATATTTGAAGCAAAGTGGTAAATTTGGTGAACAGTGGCAAAATTGTAACAATTAAAATATTCATTCAAGAATAAGAAGAAAACAAAGCTTTAAAGACCAGTTGAGAGTGGAACAAGATTGATTCTTTCAATGAGAAAATGTTCTTCATTTCTTGGGTAATTTGGAGTCTCTGAATGCTTTGGAATGAGACAGAGCCAAGAATTTTAGGAATGGAGAAATCAGAGGCAGATGCTGACTGGCTTGTTGATTCTTCTCAACTCCTTTCATGTACGCAGGTTTCTGTCAGGTGGGATACATAGAGGAGTGTCTGGATATGATTCTTATAGTTGACATCAATATAGTGTGAAAAGTTACAGAAATGACTGCATTTCTCAATTAAACCAAGGGTGTCACACTGCTAATTCTGGAATGAGGAGCAGATCAAGTTGAAGTGATGGTAGTTAATTGTTATCGATTGGCGTGTAACAGCATTAGTAAATTCCAGAGGGTCTGGCCATTAGTGAGGTATAAAATGATCCAGTGACAACTTCAATTGCTTTTAGATAAAAAGGAATAAAAATTCTGAGGAAGCTAAGGAGATTTAAGATGCTTAGGAGAACTGAAGTTCTTCCCTTGATTAAGTTTAACTACCTCTAGCAAAGGGAGATGAATGAACCCGTATGGACTGGAAACAGGATGGAAGGTGCTCAACTGAACTCTCTGTGACAGTGGGAATTATTTCCATGTGCTATTTTACATGGTATTCAGTAGTTTCATATGGCCATTGAGCCCCTGACACATGATTCATGGAAGTGAAAAATAATTTTTAAGTTGTATTTATCTGTGTGTGTGTGTGTGTGTGTGTGTGTAAGAATTCATTCACTTTTCAAGGGAGGAAAGAGACCAAATGTGGAGAGTTGCATTGGCCCTGAAAGGTGGGGGCATGGAGCTTTTACTGGGACTTCAGGAAAGGGGGCCTAAGGTTGGTTGGGTAATTAGGGTCATCCTTGGACAAGATGCATCCAATCTCTTGCATAATCTCTGGACTATTTCATGGAAATATCTGGTTGTCATATGTGATGACTTTGATCCACCATAAATTTGGAGGTTTGTTGACATTTCAATGTCAGCAAGAGACAGGTCTCAATTTCCATATCTGGTGAGTAGAGACTTAGAAAAACAAAACCCAGCCATGTGTTGTGAGGTCAAGGAGGAGTTAGTTAGCCTAGGAAGAAAAAGGATATTTATCTTGAATTCACTTTGTATCTTTGATGTATCATAAATTAATTTAAATGTAAATAGCCTGGTGGTTATACATTTGGACAGCAGAGTCTTCTCTAATCAGAAAGAGCAAAATTGGGAAAATTTCATATGACTGTTTTGGTCAAGATGACTAGGAATTGCTGCAGTTAAAAAATAAGCAAGTAGGGGCCAGCAAATGGTGTAATGGTTACATTGGTGGACTCCCATTCCACATAGTCGACCACAGTTCAAGACCTGGACTCTGTGGCTTAAAACTCATGCTGGGTACATGTGCATGCATGCCCAAAATCCTGAGAGGAGAACGGAGGAGAAGGAATTGTGGGGTGGCCATCCCTCTTGGGGGGTGATTTCTCACTTTCTGTCTCTCTTTCTCTCTCTGTCCTTCCAGCAAGGACACCCTATGGCAAAAATCTCTTAAAAGAAAGAAAAAAAAAAAAAAAAAAAAAAAAGCATGTGTGTGAATAAATAAATAAATAAACTCTAGAGTTCCACTGGCTTGTAACAACAAAGGTTTATATCTCCCATTTACACTGAGTTTTCCAGGTCAGTTTTAAGCTCCGATTCAGGTTTCAGAGTAATCTGTCCAGAACATCTCTTTGTTCTATAAGGAGAGAATAAAGAGAAGCTTGTAAAGTACATGGTGTAGTGATTCTTAAGACTTCTAATTATTACTCACACATCATTTCTGGTCAAATATCTATTTTTTCATTGTGTGTGTATGTGTGTGTGTGTGTGTGTGTGTATACACACATATTTTTTTTTCCAAGCCAGTCATGTGGCTCCTCTTGAGAGCTCATCCACTCTTAAATATAGAAATGAAATACGGCATGTGACAGTCTTTTTTAGTACCATCCTCCTGTCATTGCTCATGTGATCACATCCTTTTCATTCTTTTATTTATTTATTTATCTTTTTTTTTTTTTTTTTGGAGAGGTTTTTGCTATAGGGCGCGTGCACTCGCCAGACAGACAGAGAGAGACATAGAGACAGAAAGCGAGAAATCACCCCCCAGGGGGGATGGTCATGCTGCAATCCCTTCTCCTCCATTCTCCTCTCGGGATCTTGGGCACGCACGCACACACGCCCGGCATGAGTTTTAAGCCACCGGGTCCGGGACGCGAACCGCGGTCGACTACGTGGGAGTCCAGCCACATAGCCATTACGCTAACTGCTGGTTCCTCATCCTTTTCATTCTTTACTTCTTTTTTTAAAAGTTTCTTTTTTTTTTTTTTTTTTTCCATGAGTGTGAGAGAGAGAGAGGGCACTCCAACAGGGTCTTGATGCCATGATCTTACTACAGCCTCATCTTGTCCTAGGCCACAGTCTCAAATGCCCGGCACATTCAGGGAGGCCTTTGGATGTGGACTAGGAACTCCCTCACATGGGTCAGCCTACAGTGTGTTGAATTACCTGCACCACAATCTACTCTGGCATTCTTTAAATCTTCATTTAAGTATTACTTCCTCAGAGAGAACTCCACTAGCCTAGATTAAATTAGTAAACCTTTAAACTTTGTAGCGTAAGATAAATTATCACCCTAATAGAATGTATTCTCTTTTTTTATTCATTTATTTTAATTTGACCAGAGAGAGACACAGAGAGAGAGAGGGAAAGTGAGAAAGCAAGCCACCAGGTCCGATATTCAAACCACAGTCGGCCATGTCGGAGTGTCTAGAGCTTTAACCACCATGCCACCTGCCGGTCCCATAGAATATATTCTAATGAAACAAGTAGATATAACATTAGCTACACTGACAAGCCCATCTAATTTTTTTTCCCTTTTAAATTTTCAAGTTTTCTGTAAGAGGTACCAAGGCCCTTTCAGCATATATTTTACTTTCCTATAACACTGTAAAGTCCTAGTTGATATGGTTATTTAGAAAGAAGAGGTCCAGGTCTAAAGGTAGTCAATGGAAAAGAAGAAAGGAGAAGGCAGGACCTTATCTTAGTCTGTTATTACATTGATAAACATGTTTTCCTGAGACTGGCTAATTTTAAAAGAATAAAGGTTGATTTTTCTCATAAATTATGATGACCGAAAAGTTGAAAAGCCTTGGGCCAGCACTTGGTCCATCACAACACAGTTGACAGAAGCCAGAGGTAGAAAGGTATATGCAATGAAAGAGTGACCTATCTGCAGGCATCGCTTATAGCATGCAACCTAAATCTTTCCTGACATGGGAGAGTAAGAACTCACTCCTTCCTATGAGACAGAATTAATTTATCTATGAGGACGTACCCCATGATGTAAACAGTTCCCAGTACGTCCCACCTCTTGAAGGTTTCTTCGCCTTTCAACATCAATATATTGAGGACTAAGTTTCTAGAATATTAGCCTTTGGGGGACAAACCATAGCATATTTTTAACTAGAGGGTAGAATAGCTACAGTGATAGGTCGTACTAGGTTATCACAGATTAAAATATCAGTGAACATGGACAATGCCTCTGTTATGTAGGTAAAAATAAAGTAAATTGGTTGGTTGATTCACACAGGTCATATAAAGCTGACTTAATGAAGAATTAGTGGTTCAGACAATATTTCATTATTCTAAATTTCCACATGAATACAAATAAACATATCTCTAAAATAATTATTAGAGAAATCAGTAGCCAATTATCTAATTGTCTTCAAACAGATATATTGAACATGCTTAGGTTTTTATAGCCGAAGAATATTTCTCAACAGTTTTGGGTGTTTTCAAAGATAGAGATACAACTTTAAACAATGAATTTTTGTTTTCTGAAAAGGATGTTCAATTTTACTGCATCTCACTAGTTGCATTGTAAAGAGATGTTACTTTATCAGATCATTACATTAAGAGATTTGTTTCAGGACTGGCAGGTGGCATGGTGGTTGGGGGCACTGGACTCCCACATGGTCAACAGTGGTTTAAGTCCTGGACCTAGAGGCTTGCTTTCTCACTTTCCTCTCCTCTCTTTCTCTCTCTCTCTTTCCACTTTATCCTTCTCTCTTTCTCATTCTGTCCCTCTCTGATCAAATTAAATAAGTAAGTTAAAAAAATAATTTTTAAAAAATATTTGTTTCATGTGCCAGCAGTGGCATGGTGGTTAAGGGAATTGGACTCCCACATGACTGACTGAGGTTCAAGTTCCAGACCTGGAAGCTTGCTTTCTCACTTTCCTATTTCTCTCTCTCTCTGTCCTCTGGTCAAATGAAAATAAACAAATAAAAATAAATAAATTGTTCCATCCACTGTGGAGAATGATATGCAGGTTCCTTAAAGACCTTCAAATAGAACCACCATATGATCCAGCAATTCCACTCCTAGGGTAGCTACCCAAAGGGCAGGCTAGTGCTCAGTCAGAAAAGCGCTTGCACAACCATTTTCATTGCAGCATTATTCACAATTGCTAAGACATGGAACCAACCCAAATGTCCACAAACAGAGGAATGGACTGAAAAATTATGGCACATATACTCCATTGAATATTATTCATCCATTAAAAACAAGGCCCTGGAATTTGACAGAAAGTGGATGAATATGGATCATATGTTTCTGAGTAAAGCAAGTCAGGCTATGAAAGAGACACATTGTACGTCTCCACTTAACATATAACAACTGTCCGCACTCTATGGTAGAGACTGAAAGACTGGAGAACATAAAAGTATTAAAAATTGTAATGGACACTAGAGACAAAGTGGAAAGAGAGTTTGGGAGGGGAAGAGTGTAGGAAAGGAAATCTTGGTGGGAAAATAGACAGGTACGACACTTGTGGTTTTTTTATCTGTTGACAAGGATGTGTATAATAGTCTCAACTTGGCAAAACTGAGGTGTATATCATGCTGGGTAAAGTCTCTTCACGATCTAAGTGATGTATAGTGATTTACTGTATGAATAATAATTTTAAAAATAATAAAAATTATGACAAAAAAGAGATTTGTTTCTATAAGAATTTTTAGTTACATTTTCATAAATATTTTGTATACTGATTTTTTTTCTAATATTGATGATAATCATTTCTTGGATTGTTCAGATTTATCTATATAATTACTCATTCAGTCATTCAAACAGACTAAAAACATGGCAATGACATGGCTTCCCTGAGTTTCAAGCACAGAGGGCACGTGATCTAATTTGTTTAACCGTAATCAGACTGTTTTGATTAGAATGGCATGATGCTTGGATTACACAAGCAGAAAACACAATTGGGAGAAGGTCAAAGGTATACACCCTGTCACTACTTGAGCAAGTGATGATTAAGCCACTGAATCTCTTTAGGCTTCATTTGTCTCATAGATAAAGTAAATATATACATGGAAAGATATTTGGATTAACTTTCTATCACTGACGTAACAAGTTACCTTTCTTTTTTTCTTTTTTTTTTTTTTTTTTTTTGGAGAGGTTTTTGCTATAAAGCGTGTGAGCTCACCAGACAGAGAGAGACAGAGAGATAGAAAGCGAGAAATCACCCCCCAGGGGGGATGGCCATGCCACAATCCCTTCTCCTCCATTCTCCTCTCAGGATCTTGGGAACGCACGCACACGCACCCGGCGTGAGTTTAAGCCGCCGGGTCCGGGACTTGAACCACGGTCGACTACATGGGAGTCCAGCAACATAGCCATTACGCTAACTGATGGTCCCACAAGTTATATTTCTTTTTTTTGGGGGGGGTTAAAAACTCCATTTTTGGGGGCATTAAAAACTCCACATATACACATAAATGCTTTGTCTGTTTGTGTTGACAGAAGTAAGACTTATTGATCAGTGTGATTAAGGAAGGGGCAGCACAGTGCTGACCTTAATGAGTGCAAGACTTGTCCCTTTTCTATGGGACCATGATTGGGGATGTATGTAACACCACAGTCATCGTGCTGCTCAGCCACCATGTCTTTAAATTTACCCAAATAAAACTTGGTCCCACTTCTTTGAGATATGGATCTTCTTGTGGCCAGGGAACTCCAACTTGGCCCTGTGCAGGGCCTCCATCACATGCTCCAAGTTCTGCAGCTTGGTGTGGATGGACAGATAACCAGGCCAGTGTGGACCCTGGCCACCATCCCTGGGGCCTTCCAAAGGCAACCCTCATACCTGTCTGGAGCCTGTCAGCCCTAGTACAGAAGAGCATCTTGTTGATGCAGATGGCATGGAATGTGTGTAGCTGCACTCGAATATGAATGCCACATTTACCACAACTTTTCACCACCTACTTGGTTGCAGGAATACAGGCAGCCTCCATGCTCTGTGAGGAGAGCTGCTCATATTCGTCTGACACCATGTGGCCACAGAGTGGAATTTCATCCACTTTTGCCTTCTTCTGCCTCAGGTCAAAGATGTGGATCTTGACATCTGGGACATCTTTGACAGAAGCGAGACTTTCGGTGCATGGTTTGATCTTACAATATTGGTAAGGGCGGCTGGGGCTGCAGCCCAAGTTTGAAACCAGGATTTTTCATGGCGCGCTGGAGGCAAAGAACCACGAAGGTTTTATTGTAAAGTTTGGAAGTCAGAATTCTAAAATAGGTGTAATGTATTCACAGGTTTGAGGTCCTACCTACGGATTTCAGGATGGGATCTGCTCATTTAAGTTGGCAGCATTCAGTTCCTTGTGATTGTAGAACTGAGACTGCGTTGCTTTGTTGGCTGTCAGCTGAGGACTATTCTCAGCTTTTGCAGACCACTCATATTCATTGACTACTGGCCTCCTTCTTTCGTCTTCAAAGTCAGTCACATTAGGAGGGTTTATCTCAAGCTTCAAATGTCTCTTGTCTCTTCTTCCATTAGTGCATCTTATTGACCCAGACTCACTCTTCTCTTTTTTTAAAATTATTTTATATATGTAATTTTATTTGTTCATTATTATTATTCTTAACTTGACCAAACAGAGAGACAGAGAGAGAGAAAGAGAAAGGGAAAGTGAGAAAGCAAGCCGCCATATTCAGGACTCAAACCACCAGATCCAGGACTCAAACCGCAGTTAAACATGTGGGAATCCAGCACCTTAACCACCTCATCTTCTGGTCTCATCCCTCTTCCCCTTTTAGACATGTATTAGTTCATTGAGTCAACTCAGAGAATTCAGGGTAATCTTGTTATGTATTAGAACAGTTGATTAATGTTCTTAAATCAACCTGAACCTTAGTTATTTTTGACATGTAATGTAACATACTCAAAGGTTTGTAGGTTTAAGACCAGGGTTTCTAGGGGTGAACACGGAGGACATTCTTCTTTTTACCACAAATTTATCTTTGTTCCATTTTAAATTTTATTTATTTATTATTATTACTAATCTGCTACAGGGTGTGTACTTTCACCACAGAGAGACAGAGAAAGAGTGGGAAAGTGAGAAAGCAAGACCTAGGTCTGACTCAAACTGCAGGTAGCTGTGTGGATATCCACCGCCTTAAGCATCCCACCACCTGCCAGCCCTCTTTTTGTTTTGATTTTTAGTTTTCACTATAGAGCATGTGTGCTCATTGGATACAGAGACAGAAAGTGAGACAGAGGGAGAGTGAAGTCACCACCTGCCCTGGCTGGGAATGACCACACAACAATATTTTCACCTCCTGGGATTGTGGGTACACACACACAGATGCCCAGGGTGATTTTCAAGCCACCAGGTCTATGACTCGAACTGCAGGGTTGGCCATATGACCATATTAGTTAAATATTTTTTTATTATTATTTTTTAATCTCTCCACATTCATGTCTATGTTTCAACCTCCATGCCACATGCTGGACGTCCATAATTTGACCTTTTAGGATTTGTTTCTCTTGGGACCAGCAGTTGATGTGATGGCTATGTTGCTGGACTCCCATGTAGTCGACCATGATTCGAGTCCCAGACCCAGTGTCTTAAACTCATCCTGGGCATGTTTGTGTGTGTGCCCAAGACTCTGAGAGGAGAATAGAGGAGAAGGGATTGTGGTGTGGCCATCCCCCTTGGGGGCGATTTCTTGCTTTCTGTCTCTCTGTCTCTCTGTCTTTCTGGTGAGCACACGTGTACTATAGCAAACACTCTCCAAAAAAGAAAAAAAAAAATTTGTTCTTCTACAAAGAAACACATCTACTTTATCTGCAAGTATTTGATCTTGACTTGTCAGAAAATCCATTTGGCATTAAATTAGGTATTGCTTTATATATATATATATATATATATATATATATATATATATATGGAGAGAGAGAGAGAGAGAGAGAGAGAGAGTCAGTGGAATGGTGCTTAAAGCAGCTGTATCCCACAAGGCCCACTGCTGGGTTTGAGTCTCAGACTCAGAAACTTGAAAAGCATGCCCCTGTGTGCATGTGCCCCCCCAAATTTTAAAAGAAGGGATTATTGAGAAGAAAGGATTGTGGCATAGTCATCCCTCATGGGGGTGTTTGCTCACCCCAACCCCTCCATCAATTTTCAGTGAGTGCATGTGCCCTTCAGCTAAAAATTAAAATGCATGCTTGTACATAAAAAATTATTTATTGTAAAATGAAGTAAATCATTTATGGAAAAAGTATGGTTTGCTTTATCCTAAAATTTTGTCATCCATTTCATGCGCACAGAAATGCATAAATTCATATGCACGTGTACCTAAATTATTTGGATTAAAATAAAATCATATTTCAAACAAACAAAAAAACAGAAGAAAGAGGGAAGACAAAGAGTAAGAAAAAGAGTTGAAGAGAAATTGATGACTCAAATTATTTTGCTCTATATGTGGAATTTGCTACTTCAAAACCATCATTGTGAGATATGCATGTTGGCCTTTAAAATAAATTGGGTTTTCTTAGAACTAGTCAGTGTTCTGATGATGTTTTATGAAACACATTTTTAATTATGAGGCATCATTCACTTTTCAGAGTACTAGTTCATTTTTAAAAAAAATTTTAAAATATCTCCACCACTCATTTCTGTGTTGCAATTCGTTTTTGTAAAACATTTTATTAAGTCCATATATTTTTCTGGGGTATCTACAACAATTTAATTAAGAATGACATGGATTTAAACCTAAAGAATGAATAAGAAAACAATTTTTGTATACAGGCCATTTTAATGCCCTTTTCCGTAAAGGCAATCAGTATATTATGTTCCCTGTGATCAACAGCCCTCCCCAGTAAGCTATGTAAAAGGAGTATAAATGCTAATGCATTGTGATCTTATTTTTGTTCCACTGCAGGACATAGCATAATCAAAATAGGATGCTCTTCTGGAACGAACTCATTAGTTGCTATTTCTTATTCTCATGACCTTTGGGAAAGTAAATATTATCATAAAGCCCAATCACGTAATGCACATCCCCAAATGAACAAGGAAAATAGCCATGCATTTGTATTCTTCAACCTCTGGAATCTGATTAGAGTCCTTGGGGCTTGAGTGTCCCCCAGCTCCGACCACATATTCTGCCCTTTACATGGAGGCAAACTGTAAATCATGTAGTTATTTTTATTGTTGCTTGTTCTCTGGTTTGGGTGACAACTTAATATCCTACAATCGTATTCGGCTATAAAAATGGTACACATGAGTGGTCACAGGCAGTAAAGGAAGCCCTTGTACTTTCTGATTGCTACAAGAAAATCATTCTTGCAGTTTGTAATAGAAATAAATGAATAAATGAGGGAGGGAGGAAGTAAATAAATAAATAAATAAATAAATAAATAAATAAATATGCACAGCAGCTTAGGCCTTGATGAAATGTTAGCAGAAAATCAAACTGAAAGCTTTTTAAAATTTTTACCATACACACAGAGTAAGTGCTCTGATAGACGGATCTGAGGGCAGGATATTTGCTGCATCTATCACTCACAGTAGTTTTAATATTACCCATAGTTTGATTGCAAACATAGCAGGGCAACCGTAAAATATTCTCCATGTTTAGAGGTTAATTATCATAATGGTTCTTAGACTGTGGTTTACATTTTAATAGTAATCACAGTCTATTTGTTATCTGCCTTATTTGAATAACCACCAAATACTACATAAACAATTCTGCTCTCTCCTCAATGTACCTAAAACTTTCGAAACATATTTTAATATGACACTAGCTAAATTTCTTAACTTCATCAGAAAAAACATTTGTGACAATACACACACACACACACACACACACACACACACACAAACTTTTCTATGATTTTTTTTTAATCAGAGTAAGAATATTAAAGAAATCATTGTGTTTTCAGGGACAGCTAATGTAAGCTTCAGTCACAGGATAAATTTTAAAAGTTCTAGATCAATATTCTTTGTATTTATCCACTATCTGTGTCAGTTGCTACCACCGTATTTTAGGTCTTCATTTTTCTCGGGCTCATGCATAGCTTTAATTTACCAGTGGTTTCCTTACAGTCACACTTACTCCCTGATGTCCAGTTGTCGCCTTCCACTTAAGTTAACATACAAAATATCTGACTGTCCACTCGCTTTACAATCTCTGACTTCAATTGCCAACAGAATAAAAGTCATATCCCTTAGCTAGACACTGAAACTCTTCTAGGCCCTGGGTTATTTTCAATTTGAAAATGTATTTTCCTCTAACACATTGCACACACCTCTGCACATTCTTTACCCTTGGAATAAACAACTATAATACACAATTTTGCACCAATTTTGTATTCTCTCCCTTTACTCACACACTGGAACAGATAACCAGTTTAGGTGAGCTGACAGAGAATCTCTCATCTGTCTTTCTGGTATCTATTTTGATAAACTATAATTGACTTATATTTTTCCTTCTCCCTTTATTTAAAAGAGTAACTTCTGTTGTCCTTCTAGATAAAATAAGACATGAATTAATGTGAAAGTTTACGATGTGTATTCCACATACACATGTTTGGTATACATAAAGAAAATAAAAACACTTTATTTTTTATAAAAATGCTTTAAGTGAATGTACATTCTAGGCCAGGAGGGGATTTTTTAACACTGATAAATCATCACTTTGAAAAACTACTGTCACATAGTAGATGCTTAATAAAAGTTGTAGAAGTATTACATTAATATGTATCTCTAGGAAGTCTAGTCTACAATGAAACAAATTAATCTTGTTGAAGATATTAAAGACCTAAAGTGGTAGCAGAGTTATTGCTCTGAAGAACAAAATTTAATTTTTCATCATAGAAGTTGATGAAACACAATTTAACATAGAAATACAGCAATGGCTAATATTAAAATCATATGGCACAAAGCTAGTTTATGATTAAAGGCTGCAAAGACAGTGTACTAGAATCTAAAGTTTGCAAAAATGTAATAAGGAAGTGAATCAGGAACATTCACTCAAGTTTCTTTGAAAAAAAAATATTTGAAGCTGTAATTCAGTTATTGCTGTGAAAGACCATATAAAGAAAAATGTCCAGTATTGTGCTACAGAAGATGTCCTTAATTTGAAGCAAAAAAAAAAAAAAAGAGAGAGAGAGAGATAGATAGACAGATGATAGGTTGATGATAGATGAGAGAGAAAGAGGTTAGATTGGGGAATGATGATAGATAGGGGAATGACGTTAATAACCACTGGAGATCCTTGCTAATAAAATCTTAATGGAAGGTTGTATGTGTATATGAGTACGTGTATGTATGTATATGTCCGAGAGAGAGAGAGAGAGAGAGAGAGAGAGAGAGAGAGAGAGAGAGAGAGAGGATTAAGGTCTATTTCATTGAGTATAATAAAGTAGTAAATTTTAAATAGTTTTAGGGCCAGCCAGAGGCATGGTGGTTAGGGTGACTGGATCCCACGTGGCCAACTGTGGCCAATTGTGTGGTTTGAATCCAGACATGGAAACTTGAGAAACACCGTGGGCACATATAAATCAGTGCCCCAAATCCTTGAGTCCAGACCTGGAGACTTGAGAAGCATGCTGGACATGTGTACATCAATGCCCAAAATCATTTTTTCTTCTTTTTTCCTTCTTTTGGAGAGGTTTTTGCTATAGGGCGCACACGCTCGCCAGACAGACAGGGAGAGACAGAGAGACAGAAAGCGAGAAATCACCCCCCAGGGGAGATGGCCATGCCGCAATCCCTTCTCCTCCATTCTCCTCTTGGGATTTTGGGCACACACGCACACATGCCCGGCGTGAGTTTAAGCTACCAGGTCTGGGACTCGAACCACGGGCAACTACATGGGAGTCAAGCTACATAGCCCTTACGCCAACTGCCGGTCCCAGTGCCCGAAATTTTGAGGAGAGATGTGGAGGAGAAGAGATTGAGGTGTAGCCATCCCTGTAGGTGGGGGTGCCTTCTTGTTTCCCTCTCTCTTTGCCTCTCTCTCTTAGGTAAGATCACATGCCATCTAGCAAATGAAAATAATAATAATAATAATAATAATAATAATAATAATAATAAATTACTCCTGCAGCACCAGCTGGTCCAACTTAGTTTTTATTTATTTATTTAGGGAGAGAGATTTTTGCTATAGGGCATGTGTACTCACTGGAGAGACAGAGAAACAGAAAACAATAAATCACCTCCCCCTCAGGAGGGCAGCCACACTGCAATACTTTCTCCATTCTTCTCTCGGGATTCTGGGCATGCACGCACAGACACCTGGTATGAGTTTCAAGCCATTGAGTCTAGGACTAGAACCATGGAGGGCCATGTGGGAGTCTAGCACCTTAACCACTATGAAACTTGCTGGCTGTTTTTTTGTTTTGTTTTTCATTTTTATGTATATCTCAGCTATGCCTGCAAAATCACACAGGGTAAGCTTGGACTGCAGGATTATTGATTGAGTGCAAAAAAGAGCTTGACAATGTTCAACACTGTCAACACTAAGATAATTTTTTTACTCTAACACAAACATACCATGTCAACATTTACTGAAAGCATTTGAATTGGTATTTTGTGATAATGCACTTGTTTCTGTATTTGTTTTTTCAGTTGTTTTATTTAAATTCATCATGCATTTATACTATTAGAAGGGAGTGCACAAAAATGCTTCTTTGGTGTGTCTTCTCTAAAAATGTTATCGAATATGAGAATGTGCTTCCATTTTCTTTTTTTTTTTTTGAGAGATTTTTTGCTTTAGAGCACATGCCTTCACCAGAGAGACAGAGAGATTAAAAAGTGAGAAATCACTCCCCAGGGTGATAGCCATGCCACGACCCCTTCTCCATTCTCCTCTCAGTATATGGCAAACATGAACATGCATCCAGAGTGACTTTTAAGCTTCCATGTCCAGGACTTGAACCCTGGTCAACTATGTGGCAGTCTAGTGACATAACTATTACACTATCTGCTGGTCTACAATTTAACTTGCTGCTCTATTTGTCCTGAGCACTTAACGGAATGATTCTAAGTTTTCCTTTTACTCTTTTTGGATATATATATTTTTAATGTCTCAAAGGGTGCATTAACAATCCAGTCATTCCCCTGTAGATCTTCCAGCTCAACAGGATGCTCCTTTAAGGAATAGTTTTAGGAAAATAATGTTCATATTTAGGGAGATAATTTTATAAACTAATTGTAGTGAAGGTTCACTATAGGACTTGAATGTTTCAGCAAGTATTTTTCAATTACATAGGTCATATAATATCTTTTTACCAGGAATACTTAGGTTCCGCATAATGATCATTGAGTAGAAAAAATAAGATAGTTTGAATTTATAAACTTTGCATACAATTCAAGCAATGTGTTATTATCTAAAATTACACTATTTATAATTTATGTATTTAGTCTCTGTTTTCTTATCAAGTGTGTAAGATCTAGAAGTCAAAAGTAGTTATGTATGTTGATTTTTTAAGTAATATCCCAGCTGTAAAATATTTGAGTTTAAACCAAGACGCATAAAGGTTTTACTTACATATGTCCCTTGCCATCACCTATAGTTAGCAAGTTAGTAAAATCCAAATAAAACAGGGCTTCATCTAACCTGTACTCATTTTACTCACAGAGAACACTGTCCATGGAGAAACTGAACTTTCTAGAAATTTCAATAACGCTATTTTGTAGTCAGTAATGATAAAAAGGAATAGAGTAGTAGATTATTTTCCTCTGAGATTTATCTAGTTTAACAGCTAAATTTTAGGAGCAGGGGAATGCAAACATAAGAACAAAAGAAGACTCATATAAAATACTGCTTTAAATAAAATATGTGAGATGTATCTCATCACCAGAAGGAGGCATTATTTCAAAGCCTGTTTTATGTATGAAAAAAAGTAGCCTAACAGAAGAATAAGGGTACAAATGAGAAGATTCAGTTTCACTAATTCATTCATACTTAATACGAATTTTACTTTAGCTGAAGGATTCAAATGCACACTTAGGAATTTTTATAAAATGTAGAGAAATGTACTGTGCTAGCATTTATGGAATATTGGAGGTGACAAAATAACCAAAAAAAATCCTATGTAAACATGTTAAATAATACCAAATAATCATCAACACTTTAAAAGAATATAATAGAAGAATATGAGAGAAAATCCTTGGCTGACAAGCACTGAGAAGGAATGTCCTTCCAAGAAAATGATAATTAGACCAACTCCTAGAAAATACAAAAAAATCAGTCAAGGAAATAAAGGAATAATAATGTTTCAAGAATACTTTAGGAACAATGTGTGTACATTTGTTGACAACAGTAACAACAAGTCTCCAAGATAGGAAAGGAGGTGGGATCCTGATGGGTCACTGGGTCATGACAGTCAAAGGTGAAGATGGTGTAAGCCATGGTTGGAGACCGGCAGAGAACACATCACACATTCTCGGTTCATGTCAAACTCCATTTCTCCCCAACTCCCCCCCAAGCAACCGCTGCCAGTGTGAAGGTGCTGGATTACTCTGGTTGCCTTAAGCATATTTTCTGGTTCTGTAAAATGCAGATAAGAGTTCCCCTCTTAGAAAGGTTATTTTGAGGATCAAACAACACAAGACAAGTGAAAATGACTTGAAAAGTTAAAAATACTGCGACTCAATGGGATTATCACGGCAAGAGACATAACCTGCTTAAAGGATCAATGTCTCTGCTAGGCTTTGATAGACATGTACAAAGATCAGTTTGTTTTCACCACAATGTCATGATTTTGTTGTAAGTTCACCAGATCGTTTGATATCACCAGGGCATTTCATAACTAAGCCTAAAGTAAATGGCAAGGAAATGAAATAGAGTGTGTTGATCATGATAAAAGGTAATATTGATCTTACAGCAGAATGTTCTTCCAAAAAGTTCTCTTATAGGCAAAAGGAGCATTGCAATCTCTTGGAATAAGTAAATGTTAACTAAGAAAGCATACTGGGATGTGCCTTTCCTTCAGGGCAGTCAACTTAAAGGTCTTTGGAGCACCGGTGAGGGTCAACGATCTGAGAGTGTTTGATACATTTATTTCCCTACCACCCAGGCATAACTAAGACTTAGCTACCCAGCAGAGATCACATCTGGAGACTTCTGCATGATCCCTTCAAGCTGGCATTTGCAACTCTGATTCTTCCCAGTCATAGTACTTACATCGATACAAATCTATTTATTTACTTCCTGATTAATTAATTTATCTAATTTGCTAGGAGGCATGTGTGGTAGATGCAGAGACAGAGAGTGAGAGAAAGAAGTCAAAAGTACCCTCTATGGGGGATGGTCATGCCACAGTTTTTCTCCTCCATTCTTTTTTTCAGGATTTGGGGCAAACACGTACATGTTCCTGTGTGGTTTCCAAGCTGCTAGGTCCAGAACTTGTACTGCGCAGTCAGCCAAATGAGATCCAGCCATCTTAACCACCACATCACATGGGGTCCAATGCACATCTCTTCAATGTTTAACCCTTTAACATATTTTTATATAGCTCAGTGAAATAAGTGTTTTCTTTCTGAAAAAATAACGTTGGGAACCAGCAGTTAGCGTAATGGCTATGTCGCTGGACTCCCACGTAGTCGACCGCGGTTCGCGTCCCGGACCCGGTGGCGTAAAACTCACGCCAGGCGCGTGTGCGTGCGTGCCCAAGATCCCGAGAGGAGAATGGAGGAGAAGGGATTGTGGCATGACCATCCCCCCCTGGGGGGTGATTTCTTGCTTTCTGTCTCTATGTCTCTTTCTGTCTGTCTGGCGAGCGCACGCGCCCTATAGTGAAAAACTCTCAAAAAAAATAAATAAATAACGTTAACAGGGACAAAGACATTTCAGAAATCTGGGCACTAGAAGTAGTGAGAAATATGGCATCCCAAAGTACTTAGTGAAAAGCTTACTACTTTTAAATTGTGAGTATAATTTATCCTCATTGTGATTCAGTTACTCTGATTTCTGTATATCTCTCATCATATCAAAAATTTAAGCAGTTTCGAGGGACCAGCAGTTAACGTAATGGCTATGTCTCTGGACTCCCATGTAGTTGACCGTGGTTTGCATCCTGGACCTGGTGGCTTAAAACTCACGCCAGGCGCGTGTGCGTGCGTGCCCAAGATCCGGAGAGGAGAATGGAGGAGAAGGGATTGCGGCGTGACCATCCCCCCTGGGGGGTGATTTTCATTTTCTGTCTCTCTGTCTCTCTCTGTCTGTCTGGTGAGCACATGAGCCCTATAGCAAAAACCTTTCCAAAAAAGAAAAAAAGTTAAGCAGTTTGGAATATCCAAATAATTCTTTATTATACCGGATCATAAACCTTATTTTGGCTACAGAAGATTTGAAAATTTATTGAAAGAGGTGGGTGGGAGAGTATCTGAGAGTTTTAAAGATCTTTCTTCCTCTCCTGAGTTCTTGGTCTTGAAAATAACAGGCAAGGACAAGTTATTAAAAAAATAATAATAATAATAATAAGTTATCACTATCAATCAAAAATAAACTAAGAGGCCCAGCCACAGGTACAGGTAATAGGACACATCTATGCAATACTAGGGGCCATATGGGAGGCTCAGGAACAGATCCCAGGTCCATCTAATCATATCAGGCATGACCAGATGTACCCACAATCCTGGCTGGAAAGTTGGGAGGAAGATCATAGCATAGTAAGACTATGTTAAGAATACCTATCCATCTTGGGACTGACTAGCAGTTGGTGTAATGGCTGCATTGCTGAACTCCCATCTAGTCGACTGCAGTTCAAGTCCTGGACCCGGAGGCTTAAACTCATGCCAGGTGTATATACGTGCGTGCCCAAGATCCTGAGAGGAGAATGGAGGAGAAAGAATTGCGGTGTGGCCATCCCCCGGGGGGGGGGTGATTTCTTGCTTTCTTTCTCTCTGTCTCTCTCTGTCTCTCTAGCAAGTGCACGCACCTTGTAGCAAAAACTTCTCCAAAAAAAATAAAAGAATACCTATCCATCTCTCCCCGACCCACACACACATATGAGATAAATAAATAAACTTTTAAGAAAATCCTCTAACTGCTATTAAACCACTAAGTTTAAATGTATACTGTAGAATAACCGATGGCCTGATAAAATAAGAAGCAGAGGTACCAGCCTGGTGACACAGTTGGTAGCAAACTGAACTGCAGTTCTAGAAGCCACATGGCTGATGGCAGGTTCCCTGAGCTGGGTGTGTGTCTACATGCCCGAGATCCTGACAAGCTGGAGGGCCAGGGAAGGGGAATCAAAGTATGAAAAGTCTCTTTTGCAAGCTTCTCTCTCTCTCTCTTTTTCTCTCACTCTATCTCTTGCATATATAAGCACTCTCTATCATCAATTATAAAATAAATTAATTAAAAAATACCAAGTAGTTATTAAACCTAGAAAACAGCATCTATTTAATGTCTTGATGAAGCTTAATATGTTATTTATGTATGTGTATGTGTGTGAGACAGAGAAAGAAAGGGAGAGAGAAGGAAAACACAGGCAAACAACATTAAAATTCCATTTTCCTAAAGTCACTGGGAATACCTTATGGTCTTTCTCATATTCATTTTGAGACTATCTTGTAAAACTTATTTCACCAGCAGGTAAGATAGGTGACTTTTCTATTGCCATGGCTTAATCGGCTTGAGTTTGAGTTTGAAACTAAAATGCTTTTACAGATTCAGTCCTTTTGAAAGTGCTAATCTCAAAAGTGTTTTTTCTTCCTCTTTTTTTTTTTTTTTTTTTCTTTTGCATGAAAAAAATCACTCTTCTTTGTGGACAAATACACACTACAATCCATTTTATTTCTGTTGCATTTTCACCATCACTCTTGTTCTTTTAATACTCTAGTTAGGATACCATTTCCAGTAACATGGTCAGCTCAGAGTGAAAAGCCATTCTTGGAAAAGGAAAAAGAATTACACTGAAGTTTTAGAGAAAGTTTTTTCTCCTCCCTTTCTCTTTTTATTTCAAAACATTGCACTCCAGTATTGCTTTTACATTTGAGGCTAAGTCTGCAACTCAAAAATATTGATTCTTTTATCTGCAAGATGTTTTTGGCTACAGCAGACAGCACAAACGAATAAAAACACACGTACTTTCTTCCCTTTTCAAAAAAGACTCATCATTTGTCCATGCCCTTCATGATCAAGGTACCAAATCCCTTAGCTTAATGTTACATAAAGCAACACTACTGAACAATTCAGAAAGTTCTATCTCAGGAAAATGAAAGAATAGTGAGACTTAGAATCCTTTTTATAATAATACTTGCCATCAAATATTTATTAAGTGCTCCCCAAGTCCAAGCACAATGTTAGAGTCTGGAGAAAAAATGGCCGAAAGAAACACATGTGCTCCTTTATTTCTTGGGACATCTACTCATGAGATTGGGAATGCCATCTATGTCAAAAACAGCTGTAGTATTTTTTTTAAACTTACTTATTTTACATTAATTCACCGAATATCATCACAGCATACAAAATGTGATTTCCCATCCACAATACACTGCATAGTGGCTTAATTGTTCATATTATCATCAACAAATAATTTTCCATTTCTTGTTTAGGTATATTTCCCCCCCTCCCCATTTCTCACCCTCTGTTATTTCCCACCATCCTCCCTATTTTGAGAAAATTGTAATGAGTAAGCAGTGGTAAGATGCTTTTATTCTAAGTAGCTAATAACCTAGGTTGTAGGTCCAGTTACCAATTTTGTCCCAAATACCTTTATAATAAAGTTTAAAACATTCACTTCACAGAGCTTCCAAGTGCCCTAAAAAAGACAAGGCTAGGTATATCTCACAGTATGGGGGTTAAGGTGGCTGGACCCCTCATGGCTGACCATACAGTTCATGTCCCTTACCTGGGAGGCTTAAGAAACATGCTGGGCATGTCTGCATGTGTGCTCAAAATCCCAACAGGAGGGAGAGATGGAGGAGAGGGGAATATAGTGTGACCATACCCCATGGAGGGTGCTTTCTTGCTTCCTCTCTCCCTCTGTCTGTATACCTCTCTATCTAGTGCATGTACCTTCTGGAAAATTAAAACAACAACTACAACAACGTCTATGCAGTATTATTGTAGACATTTCATTTTTTGTTGTTGCTTATGTTTTAATTTATTTTACCTTTTACTTTACTTGTGATAGAGAACATGTTCTTGCATGAGAGAGAGAGAGAGAGAGAGAGATATGAGCATCCTCCACAAGGTCTGGTTGTGCTGTGATCCACTTGTTCCAGTCCTCTAGCCCACTGGATTTTGAACACTCACGTGTGTGCCTGGCATGTTTTCTGGGCTGAGAGGCCAGGGGTTCCAACTGTTGTTGCCATGTAGAATCCAGCTTCTCTTGAGTGGCACATCGCTATTGTACCATGGACCTGGCTCTGTGTTTCAGTATTGATGCTGTTTTCTATTATATACACTCACTGTCTTTTAATTGCTCTAAATACATAGTAATGATATATATTGACATAAATTTGTTGAATGAAAGACTGCAAAACTTTTGTGATGATTGAAGATAGTTTTATTTTGGCACCTGATGGTTAATGGGAACTCCCAATTAAGCACCTGGAACTCTATACTTAAAGCACACCAAGATAATACTGTTTCCCTTGTATTAAACCAAGTTACTATGTTTTCATAATTATTAAACAAAAATAACTTGTCTTTATAATTTTTTTTATGTTTAGGACCAGTAGTTGGCATAATGGCTATGTCGCTGGACTCCCATATAGTCAACCACAGTTCAAGTCTAGGACCCTGTGGCTGGGCGCGTGTGCGTGCGTGCCCAAGATCCCTAGAGGAGAATGGAGGAGAAGGGATTGTAGTGTGGCAATCCCTCCTGGGGGGATGATTTCTTGCTTTCTGTCTCTCTGTCTCTCTCTGTCTCTCTGGCGAGCACATGCACCTTATATTAACCCCCCCCAAAAAAAAACAGTATTTTTATGTTCTAATTTTAAAATATAGAATTAATAAAATTGATTAATAAAATGCTTGATTTTACTTAACACATCTTTGAATATTTTTGATCCAAACCCTAAATTCTTTATTAATGGTGGTGGTGTTACTTATTTGTAAGAAATTAGTTAAATACATTGGAAAGGAACCTACCATCCTGAATTAAAATGAAGGGTACAATGGCATTCTAAGACCATCATCACTGGTAATAAATATTTTCCCATCTGTGTTTTAAGCTATTAGTACTAAGTATGCTGAGAAAAAGGGATGACAATATTGAAAACACAATTAAAAAAAAAGGTGTCTTTGTGTTTTCTTTTTTTTTTTTTTTTCCCCTATAAGGCACATACACTCACAGGAGAGAGATGAGAGGGAATGTGAGAAACCAGTCCCCAGGATGAATGGCCATGCCACAATTCCTTCTCCATTCTCCTTTCAGAATTTTGGGCATACTTGTATATGCACTTTACATGATTTTCATGCCACCTGGTCCAGGACTTGAATGGTGGTTGGCCTTGTGAGAGACCAGTGCCTTAATCCTGTACCACCTGCTGGCCCTCAAAAGAAAGTTTGGATTTGGTTTCTTTTTCTCTTTATTTCTAAGGCTTGTTTAGAATGTTCATTTGGTGTTTCAGCCCAAAATATCTAAACACAAATTTCTATGTCAATCTGTCAAGTATCTTTCAGTCAAGTCATGATTTATCTCTGCAAAATCCTCTCAGATTTACAAGTGACTTGGGCTGAACAGGGGATTCTCTCATGGGTAACAATTCGTTTTTACAAAAGCTATATGTGTTACCCTTTAAACAGAGCCATGGATAGAATGACTTTAAAATAAATTGTTTGACTAATTTTCTCTAAAAAATAGCAACAACAAAAATGTTCTACACTAAAGTAAAAGAGAGAAATAAAATGTTCCCATGATAAAATAATAGTATATTTGCTAGTCATATTTTCCATTATTGGGAAGAATATAATGTTGATTGGATAAGACAAAACCTTTGGCTCACATAATTCATAGCCTTGTTTATGCTTAATTAAAAAGCTTAATGTTATAAGCTTATAATTTTCACACCTAGTTTTGAAAAAACAGGATTCAAATGAATTCTGTAGTCTAAGGCCGAACTAAAAATTGTTTAACATACTTTATATAAAACATTGTACTTTGTTTTACTTTATCATAGGAGCACATTACTATATTTAAATCACCAACAAAACTGAAAAGTAAGATAAATCTATCCATTTTTATGTACACAAGAAGTAAATTGATATATTATAATCAGACAGGTTTTCAAAAAGTAGAACAAATACCATCTATTTGACAGTCTTTTAAAAAGTTTCTTTCTTTATTTCATGAGAGAGAGAGAGAGAGAGAGAGAGAGAGACAGAAGAGGCATGCCATCAATAGTCTCTACATCATGATCAACTCCTAGTTTCAGCTGACCCAGAACACAGTCACATCATGCACACTCAGCACACTCAGGGAGGTACCAGGATCAAACCCAAGACCTTGACCATGTTAGTCCCTCTGTGTCAACTACTTAGTCCTTGACAGAATCTTTTTTAAAAAAATGTATTTATTTATACAGTTTGTTTGTTTGTTTGTTTTGTTTTTGTAAGAGTGACTACAAAGAGAGGGAGAGAGAGAACCCACAAGATCATGACACCATGATCTACCCCAGCCTTCAGTCAGTCCCAGATCATGGGAAAACGTGTGCCTGGTATACTCAGAGGGGTCTCTGGACATGATCTGTGAGCCTTCGCATGTGGGATTGCCTCATGGAATACGCATTTCACCACTGCATCTGGTTCCAAATTTTATTTATTTTTATTGGCCAAAGTGCATACCATTCTATTGTCTTTTAAATTTTTATATTGTAATATTATAACTATATATTTTTTTTCTGTAGACTCTAATCATCATGACTAGGTAGAGCTAGCAGTTTTTGGAAATTCATCAGACTCAAAGTACTGCCTTAATTGAATAGCAGTATTCCCTCATTTGATCTTCCCAATAATTACTATTATAATCTCCCACTTACATATAAGAAAATCAAAGCCAAAAAAGTAATAACGTAACCAAGACTGTTCTATCAGTACATAGCAAAGACAGAATTTAATCATAAGCCATGTGTTTATACACCTCACATGGTCTCTTATATAAAAACAAATGTCATATTTATTTGTGTATCACTAAGAATGTATCATATAGTGCTCTCAGTATATTAGTCACTAAATAAATACTTATTAAGTGAATACATGAACAAAAAGGGCTTTAAATATGAAAAACATTATTTGTAAAGAGTAAAGATGGAAAGATGTCAACTTGATGTAAGCAATATATAAAAAATCTAGAAGTATAAAGATGTAAGAGTCAAAGATACTTATAATATGCTGTTTTCCTCAGCAATAGTGTAAACTTGAAGTTAATGAAATATAATGTACTTTTATATAATGAAGAAGATTAAATAAAAAAATAAAATGGATCAATCATCTAGTTTAAGAACAAAGATAGTCATGTAACAGTAGAAGCTCTGCCTACCAAAAATTATGTGAACCACAGAAAGAGCTGATATCTCTGCTGAAATATGTATGTATTAAACTGAACTGCAAAATGTAAAATAAAAAATATTATTTTATTTTATTTTAAGTTTCTGTAATGCCTGTTTTCAATATCTGATATCATGTATTGTATACTTATATATCAAATCTATAACTCAACACCTCCTACAGAATAAAATGTTAATAAATACATGTCAAATTTACTAATGGTTATAATAACCTTCTCTAAAAAAAATCATACTTTAAGACTGTAACCATATCGTCATTTCTGAATAAAGCTAAAAGGATATCCCTTGGCAGGTACTGCTACTGTATCTTGATATTTTGTATCCTATGAACCTTAAAATGCCTATTTATATATGCAGCATAGCTATCTGAAATATACTTGAAATATGCATACAGAATTTGGAAAAGGAAAAGGAGAACTGATTAAAAATGGGATGTCTGTGGAGGATGTCTGTAGATGAAATGCAAATCTTAAAATACTAATTTTTTTCTATCATGCAAAGTTGGCAGAAGATGCAAACATGCCCTGGGTTAGAGGAAGGAGGGATACATATATTAAATATATTTTAAAAAAGATTATCTGCACTGACATTAGTTCTAGCATGCAGAATCAAGCAGGAAGCAAGCTCAGAACTCACAGTAGAGAGCAGCATAGCTCTGAGGTCCTCCAGACATGCATTCAAATACCAGCTTATCCATGGGCTTGGCTTTCTACAATGAGTAAATAACCTCTAGAAATCCCAAGATCCTCTTTTGTATAATGGGGGTCAAAGTTATGCCTATCTCATTGATTTCTTGTATAAATTTTAAAAGATAACAATTCAAAACACTTCAGCAGTTATTTAATGTATTAAGCACCATTACCAACTGCTATTTTAATTTTTAGATTTAAAAACAAATGTCAACCAGGATCTAATGACTATGCAAAAAAAAAAAAAAAAAATGACTATCAGCTTGTTTCTCAGATAAAATTGAAATAGTATTTGCCTGCAATGAATTGATTTAAGTCATCTATAAGGTATGAATCTAGAAAAAATTGGGGGGCCAAATACCAATTCAAGATTTAAAAAAATGTATTAGTTTGTTTTATTGCCAGAGTGCACATGAATTTGCCAGAGGGAGAGAGAGGGCGAGAGAGAGAGAACTCTCAACAGGCATAATCACCCCACAATCTCTCCTGTATTTCTTTATCCTGTTGGGACTTCGGCCATACACACACATGTACCTGGCATTTTTCTCAGTCCTCTGGGACTGGACTCAAACCACAGTCAGCCATGTCGGATCTAGTCTGCTTTAATCACTGTGCTATGAGGCCAGCCCAAGAATTACATTATTTTAGAAAGACTACAAAACTCTAGTACAAAGCACTATTAAAGTGAATTTTATTTTAGAAATGTGTTTACTAAGTGTGTCCATATTTAGTTACATCGGATTTTATATATGTATATATGTATTTATCCATGTATGAATATACACTTACATAGATAATATATGTGTATATATTTATATTTTTGTTGTACCTTCACACAGAGAGTTTTCTTCTTTAGGATATTGGGTTGAATTTCACCATATGACTTGTTTTTGTTGTACGCTGGGTGAAAACTCGCACCCTGACCTTAGCTTTGTGAACTGATTAGAAACTATATTAACTTACAGGATGAAATCAGAGGCTTGAAATGTGCTTAAGGTTTTAAATTTTTCTTCAGAGGTTGTTGCTCTTAATATAGTAAAATCTTTTTCCACTGCCACTGATTCCATGGTTTTAACATAAACACTGGTAGAACAGGTTCAAGCTCAGTATATCTATCTGGCTAGAACCAACTGCAGGAAAGAGAGTTTCTTACAAGAATCCAACTAAATACATCAAACACCAACCAACTGACAAGATGACAAGAGTCAGGAGCTAGAGTAAATGACTGATGTTTAAGATTGCTGAATTTTTTTATTTTTTTCTTTTTTTCTTTTTTTTTTTTTTTTTTTTTTTTTCTGAGAGGTTTTTGCTATAGGGCACTTGTGGTCGCCAGAAAAACAGAGAGAGATAGAAAGACAGAAACCGAGAAATCACCCCACAGGGGGTATGGCCACGCCGCAATCCCTTCTCCTCCATTCCCCTCTCGGAATCTTGGGCACGCACGCACACGTGCCCTGCATGAGTTTAAGCAGACAGGTCTGGGACTCGAACCGCGGTCGAGTATGTGGGAGTCCAGCGACATAGCCATTACTATAACTGCTGGTCTCAAGATTTCTGAATTTTGAGATTGCTGAATTTTGAAGTGCTATTTTTTTATTTTATTTATTTTTATTATCATCATAATCTTCTTTATATTACATTGTATTAGATATAATTTTACAGTGTATTACATTGCTTTTTCAAAAGGGAATGCCATGCATGTCAGTCAATACAGAGACATTAATGCCCCCACTTCATCATTCAATATCTTTTCTATGTTTTTCCCAATCATTATTATTATTATTCTAACTATTTTTTAAAACAGTCAATCACTATTTTTCATTTTGCTTGTAAAAAGACTTTACCCATCATGAAATATTTCTCAGACCAATCCTGTTGAGAATACTATACATGTCATCATCAAGAGGTAATAAGCCGTATCTGTTTCTCACTAACGTCTTGCCTCTCTATTGTTCTCTTGCTATCTTTCTTTATCCTCTTCTGCTCACCCCCCCCCCCATTCCACACTGTCCTATTCGCGTTAAGAGCTAGCTAGTGTAGCTTTCTTATGGATTCATATAAACTTCTGAACACTGGATGTTTGGATATCATATTCAATGGCACATAAAATAAAATTGAAAAGGCAAAAAAGTAAAGGGTTTAAATTTTTAAAATTATTTCATTTAACTTATTTATTTATTTGTTCTAATTTGATCAAAGAGGGACAGAATGAGAGAGAGTGAGAGAGTAAGAGACAGAGAGAGAGAGAGAGAAAGAGAGAGAAATGAGAAAGCAAGTCACCAGGTCTGGGACTCAAACCATGATTCGCCATGTAGGAGTCCAACACTCTCAACCACCGTGCCACTTGCCGACCTCCAAAAATATTATTTTTAAACTAAGAGAAACATATTAAAACCTGAAGTCATTGGCAATTGTGACCACCAAAGATTCATCCAGAAGATCATTTGCAAGAACTTTTTTTTTTTTTTTTTGAGAGGGTTTTGCTATAGGGCACGTGTGCTCGCCAGAAAGACAGAGAGAGACAGAGAGATAGAAAGCGAGAAATCACCCCCCAGGTGGATGGCCATGCCACAATTCCTTCTCCTCCATTCTCCTCTCGGGATCTTGGGCATGTACGCACACACGCACGGCGTGAGTATAAGCCACCGTGTTCTATTACATGGGAGTTCAGCGACATAGCCATTATGCTAACTGCTGGTCCCATTTGCAAGAACTTTTGAGAAGAGTAAATGTCCTTATGTCAGAAGCCAAAAATATGATATTAAGTTCAGGAAATTGCATTCTTATTGTTAACATGAAATTATTTTTTATGTGAAAAGTTGAGAAAATATCTGAATATCAATTGATATTATAAAATAAAAGATTTTAGGGCCAGCATATGTGGCATGATGGTTAAGGCAGGTGGATCCCATATGGTCAACTTCACGGCTCAAGTCCTGGACCCAGGATTACCACTCACACGGTATGTACAGATGTTCATTTAGTGAACATCAACACAGTACGTGCATATTTCAAAGCTGAAATGTGATATGAAAGAAACTTGATAATTCAGAAACTGAGCTCATTAATACTGCTATTCTTGTCAAAGGAGAAATGAAGAATACATTTTTAATTACATAATGTATTTCATTTTTTTTTTTAGAGAGTGAGATTTTTGATGTGTGCACTCATCAAAGAGACAGAGAGAGACAGAAAGTCAGAAATCAAGATATCATCCCCCAATGTGGATGGCCACACTACAGTCATCTTCTATTCTTCTCTCAGGACCTTGAGCATGCACAGCCATGTCCCCAGCATGATTGTCAAGCCTCCAGGTACAGGACTCAAACCATGGTCAGCCACATGGGAAGTCTAGTGATGGAAGCACTATGCCATCTACTGGTCCCTACATAATAATTTTCAAGATTTGAAAAGGAAGTTAATTATTCCATGAAAACAGAAAGTAGGAAGAAAAGGTATTAGAGAAAACTAGAAACTAAAACATAGGAAATGTTAGTGTAGACTTTATGGAAGCAGAGGATATAACTGAAGAAAGTGATAAGTAAAGAATGAAGTTAGTGGGACCAGCAGTTAGCATGATAGCTATGTTGCTGAACTTCCCCCAGACCTGGTGGCTTAAACTCACACCAGGCGTGTGTGCGTGTGTGCCCAAGATCCCAAGAGGAGAATGGAGGAGAAGGGATTGCGGCGTGGCCATCCCCCCTGGGGATGATTTCTCGTTTTCCATCTCTCTGTCTCTCTCTGTCTTTATGGTGAGCACACGTGCTCTATAGCAAAAACCACTAAAAAAAAAAAAAAAAAAAAAAAAAAAAAAAAAAAAAAAAAAAAGATTCTGCAATGGATAAGTAATGTTTCCAATGAAATGTGATAATGAAAATAATATTAGGCATCAAATGCCTCAAAATGTTAAAAGAAGTGTATCAGAATGAGAAATCTTTTTATTTGAGAAAATGTCAATTGTAGAGCCAGCATGAGCTCTGGTGATTAAAGCAGTTGGATCCCACATGACTGACCATGTGGTTCATGTCCTAAACCTAGTAGCTTGAAAAACACACTGGATATGAGTGTTCAAAATCTTGAAAAAAGGGAAAAACAGGAGAAGGGATTGTAGCCTGACCACACCTCATAGGGGATGATTTTTCTCTTTCTCTCTGGCAAATGCACACTCCCTCAACAACAATAACAAAATTTTTTTACCTTGAAAAGTTAAGTATTGGGGCCAGCGGGTTGCATGGTGGTTAAGACACTGTTTCCCACATGGCTGACCATGGTTTGAATTCCCCTGCGGCTTGAAAAATCATGCCAGACACATAGATGTGCATGCTTAGCATCTCAAAAGGAGAAGAGAATGGAGGAAAGCGGATTGTGGCATAGCCATCCCCTCTGGGGCAGGGTGTGTGATTTCTCACTTTCCCCCCTCTGTCTCTCTCTGGAGAACACACATGCCCTATAATAAAAATGAAAAAAAAAAAGTATGTACATGAAAAGTGTGTCCATAGCATAAAGATAGTACATTCATCTCTGAACCTCCATGTTAATATGCCAGTGAGTCATTTTCTTCAATAATAATCTTGAAGTAAGATGAGGGCTGGCTCATGGCACAATGGAATTAAAATGTGATGCTCTTTGAGGCGATCCCTCATGTGAAGGTTCCTGGGTCAAGGTGGAAGACCTCCTTGAGTTCACCCTGCATGACCTGTGGCTTGCTGAGGGGCTGAGGGTGGACTGCTACAGACAAGATTCTGATAGGAGTTTAGTTTCTCCCTCCTCTTTTTTCTGTTCCACTCATGGAGGGAGTGAATATTGCGTTGTTGAGAAAGTCATGATGCATTTTTTTTTAACGGATGGCGATAGTTCAGTTTTGAAAGTACTAGAGTCATTCATATCCAAGTTATTGCTATGTCACTTCACAGCTGACAGTTCTAGCTTCATTCTAAACAAAACAAAAATTAAGTGATTTGGTTGAGTTTGGGAAATTTTACAAGTTGAAGATAGATGACAACTGTGCATTTTCACCATATTTCACTGTTTTACTTCCATAAAGGGGAGAACGAGCATCAAACTTATGAAAAATTGTGTGCAGTTTACAGTGACAGCGCTCTACAAGAACATTGTGCCCATGACGGTTCCCCAAATTCCATGCTATCGATTTTGATCTCAGCAATGCTCCTTGGTCAGGGAGGCCCATTGAGATTGATGACAACAAAATAAAGGCATTGACTGAGTCAAACCCATGTTACACGACATGATAGTTTGCAGAAACATTGAACATCCGTCATTCAAGCATTCATAATCACCTGAATAAGCTGGGATATGTAAAGAAGCGCTATGTTTGGGATCCTCATGAACTCAAAGAAGTTCCCATGAAGGTGCATATAAACATCTGTGATATGTTCATTAAATGTGAGGAAAATAGTCCTCTGTTGAAGCACCTGATAACTGGTGATGGGAAGTGGATTGTTTACAACAAGGTGGTGTGCAAATGTATCGGTCCCAATGTGACGATTTACTGCAAATGACATCAAAAGGAGACGTTCATCAGAGGAAGGTTATGCTCTCTGTGGTGGAATTTTAAAGGTGTCATGTTTTTCGAGCTCCTACCAAGGAACCACCTAGCAGTTTGAACGTGTACTATCAGCAATTGGACAGTTAGAATGAGTCCATCATCCAGAAATGTCCTGAGCTTGTTGATCATAAGGAGTTGTGTTCCATCATGGCAACGCAAGACCACACACAAGTTTGATCACCCATCCCAAATGATTGGAGCTTGGATAGGATGTGTTGCCCCGCCCACCACACTCGCCTGACCTTGCACCATCAGACTTCCACTTGTTTTGTTCTCTTCAAAGTTCTTTGTGCAGTATAATGTTCAATTCAGATGAGGCTATCAGCACCTTGTTCGGGTTTTTTGTTTTGTTTTGCTTTATTTTTAAAACAAGTCTTTCTATGAATGAGGAATCATGAAGTTCACTGAAAGATGATCTTTGTGTTTTATATAAATAAATGACCTCTGAAAAACATAAAAAGGAATACATCATGACTTTTCCAACAGCCCAATGAATAAACTTTAGAAAAAAGAGAGAGCAGAAACATGGAGTAAGAAATCTTTGATAAAACGTACTTGCTTTGGAAGTATACAGTTTGATTCTAACATCTGTTTAAAAACTCTCATATTTCATACTAAAATGTTTTCTTGTACGTCTTATGTGTTTTTAAGTGTGCTTCTTTTTTCTCTTTCTCAGGTTATTTTTCTTCCAAAAATCATAATTACATCTTTCTCTGTAATAATTTGTCACATGCCTTAGAAAACTAGGCTATTAATAAACATTATCTATTTGGAAATTGTTAACTTGAAACAGTTATTGTACTTGTTCAAGTAGTCTGCATTATAAACTTTATGCAAAAGGTATTTGGCAGACAATGACATATGTATTATATAAATTTTTAGTAAACACTAAGTGACAATTTAAATCCAATTAAGATCCCATTGGTCAAGGTCTTTTTCTTTATAGAAAAATATTTTTTAATTACCTTTCCATCCTTGGAGCGTTAACTAGAGATGGCTTTTACTCCCAGACACTCAAAATACCCAATGGATAAATGTGCCATCTAAAGAATTAAATAAATATTTAAATGACAGGTAGAGCCATTAAGGTTTATTTGCAGTGTTTCCTTAAAGTGACCCTACACTTTCTATGTGCATTTCAATGTCTCACAGACATTTAAATAAAAGAAAAAGCATTTCATCATTTGAGCTTTGGGGGTCCACAGAGATCACTAGTTAAGCCACAGCAATGTTCAGTAATTGTGCCAGCATTAATTCTTTTGAATTTTAGAAATTACCAGAAAGTTCACAAACACATAACTGTCTTAAAAATGTCAATATATAGAAAGGTGTTATTCTTTTTCTCTTTTTTTCCCCAAAGAAATTCACCACTTACCAGCAATTATGAGTGAGTTACTCTAAATTCTGGGTATTTTGCATCTGGAGAGTGATCTCTCTCTTGTGCTTTCTCAGAGAGGTTCAGATTTTTTTCATATAACAGGTCTCATTCATTTGAATATGAAATTCAAATTACTACTTTAAAATATGAAAACGGTTTATTCTATTTATTCATAAAAATTTTATTGCAGGTTAGGAAAGGGGTCAAAATTTTTGCTATTTTCCCCTCCATTTTGCTTTAGATATACCTTTCTACTTACTCAAAAAGACTGTTTCTGTTAACAGTTTAATATCTTAATGATGTCATTATAATATATATGATATAATATGATGATATACAAGCTTTCAGGAACTATTATAATAGGATTTATGTCTATGTATAGATATTCTTAGCTATTCCATTCCAGAGTAACTGAATAACAGGATACTTTCTGAAATATGCAAATGATATCAAGACAGAGCATGTGAAAAGGAGGGAGAGAGGTAGAAAACCTCCCAGTGGAGTAGAGTCGCATGATAACCTCTTCTCTATTTCTTCCTTCAGTTAGGATCTTGGACATGAATGCAAAAGGCTCTGGGGCTTGGACTTGAACTGCTATGGCCATACAAGATTTGTATCCTAATGATAGCACTGAACCACTTTGCAACAAGACTGGCCCTCATTCCAAATTTATAGCATAAAAATTGAGGCTCATAAATCTTACTCTTTTTCCAATTATATTTTACTTTATAAATTTTAATTTATACTTAATCATATATCTTTATGTTATAAAATATGGTTTTTAGGGGCCAACAGGTGGTATGGTGGTTTAAGGCATATGGCTAACTTCATAGTGGAAGTCCTGGACCTGATGGCTTGAAAACACACAGGGCATATTTGCATGCATGGCCAAAATACCTAGAGGAGAATGGGGGAGAAGGGATTGCAGCATGGAAAAAAAAAAAGTTTATAAAGACATGCATGCAGTCTGTGAAAATCAAGTAAAGGATAATACCATATACATATTGTTTTCAATAGAGAAATTTACATTCTTATGCCTGTTAACTGCTTTTGTCCTGAGCTCCTCCCAACCCCCCTACTGTTCACCTCCCTCCATGCAATCTGAAGTATGTACACTTGCCCATGGCATGACTTTCTTCAAATATTTCAGTTTCCACCATATAGTGCATATATTTACCATATGTTGAGCAGAAATATGCAATGTTTGTCTTTTATAGCCTGTCTTATTTTACTTAGTGTTAAATCTTATATATTCATCCACTTTGTATCAAATGACAATTTCACTGTTCTTTATGATTCAGTAATATTCCATAGTGTATATGCGCCACAGTTTTTTCCAACCCAGTCATGAGTTATTTGTTTTGTTTTTGCAGAGGTTTTTGCTACAGGGTGCACGTGCTCACCAGAAAGACAGAGACAAAGAGACAGAAAACGAGAAAACACCACCCAGGAGGTATGATCACACCACAATCCTCTCTCTTCCATTCTCCTCTCAGGATCTTGGGCACACATGCACATACACCCGGTGTGAGTTTAAGTCACCAGGTCCAGGACTCAAGTCATGGTGGACTACATGGGAGTCCAGTGAGATAGCCATTATGCCAACTGCTGGTCCTGCAGTCATCAGTTTTTGAGCCCTTAGGTTTATCCTATATCTTACCTATTGGGAATGATGTTGCAATAAACAAGTGCAAGTGTCTTTTCAAGTGAACTTTTTTCTGTGCTTCGTAAATACAAAGGAGTAGAATTACTGGGTCATATGGTAGTACTATTATACATTTTTGAGGAAATGCTGTATTGTTTTACATCGTGGATGTATTAATTTACATTCCCACCAAAAAAGCAAGAAGTTCTATTTTTCACCACAGCTTCACCAGTCCATGATGGTTTTTTCTGTTTTGTTTTGTTTGTTTGTTTGTTTGTTTGGAGAGGTTTTTGCTATAGGGCTTGTGTGCTGGCCAGACAGACAGGGAGAGACAGACAGAAAGCGAGAAATCACTCCTAGGGTGGATGGCCATGCTGCAGTCCCTTCTCCTCCATTCTCCTCTTGGGATCTTTGGCATGCATGCACACACCCCTGGAGTGAGTTTTAAGTCACTGGGTCCAGGACTCGAACTTTGGTCAACTATATGGGAGTCCAGCAACATAGCCATTATGCTAACTGTTGATCCCCCAGTTCTTGATGTTTTTTTGATTATAGCAATTCTGACTGAGGTTAAGTGATACTGCATCATGGTTTTGATTTGCATTTCCTTTATGATAAGAGACATCGAAGATGTTTTTAAATGCATTTGACCATACCTATGTCTTCCTTTGAGAGTTATCCACTTCACTAAGCTCCTTTGTCTTTTTTTTTTCCCTTTTTTCTTATTTTATTTTATTTTTCTGAATGAGCTCTTTGAGCTCCCAAGATATTCTGGTTATCAATCCCTTATCTGAAGTATAGTTTCCATTGTTTTCTCCCATTTGGTGGATTATCTTTTTGCTCTGTTTATTGTCACTTTGGTTGTATAGAAGTTCATTAGCTTTATGTAATCCCACTTGACTCTCTTTGGAATTGTTGCCTGTACTTTAGGGATCTTATTTAAAAAATCTTTGCTTACTCCAATGTCTTCACATATTTTCCCTGTTTGTGAGGCCTTGCATTTAGATTTTTCTATCAATTTTGATTTGATTTTTGTGAATAGTGAGAGATAGACTTCTAGTTTCCCTTATCTATAAGTGGATATCCAGTTTTTCCTAGTACATTTACTGAAAAGACTTTCTTTTCTTCACTGAATTGTCTTGTGCCTCTGTCAAAAATTAGTTGGCTGTATGTTTTGAGGTTTATTTCTTGATTTTCTATTCTGTTCCATTGGTCTATGTGGTCGTTCTTATGCCTGTACTCCCTCGGCCAGTGCAGGTCACAGGGTGACAGAGGCTGAGCCAGGAGAGACCACTCTGCACAGCCATGGATCTCAGCAAGGCCAGAACTAGAAAAGAAGGATAAGTATTTTGTTTATCCCCATACAGGCACTTTCTCTTGGTTCATATTTTATCCTTGCTATTCGTGTCCATGTTCTCAGTCTTCACCATCTTCCCTAATTAGGTCGTTCATCTTCCCAATCCTTTCATGTGCCTCTTTTGGAATTATTTGCTAATTTTGTTCCAGAGCATGAATATACGAGAGAAAAATGGAGTAGAAGGAGGAGAAGATAAGGGATTGGAAGGGATGCTTATGTAAAATTCCTGCGTAGCAGATAAAAAATAGTTTATATTTGAGAAGACATGATACACCATAGTTCAGAGAATATACTATGTGAATTGTCAAAAAAACCAGACCGTTCAATTTATTTCAAGGCTCCGTAAACTTGTTTCTCTTTAGACAGGAAAAACCTAACAGCAATAAAGAATAAGGCTGAGAAAAGCAAGGAGCTCCTTCCATGGCAGAGTCCTGTTACTAGCAAATCAGATGTTACCACCTCTGTCTTGTGCAACCATTTAAACCACTGTGCACTTCAAAGTGAACAAATTTATCACCTCACCTATAATTAATAATTATTTGCCATACCTCCAGGCCTAACTTCCCTTTACTAATTAAATGCACACTAGTTATTTCTAGCCCACAAATGATTTCAATGAACTTTTACGACTCTTTGGTTTGTTAACACAAATTTAAGTATTTAACTAATCTTGATAGATTACATGTGACTCAACATTTTGCACAGACCATAAACAACACGTAACCTCCTATTCTTTACCAATCCCTGTTATGTTACTCTCTATGCTTATTTGTTCTTAGTTTATAGTTTGTTTTTCTAAACTATCATTTCTGGTTTATATTTATTCAGTGTATATCTTTGTGGTCTACGGTATAGCTTCTTAAGGCATGCCTACAGCATACAATAATCAAATCAAGGGCATGCACATAGTCACTTTTTTAATATTGAGCATTACATTATGCTGTGTAATTTGTTAATATATCTATTTTTTATTTTTATTTTATTTTTTTTATTTTTTGGAGAGGTTTTTTTCGTTATAGGGCACATGCACTCGCCAGACAGACAGAGAGACATAGAGACAGAAAGCGAGAAATCACCCCCCAGGGGGTATGGTCACACCGCAATCCCTTCTCCTCCATTCTCCTCTCGGGATCTTGGGCATGCACGCACACGCGTCCGGCATGAGTCTTAAGCCACCGGGTCCAGGACATGAACTGCGGTCGACTACGTGGGAGTCCAGCGACATAGCCATTACGCTAACTGCTTGTTCCCGAGATCTATTTTTATAACCTATTAAATTGTCCATTTGTTTTCACTCTGCTCTTATATGCCTTCCGTGACCTCTTCCTTATTTGTCTGCATTCTTGTGTCTGTTGTAAATTCTCTCCTGAACCCCTCCTCACTGTCTCCCAAGCAACTCCTGGGATCTGTCTTTACTCTCTCTAGTTCTGGGCTTTCAAGTTCTTTAGTTTCTGCCACAGAGTATGGACCTCAGGTGTATGTTGTTAAGCAGGGACCTATCGTATTTGTCTTTTATAGTCTGGTTTATTTCACTTAGCATTGTATCTTCTAAGCTCATCCACTGCTACTTGTTCTTTATCTATCAGATTGTAAATTTCATCTAACCACAACAGATATGTAGGGGTAATGTGTGTAACGAATCATCTTAGTAAGATAGCTATATTTACTTTGTGTATAGCAAAGACACATTTACCTCCTGGATATCTAACCACTCTCTTATTCTTCGTTTTTTCTTTAATTTAAATTTTATTTATTATTATCATAATCTTGTTTATATTATTTTGAATCACATGTATCTTTACAGTGTATTACATTTCTTTTTCCAGAAGAAATACCGTGCATATCAGTCAAGACAAACACACTACTATTTCTATCTGGGTACTCCCACCTTTCTCTTTGGGTATAAATTCTTTTTATTATTATTATTTTAATTATTATTTGTACATTAAATCACTATACTTCATTTAGATTGTAAGCTAATTTATTTTACTGTTTGGTTTTATAAGCTTATTCAGTTTATTTTTTGTTAGAAAGGACATACATATGCACCAACAAGAGAGAGACACCCTTGACAGAGTCTTGTCACACCACAATCCTCTTTCCCCAGCTCTCCATCTCATTAGGATCTTGGGCATACATGAGACTGGCATGTTTACAGACTAGCCCAAGAATCACAACCTACACTTGGCCGTGTGGCATCTGGCACTGCAGTTCAGTTTGCTGCCACTTTGCTGCCAGGCCACTTCTGTTTCACTGGATGGCCATAAACTGAAAAAGTGTGCCTTTTCTCCTTTGTGAATCAATAGAGAGGTGCATTGTAACTTTTAATGAAGATTATGCTTTTGGATTATAAATTATTTTGACAGGGTAGAGAATTCCATTTATTTATTTATTTATTTATTTGGATTGGTAAAGATACAGATTGAATGCTTTTGTCCCCCTCCCAAAATTTATATTTTGAAATGTGAACCCCAATCTTATGCAACTAGGAGTCAAGGCCTTTGGGAGGGGATTAAGTCATGAAGGCAGAACCTTCATGAATGGGATTAGTGCTTTTATAGGAATAACACAAGCGAGATGATTTTTCTCCTAGCTGTGTGAAGATATAAGGGAAAAAAAGGCCACCTGGGGAACCATCAGTTTGCGTAATGACTATGTCGCTGGACTCCCACGTAGTCGACCGCGGTTCGCGTCCCGGACCCGGTGGCTTAAAACTCATGCCGGACGCATGTGCGTGCGTGCCCAAGATCCCGAGAGGAGAATGGAGGAGAAGGGATTGCGGCGTGGCCATCCCCCTGGGGGGGTGATTTCTCGCTTTCTGTCTCTATGTCTCTCTCTGTCTGTCTGGCGAGCACACACACCCTATAGCAAAAACCTCTCCAAAAAAAAGGCCACCTGAAAACCAGAGTGCTTTAATCCATGACAAGATTTGCTGATACCAGACTGCAGACTTTCAAGCCTTAAGAAATATGAGACATGAATGTTTATTGTTTAAGCCACCTAGTCTATAACATCTTCTCACAGCAGTCTGAACTGATGAAAAAAGTCAGTGTCCATTAAGAAGTTACAGTTAGGAGTGACATTAACAAGATGGTGGAAGAGGACAGACTAGCCTCAAAACCCCTACAAAAGGAGAACTCTCATGAGTACAAGCAGACTTGGTAGGGCTCTAGGGTCTAATTAAGAATCTGCTGCAACACAGTGCAGAAAAAACAGACAGGGTCAATGGTTAGATCAGCATACCTCAAACATCTTGAGACACCTAAAGACAAAAAAACAGGTGAAGGTTATCGATGTGAGGCCTGTGTAGAGTGACAGCCTCATGGAATGCTTGGCAGAGGTCACGAGCTGCTTTCCCCATTGAGGTAATCAATATCCATGACTACAACAAACTGCCAGGAAGGAGAGATGCTGCCGTGATTCATCCAGAGAAGGAGCCACTGTTATGCCACCCTGAAGTAGTGGCCCATCTGTTCCCAACCATGCACGGCTTCACAGCTGAAGCATGTGTAACAGCTCCATAGATAACCAAGTCACTGCTACTGTGGGCTAACTTGCTATTTTCAGTGATGAAAGAAAAAAAAAATATTGCCAGTCAAATGAGTTACCCAACAAACTTGAACTCATACATAAGGAGATATAAAAGTTTTCTCAGACAAATTAAAACTGGAGAGAGTTCAACAGGACCAGATCTATCTTACAAGAAATTATAAAAATAGTTCAAGATGAAATAAAAAGGTGCTAATTAGTAACATGAAAGTAGAGATCTCACTGAAGTAAGTACATAAGAAAATTTATCTTATGCTAAAACTGTAAGAATGGTGTGTAGAAGATGTATTTTTAGTATTAAGGACAAAAGACAACATTTTTATGCATTATAATGTTATAATAATTTGTTATGGAATGCACAATAAAAATAAGTAAATTGTGATAACAATGCATAAAATGTGGGAGAAAAGCTTAGAGTTCATGTATGCATACAAAATGAAGATATCAGCTTAAAGCAGTCTTTTATAACTATGCAATGTTTTATGCAAGCTTCCTGGTAACTACAAAGGAAAAAGCTACAGTATACACACAGATCACAAAAGTGAGAAATCAGGGACCAGCAGTTAGCGTAATGGCCATGTCGCTGGACTCCCACGTAGTCAACCGCAGTTCGCGTCCTGGACCCAGTGGCTTAAACTCACGCCGGGCACGTGTGTGTATGTGCCCAAGATCCCGAGAGGAGAATGGAGGAGAAGGGATTGTGGCGTGACCATCCCTCCTGGTGGGTGATTTCTCGCTTTCTGTCTCTCTGTCTGTCTCTGTCTGTCTGGCAAGCGCACGCACCCTATAGCAAAAACCTCTCCCCCCCAAAAAAAAAAATGTGAGAAATTATAAAAATTCTGCTCCAGAAATGATCTAACCACAAAGAAAGACAACAAAAAATACAGAAAGGATCTGAAAAACAACTGAAATATGATGAACAAAGTGATAGTAGTAAGTCCTTACTTCTCAATTATGGCCTTAAATATAAATAGATTAAATTCTCCAATCAAAAGACATAGAGTGGTTGACTGGATTAAAAAGAAATACCCACTGCTATACTGCCTAGAAGAGACTCATTTCACTTTGAAGAAAACATAGCTAAAAGTGAAAAGATGGAAAAGTCTTTTTGGTTTCAGCACCTCTTTATATTCTTTTCATTATATATACTCACTCTATTGAAAATTAGAATTGTGAAGTATATAAACATAAAAATATATGAGAACCGCCACACATATAGCCTCTCAAAAACACTGCATTTTTTCATGACTGGTTCTTAGTGAAAAGGCTAAAAACATCTTATTGTGACGAAGAAAATGGTTCAGAACTGGGGACACTCTGAAAGGCTTCAGGAATACCAGTTGTGTCTGTGTCAATTTTGAGAATATCTGCTTGTACAACAATGGAATTGAACAAACTACAACATACAGAAATATGAATGTATTTCCCAGATTTAATGAAGAAGACTGAAATAAGAATGCATATAATAGGACCCCATTTATATAAGAAGTACACCTATAGGCACAATTAGCCTTATCATTAGAATCATAATATAAAAGTATGATTGAACAAGAGCAAAAAGGGGCTTTCTGCAGTGCTTTGGATGCCCTATTATTTCATCTGAGTGCTGGTCATGCAGGTGTACTAAGTTTGTAAAAATTCATAGATAGAGATGTGCATTTGTAAAATTTTCCTGTATGGAGATTATGTTTCAGTTCAGAATAAAACAAGTAAACAAACATGTAATTATAAATATATGTACATGCAAATGCTATACATGAATATTTACAAAATAGTACTCATGAGACCAGCAGATGGTGTTAATGGTTACATTACTAGACTCCCACGTAGTAGACTGTGGTTCAAGTCCTGGACCCAGCGGCTTAAGACTCATGCTGGGAGAATATGTGCGTGTGCCCAAAATCCCTTGTGATCTCTCACTTTCTGTCACTCCATTTCTCCTTCTCTCTGGCTAGCACGTGCACCCTATACCAAAATCTTTCATAAAAAAACCCAAAAGCTAAGGGAAACAAATGAAGTGTCTAATATATTTTATATTATTTTAAGTGTCTAGCATAGACAAATCTTTGTAGATGGAATGCAAATTAGTGCTTACTACAGAATAGGAAATGGGTTTGTAGGGTGATGTATAAAGGGTAAGACTTTTTTGGGTTGTGGTGGTGGTTGTACAACTCTGTGCATGGATAAAAAAACATCAAATTGCACAAGTGAAATGTGTGAAATATATCTCAGTAAAGCTATTACCAGAAGCAAACAAAAAAATCTAAGCCTCTAGCTTTTATATATTTTTCAACTCTTGAAAAATAACTTCAGATTTGTCAAAATGTGAAACGGCAATTTTTATGGAATTTATTTTTCTGATTATAATTAGCTGCTTTGATAACAATTCTTCTGTTTAGGGAGATCATTAAAATACTGGTTCAAGGCTGTCATAGCCGCAATTATATTAAGCAGAATTTCTGTAACATTTGCTGTCTTGTTTAATATAGTGCCTTCTAATTCCCTTTGTGCTTGCATTCTTTTTTACGTTTAATTTCTTGACGTGTGAGTTCTTTAGATCTTCCACAACAATGGGGAATATTGCTAATTTCATGAAGTCTAGACGTGTCTAATTCACATGATTCTGAGAAGTGTTTAGTTGTTCTCACTCCCACTCTTTCAGAAATCTTCGTGATAGAATACAATGAGAATTAAATATTACATTGTTCAACATGTTCAGGGCATTGTCTTATTTCTTCCTCTACTTCCCCCAGCCTTAACTTTAGTAAAATGAAAATGCCAACTGGCATCTGGCTTTTGCTCATATTTTCAATAAATGACAATGGAAATTCTTTGCTACAAACATAATATTCATTGCTATTGGAGGAAGTTTAGCTTAGAAAAAATAATGTATGTACAACAGTGATTTGAAACTGATAAAATATCTGCACTCAAATAATTTGTTGACATATGGAATGAATTTCAAATTAATGAGTAAACTGACACAAATTAATTTAGCTTTTTTATTTCCATGTATCGTTATCTATATTTTTATTTCCACTCATCCATGTGTGTTTAGATCTAATTACATAATATCTTTATTTATTTATTTTTTTAGAGGTTTTCTCCATAGGGCATGTGCACTCACTTGGCAGAGAGAGACAGTGAGAGGGAAAGTAAGAAATCATCCCCCGGGACAAGCGGGGGAGAGGATGGCCATGTAGCAATCTCTTCTCCTCCATTCTCCTGGTAACTTGAGCACGCACACACATGCACCCAGCATGATTTTCAAGACATGATTTTGGGTCTGAGACTCAAACTATGGTTGGCTATTTGTGAGTCCAGCGATATAACCACATCATCTTCAGGCCCTGAGTTAATATCTTTAACCTTGTTTTTTCTCTATTGAATTTAAGACTTGACAATTAAGTATTATTTGAAATTTGTTAGGAATGCTTGCTCACCCAGTATCACTAGTATTGCATACAGAGGACATAGCTTAACTTACTGCCTACTTTAGTAAGAAAGAACACTGTCTCAACCAAACTTTGACAGTGTTTCCAAAGGGAAAAAACAAGATCAGTTTTATTTTTTTAATTTTTTTTAATTAAATTTATTTATTTACATTCATTCACTGTACATCATTACAGCATACAAAGTAAGATTTTCCATCTAGAGTACACTGTATATTGTCTCAATCAAGCACATCAACATACATGTTACCGTCAGCAAATAATTTTCCATTTCTTGTTTCCTGTATATAAATATATATATATATATATATATATATATATATATATATATATATATATATATTCCCCATCCTTGATTCCCTATCTCTTTTTTTTAATTTTTATTTTTCACATTATTTATTATTATTATTATTATTATTTTTGTATATACTTTCAATCATATTGTTTGGCTTACAATGAGACCATTTCGATATGTGAACATTTCTCCCCAGACCCGTTGATCGAAATATCTTCAACAGATAACACCACACCTTGACATTTGGAGAAGATCAGTTTTATTGAGAACTTTTTTTTAAGTTTGAGGTATACTTGACAAATAGAAATAATATACATTGAAGGCATACAGCTGGATGTGTAAGTATAAAATATACATTGCAAATAATCACCACAGTACAATAATTATTATATCCATCACCTCACATAATTACCAAATTTTCTTTCTTCCTCCTTTTTTCTTTTAGTGTATGAGAAGAACATTCTATAGCAAATTTTAAATATATAGTCCAATATTGCTAACTACACTTACCATGCCATACATTGGCTCCCCAGAACTTAGTCATGTCTAGCTTAAGGCAAGGAACTTTTTTGAGAGAGTTCATCAAGTTTTGGGGATTATCACAATATGATTTGAGAAAACAATAAGGCAAACTTCCAAGGCCAAGAGGTTGATAATAGTGAGAGTCCTGTTGATTCTTTCTATTAAGAATTGAGAAATCATTAAGGAGATTTTGGTAATAGCATTTAGTTATTTTCTTCAGTAAGACTCTACTGGAACAGTAAAATTATAATGACAAAAAAAAAAAAAAGAGAGATCATTGTTACCTTAGCATAGACAGAAAGCTGTGTGAGGGCACAGTTCTGGTTCTCTATGTTTTAACCGTCTTCTGGGAGAGGGAACATTCGAATTTGCTCTTGTATCTTTGAATGGAATTATTAACAATCATTAAAAGATAGAAACAATTTTAACTATTTCTTTTTTTCTTCTGGGAGGTAGAGTCAGAGAGAGACAGACACTTCCAGGAGGAGTCTCCACACTGCAATCAACCCTAATCTCAGCCAGCCTGGATCACAGACACACTCTGATACCCACCATACTTAAGACACAAACCCAGGATCTTCTCCTTGTGGATCCAGTGGGAACTGCTGAACCACTGCCTGGCCCAAGGAAATGCACGTATTGGTAAAACGTATCACTTACGTTCTTTTTCCTCTCCTTGCATCTAGGATCCTGATGATATTTCTTTGGTTTATTTGACTGCAAATGGCCCTTTAATTACAGTGCTTTTCAACTGTGGTCTCTGAAATATTTTAATAATTCTCTAAAATAATCCTTTCTTGTTGCCATATTTTACTGCTACCTTTAGCGGACTGCAGTTTCTGGGGTATATTAATAAGCAGTCATTGTAGTAGAGACAATTCTTCCAAGTGGTAGGGGATTACTGGGAAACATAATTCAGTAAAAACAAAATAGGTTGACCTCAAATCACTAGAGATGTCCTTGACTTTAAAGGCAATTAAGTTTGAACTTGAGATATGAGGGATGCTCAGTTGAGTACTCAAAGACTGAATTACAAGATACAGTGAGGATCAAGGATATTGTGGTATACTGCAGAAATATCTTTTTCTGCTCATAAATATACAAAATCATCTCTCAGAGCACACCAGAAGATAATAGCAATAGGGTTCAGTATGATCTATGTACAAAATAGATTGAAAGTCTTTATTTAAAGAAAGAGATATTTCTGCAGCACAATGATAATATAAGGAAAACCAAGTAAACAATGATCATAAAACAATAATTTTAAAGAAAGTAACTAGAGACTTTACTGTTCTTCAAATTTCATCTCTATGTTCAATGTAAATCTAATGAATAGCTAACTAGAGTTTTTCTATTGATTTTTTTTTCCAAGCATGCTCTAACATTCTTAAAGAAGATAAAAAAGGCCAAGAACTGTCAAGATCATTTCCAAAATGAACAAGGTAATGAAATTATTCTACTAGCTACCAAAGCTTATTATAAAGCTCAGTGTAAATAGTCTTAATAATTAGGCAAATTTATGCTATTTGAATCAATAATGGAAAGGATGACTAGAACAGAATCAGATCCATGTTGATACAGATACCTTTGCATATCAGAAGGAGAAAGAAATAGATTCAATAAACAGATTTCCAGTATTGGATACAATTTCTTATAATGAATGAAAATGTCAATAATGTGATAAAGTACTCATAAACATGATGACATTAAGACATAAACATTTATTTCAAAAATTAAAAAAAATAAATGTCAGGGCCAGCTGGTGGTTAAGGCAGCTGAATCCCACATGACCAAGTCTTCTGTTTGAATCCTGGACCCAGAGGTTTGTAAAACATGCCAGGCACATGTGTATGTGCATGTCCAAATCTCAAGAGGAAAATAGGGACGAAGGTATTGTGGTGTGACCATCCCCCCTTGGGGATGATTTCTCTCTGTCTCTCTGGTGAGCTTACAGGTACTATAGCAAAAACAAGGAAACAAACAAAAAAGACTAAAAGCCAGACAATACAATGTATAAATGCTTACTCAGAAAACTTTCATAGAAATACAATAGATTACAATAACTTTGGAGAGCAAGCAGGTTGTGTCCAGTAAGGCTAAAACACACACACACACACACACACACACACACACACACACACAATATTCAACTAAGTCTTTTTATCTTTTTTCCTAGATAAATTCATATACATATGCAAAACTACTTATGCCACATTGTATTAGCATATGTTGCATTCACAACCTAAAAGCAACAACAGAAATAAAATAAGTTGGGGGCACTTAAATATTCTCCTATGTAAATAGGAAAAATAAAATGTTTCACAAATAAACAATAGACTATTACAGAGTTAAACTGAATAACGCCTCAAAATTCTATATTAATAATCTTAGTTAAATATTATATCTACAATGTTACAAATTTTATTTTGTTGCAATTTCAAGTATCCAAGCTATCTTATATATTTGAATTGGATATACCATGTAAAGCAAGATGGACAAAACACACTAGAGATGGCAAAGCCCAGAATTAAAGCAGTTACATTTAGGGAGAAAGAGAAGGGAACAGAGAGGGCTTAAAGCTGATCTTTACTATATTTTTTGAAAATTTAATGTTCATGTAAAATAAAATCGAATAAAGGAATCAAGTGGAAAAAGAAAAAAGTAAAACTTTGAAGGGACACAAAAATGGAAAATTATCTGTTGATATAATATGAACGATAATATCTTTAATTGGACTAATATACAGTGTATTCATGACAGGAAGATTCATTTTATAAGCTGTAATGAAATATGGTGATTGAATGTATTAAATTAAATTAAATTAAAAATAACATATTAGTAATATATTGAGAAATGTGATAGAAAACATGTTATAATTTTCTTTTCTACAATTTTGGAAGATAATGTAAAAGAGGAATCAGTTAAATGAAAATACAAACGATACAAATATCCTATTCAGAAAAAAATAGATTTTTTAATATCAGTTTCGCATGGTATTTATAGTCTAATCTTCTAGTACTTTTTTTTCTTTCTTTCTTCTTTCTTTTTTCTTTTCTTTCTCTTTTTTCTTTCTTTCTTCCTTTCATTCTTTTTCTTTATTTCCTTTCTGTCTTTCTTCTTTCTTCCTCTCTTCCTTCCTTCCTTCCTTCCTTCCTTCTTTTCCTTTTCTTTCTTTCTTCCTTTCTTCCTTTCTTCCTTTCTTTCTTTCCTCTTTCTTCCTCTCTTTTTCTTTTCCTTTTCTTTTTTCCTTTCGTCTTTCTTTTGTTTTTGCCACAGGGAATTTGCACTCACCAGAGAGTGATGATGGTTAGAGGGAAGGTGAGAAATCATCTACTCCCCATCGCCCACCTTCCCAGGGGGATGGCCACAACATAATCCCTGTTCCTCCATTCTCCTTTGGGATTTTGGGGCATGCATGTGTCCAGTATAATTTTGAAGCCACCAGATCTGGGATTGGAAGTATCACCGATCATGTGGAAGTCCAGGTCCTTAACCACTATGTCACCTGCCCATCCCACATTCTTTTGATTTCACATTAATATTTTAATGACACTCTAGTTATTCTCTCTATATGAAAAAAAAAACAAAAAAAAAAAAAAAAAAAAAAAACTCTTATCTTCCTCAGTCCTACTTTGAGCTGAAAAGGATGAAAAAATTAAGAGCCCACTGAGTGTCAAGGGATACATTTCTCTAAAGCAATTGCACAAGATATAGTGTAAGTTTTTAAAATATTGTCATACAATTTGTACCCAAAATTGTACTTCTAATAATTTACCTAAGGAAACATTAGGAGATAAAAAGGTTTGTGTTGAAAATTGTTCATATGGCATGATTTATTATGTTAAAAACCTGAAAAGAAATTCCCAAATAGTATGAGACTGTTTAAATATTTTGTGATATGCTAGAACACATTGCAACCATTAAAATGCTGTTTTGATTAAATATTTCATTACAAAATGAAAACGAATATTAAACATAAACAGTGTAGTAATTCATAATATCATATTCCTAATAGAAAAATGCAGTTGTAAATTCATAAAGTTTTATCTCAAATCAAAGTTTCTTTTTTAATTTTCTAATTTTTATACCAGCAAGGACCTACATGCCTGTGTGTATTGAAACAACTGGTGAATCTGGGTAATGATGCACAGGATTCTTATGATTGTGCTTACAAAAATTGTGCAAGTTGGAAAATATCAGGTCATTGGGAAAGTCATGATGTATTTTCCATTTTTTTTTTTTGTAATGCAAAGATGTGTCAAGACTTTTCTGACGACCTAATATATCAAAATAAAAATTTAGAATTGGCCCTATGTCCTAGTGGTTAAGAGAGCTGGATCCCATATGGCCAGTGACAGTTCAAATCCCAGTCTTGGCAACTTTAAAACACATGCCAAGTGCATAGGCATGTGTGTTCCAAAATCCTGACAGGATGGACGAATGGAGAAGAAAGGATTGTGGTATGACCACACCCATGGGGAGCTTTCTCCCTCTCCGTCTCCCTTTTTCTCTTACTTTGCCTCTTTCTGTTGAGTGCACATACCCTTTGGCTATTAAAAAATAAATGAGATTTAAAAAATAGTAACTGGGGACCTGCTGATGGCCTGGTAGTTAAGGCAGCTGGATCCTACCTAGCTGACTGCATGACTCACATGCTTAAAAAACATGCCAGATGCGTGCGTGCATGTCCAACATCCCGAAAGGAGAAAGAGATGTGAAGGGATTGTTGTGGAACCACTCCCCACAGTGGAGTGTGTTCTCACTCTTCCTCTCTCTCTCGCTGTCTCTCTCCAGTGAGAACACTTGCCCTCTGGAAAATTACAAAATTAAAAAATTTTAAACATAAAAATTTACCACAAAAAGTTCAACTCAGTAAGATAATTCAGGTATTAGATTAGATTCAGGGTATTGCTTTTCACTTATTTTCCTGATAACTTCAATATTACTGGCAATTAGGTTGAGAGGTGGAGAATGAAAAAGAGATACAATGGTTTGAGAATTAGATCTTTAAAAAATTAAATATTATTGTTGTTACGTAAAATGGGCAACAAATTGATCAGAAGTCCACTAAGATGTGAGTAAATTGTATTTCCAAAGCTGAAGTACAAAAATAATTTGACTGTCTAAGATTTAAAACAATTCCACGTCTCCAGTCTTTCACAGGCATGAGGCAGGTGTTGAAGGCTGTGTAGTAACCCAAGAGGGCACGCACACTGACAGCCATTTCAGATGATGCCAGTGCAATCAGGAAGAACAAAGAACTCAGATGCCAATGATAATGGTTTGGGGGAAGAATGGAGTCAAGAAAATTCCTTCCAGAACACACGATCATGGCCTTATTAATAAAGTTCCTAACCTTTACTGTGCACTCAGAGAGCTTTAACCCACATCTAAGGACAGTTGGATTGCTACAGACTAGTGAAGGCTGAGTGCCTTCTATTATCATCTTTTCCTAATATGTGCTCACACACACACAACACACACACACACACACACACACACACACACACACACACTGTATCCTTCTCTACCTTTACATACTGGGGACAAGGAGTATATATCTTGTCTTTTCAGTTTATGAGTCACACAGAAGAAGGAAGCAGAAAGGCACTTGGTGATGAAGAATGGACAGGACAGGAGATCCCCAGTGCTTTTCAAGTATCCATATGATCCATACAACATAGCCCCTGCACCTCCGAGTAGATCAAGTGAACAGTCCTGCCTGCCAGGAGAGCACAACAAAGATCGGTTGATAAAGTTATTTTATCTGCTTTGTAATCTCACATTCTCAGTCACAACAGACAAAGGCAAGATATTCTGGCATAGCAGAATTGCTGAATAGAAGGACGTGGATCCCTCATTTACCACTTAAAGAATATTAATGTGAGCTGCATTTAACTGGGCACACACAACAAATAAATTATTTATATACTCATATAAATGCATATATACATGTATGTATGCATGCATACCCTGACTCCCAAGAGGGCATTTCTGCGTGGGGAGTGATTTCTTACGTTCTTTCTACCTCTTTCTTTCTCTGTCTATCTCCAGCAAGCATAGACGCTGCTGTGGAAAAAATCTAAAAAACAAACAAACAAAAAAGTGTAATGCAATTCCTAAAAGAGAGAAAAAGAAGCATTAGATAATAAAAACTTTGTGGGTAATTTTTGCTCCTTCTCCTGAACAAATGCATTGCCTTAAATTAAAAGAGTGTAATAAACAATACTTCTGTAGCTAATCATAAAGAATACAGAACAAGAGCTGCCCCATAGGCTAGTGGTTATGGAAACTATTCTAGATCCCATAAGCTCACTTTAGTCACCACACTTCCTCTTGCTAAAAAGAGAGGCTATGTCTAATTTGAACTGAAGTACCAAATAAAGATATAACCATGGATCTTTTGGGGCTTAAAGAGAACATGAGTGGATATAAAGTTAAGAGCTAACATCATTTCCTTTTCCCAACTCTGACCCCAAAGCACAGACACTGAGTGGAGCTTCAGGCTAAGCCGAGGTCTCAGCACTGCAGCTGACATTTGTGCAGTGTCTATTGTCAATCGACTTTCCTGTGGCTGACACTGGGTAGTGTACAGTTCTTCCACACTGGGCTTGAGACTTGGCTGTCTTACAAGATTAGACATTTCCTCGTAGACATTTCATTGACTATGAGTACTTTTTAGATAATTAGAACACATCTCTGGAAGCAGCCATGTTTCAATGACAATATTATCTGATAGTAATTGTGGTATTTTAATCGCCTCAAGTTGTTGAACTTAAATTTCAACTCCGGAGGAAATGGAGTAACCAGGATTGCATTTTATGATTAAGCACTCTAGGGAATGACTTTAAATCCAGGAAAGTGAGTCTTAGGTGATGCTGAAATGCATTAATGCAATAAAAAAGTTCAGGATATTATACATGTTGGAGTAATTCTTTGAAAATGAGTTAGCTCTTTTCTTTAATCATAGACTGATAAAATGTAGTATATTTATTTTATTTTTAAGAGATTTTTGCTGCAGGGAGTGTGAGCTTACCAAAGAGACAGAGACAGAGACAGATAGTGAGAATTACCTCCAAAGGGGGATGGCAACAACACAATCCCTTATCTTCTATTCTCCTCTGAGGAGTTCAGGCACTCATACACCTGTGATTAGTATGAGTTTCAAGCCACCAGGTCTGGGACTTAAACCATGTTCAGTCAGATAGGAGCCCGGTGTTTTAACCATTATGTCACCTGCTGGTCCCTAAATGTAGCATATTTATTCTGATAAGCATTAAATGTCATCTGGGAGTGATCTTTGCATTTCATGAATAATATTTCATGTTTTATTATCAGAGGAAAAATATGTTTATGGGGGAAGAATTCATTATAGAACCAAAATATTCTAAACTGCCCTTTGTAGAGCCAAACCTTACAATGCCATCTACCACTCAAATTTGTAATGTCTTATCTGATCAGTATCAAAATAATCTATCCTAAGCTAGCCCTGTGTGCTGGTGGTTAAGGGAGCCTGATCTTACATGACCAACCATGGTTTGAGTCCCAGCCCCGGTAGCTTATAAACATGTTTAGAACTTGTGTGTATATTGCTAAAGCCTAACATAATGGAAAGTGGAGAAGGGATTACTGTGTGACCACACTCCAGTGTGGATGGGTGCTTTTCTCCCTTTCTCTCTCTTTTAGTCTGATAAGTGCATTTTCCCTCTGGCAATTAAAAAAAAATGTTAATGTTTGCATTTTACCTGTTATGAAATTCTACCTAGAATAGTTCAGGTGGTCAGATAAAATCAAGGATTCCTTCTTTCTTAGTTGCAATTAGTATGTGCAAAATGATTCCTCTCTATAGATGGAATCCATCTTGGTCTCTTACCTTAGAATATTACATAAAGACTGCCAATTGAATACTAAAAATCATTTTTGAGAGAAGTGTCTGAGTTGGTCTTCACCTTTGGCTGCTGCTTCCTGTATAGAAGTATCGTTGGACACTAAAGAATATGCATTCAGGATGAGATCAGAGATTCACTTTGCCACTTAGTGCTTAGATCACATGCAACAAGATAATGGCCCAAATGAGATTCCAGCTCTCTAATTTTCTGAACAAAAATGTGGTAAGCATTCTAAAATGGTTCTCAATGATATCTACCTTTACCCTCCTGTTCCTTTAAAAGGGGTTACCTTTGCATTGGCTTCTAACAAATAGAATATAATAAACATTATGGAATGTCCTTTCCAAGGTTAGGCCATATAACACCAGTTTTTCTTTCTTGCTGACATATTCTCTCTTGCCCTCTTGCTTGCTTTTTTCAAAGATGTAAGCTGTCATGTGGGGGAAATTTATGTGGTCAGGAACTAAGGACAATATCCACCTACCAGCTAGTGAGGAATTAAGGTCCAATAGTCTGTAAAAAATAAAATCCAACACACAGTAATATACATAAGCCTTAAAGCTAAACCTTTCTGAAGGACACACTTGCCTTAAAGCTAAACCTTTCTGAAGGAACACATAACCGGACCAAAATGTTGATTGTAGTCTATGAGAAACCCCAAAGCAAGAACCCAGGTGACCTTGCCTAGATTTCTGACTCACAGAAACTGTATGATAATAGATTGTGTTTTCCTTTGACTATTTGTTTTAGGCTACTAAGTTTTGGGGTACTGTGTTATACATCAAGAGAAAATTGGTATAATGGAAAATAATGATATCTTCTTCAAATCTTTTTGTAGGAATGAAATGATGTAATGAAGAATATTGTTTTTTTTTCTTCTTTTTGCTTATTTTTAACTTAATTAGGTCTCAAACTTCATAAACAAATATTAATGCCATCATTGGATCCATATTTTGATATGTTTTAGTCCATATTTCAAAAGTTGATATCGGGAACCAGCAGTTAGCGTAATGGCTATGTCGCTGGACTCCCACGTAGTCGACCGCGGTTCGCGTCTCGGACCCGGTGGCTTACAACTCACGCCGGGTGCGTGTGCGTGCGTGCCCAAGATCCCGAGAGGAGAATGGAGGAGAAGGGATTGCGGCGTGACCATCCCCCCTGGGGGGTGATTTCTCGCTTTCTGTCTCTCTGTCTCTCTCTGTCTGTCTGGCGAGCGCACGCGCCCTATAGCAAAAAACCTCTCCAAAAAAAAAAAAAAAAAAAGTTGATATAAAAAAATTTTGAACCATTGTTGATATTATAGTATATATTTTTTTCTGTTTGGTTGAGTGCTTTGGTTGCATAATGAATTCTAAGGTTTTTAGTTCAATATCTCAGTTGTCACTTTATTCAGGTCATGAATCCTGGGGGAAACAAATCTTTAGGAACAATTTCATGAAGGAGACTATACAATGTTTTACAGCTTTAAGAACAACATATACAAATGCAACTTAGTTGATCTGGTTACCAAAACAAATCTCTAGAATATAAATATCAATTGAAAGAAATCATATTTCCCTCAATGCAGGAAATTCTTGCATAATTTATTTCAAATACATCCAACAAAGGATTAGCAATAAAAGTTTACCCAAAGGACAGTATTTTATGACTATTTTTGAAACATCTTCAATCCTTTTTATCTTTCTAAACAGAACAGATTGAAGTGATAGTTTATTCCGCCTCAGTAGCAACAAGGTTTCATCATCTTACTTCTTGGTATGCCCTGCTATTTTTGCTGGATCCTCTAAGTAATGTTATACTTTTATTAGGATAACTACTTACATATATATTCATATCCAAAACTTTGAAATCAGTATAATTATTAAGCCCATTTTTGGGGGGAGGTTTTAGCTACAGAGTACGTGTGCTCGCCAGACAGACAGAGAGAGACAGAGAGACAGAAAGCAGGAAATCACCCCCCAGGGGAGATGGCCACGCCGCAATCCCTTCTCCCCCATTCTCCTCTCGGGATCTTGGGTACGCACGCACACGTGCCTGGCATGAGTTTAAACCACCGGGTCCGGGACACGAACCGCGGTCGACTATGTGGGAGTCCAGCGACATAGCCATTATGCTAACTGCTGGTCCCAAGCCCATTATTCAACCAGGTAGAAGTCTAAGAAAATGGTTTGCTTAAGAGATTAGGAAGGATTATCTTCAAAAATATAATGGAGAAATATGTTTCTTTAAGAAAATTATGTGGAACTTTTAATGCACTTACAAAGTGATTTGAGGGAGTTTATGGAGATGACAATGAAGAAAGTTTCAGAGAATTTTCTTACTGGTCAATGTAAACAGCTAGTAAGTGGCAGTATTTGGATTTTAAATTATATACTCTACCTTCAGAGTTTGTGCTCTGAGATGTTATGCCATGTGTCATTGGTAATAGTAGTAGCCAAAATTATATTAATAATTTTTATCTATATATTTATATATAGAAAGATATATTATTGATTTGTAAGTGATTCTTTATAAATTCTTGACATATATATTGCAATTAGTATCATGCTGTATCATGTTATGTGACATGGGCGTTGATGTCAACAGAGAAATCAATAGAAGGTATAAAATCCGACCAGAAAGTGCTAACTTTGCTGGATCCTTAAACTTTTCTCTTTTTTTTTTTTTTTAGAGGTTTTTGACATAGGGAGCATGCACCCACCAAAGTGACAGAGAGAGACAGAGACAGAGACAGTGAGAGGAAAAGTGAGAAATCACCTCCCATGGGAGTGGCCATGCTACAGACTCTTCTCCATTCTCCTCCTGCGATCTTGGGCATGCAATGCACACACTCTTGGTATGATTTTCAAGCTACTGGGTCCAGGACTCAAACCACAGTCAGTCATGTCGTAGTCCAGCAATGTAACCACTACACCATCTACCAGACCCAGAACCCTTAAACTTTCTATAACAGAGTCTCAGACTCCATGGTTTTCACATTGTAAGTGTATATTTTTACACAGTTGTTTCACAGTTGTTCTGGGTTCAATAATACGCAAGTTAGAGAGACGTGTAGAGATAATGAGCAAAAAAATTGTTGCCTATGAAATAATATCAGACGTATTAGAAGAATCAAAGCACGCTTAATACAGCCGTGGGAGATCTTCTGACATTTTGCCATATATTTATTGAGTGACCTCAATGCTTACTTACCTGACAAAGGTAGGGTAAAAAAGGAGTTAGTGGTAAATCTTACCTTTAAAGAAACACACTTAAATTGTGTGACAATTATTCTCATACAATTATAAAACAGCACTTGTCTTATTTAGGCTTCAAATATGCTAACAGAAGCATCAGTTTGATTATTGTTAAGTTTTTTGTTCTAAATTTAAAAATGAGCAGAGGCAAATCAAGAACGTGAAGAAGACAATTGCAGTACAGGATTGTTTTTAAGCCCTTCTATTTCACTCCAGTCAATTTTAGTTCGTCTTTTCCCCACTGCATCCATAGAAAGAAACTGTTGTAATCAAGACTAACAAGAGGGACCAGCAGTTAGCATAATGGCTATGTCGCTGGACTCCCACGTAGACGACCACGGTTCGAGTCCTGGACCTGATGGCTTAAACTCACGCTGGGCACGTGTATGTGCATGCCCAGGATCCCGAGAGCAGAATAGAGGAGAACGGATTGTGGAGTGGTCATCACCCCCGGGGGGGTGATTTCTCGCTTTCTGTCTCTCTGTCTCTCTCTCTGTCTGTCTGGCGAGCGCCTGCGCCCTATAGCAAATCCTCTTTAAAAAAAAAAAAAAAAAAAAAAAAAAAAAAAAACTAACAAGAATCAAGCATGGAGGATACAACTTGTCTTGGACTTCATCTGGCTGGAAAATTCTAAGAAACACATGCCAGCAACTTGCTTCTGTTATTTTCTCTTCCTTTATTTTTTTCCCCCTTTTTTGTTTTGGCTAAAGGGTGGATGCATTTGCCAGAGACAGAAAGGGAAATAAAAGCACTCCCTCCGGGAATAGTTATGCCGCAATTTCTTTTCCTCTTTCACTCCTTCTCTTCAGGATTCTGGGCACATACATACACGTGCCTGGTGTGTTTTCCAAGCCAGCAGTCAAGGTCTTGAACTGTGTGGTTGGCCATGTGGGATCTAGCTGCCTCAACCACCAGACCATAGAGCTGGTTCTCTATTTTTTTTTTTTTTTTTGGAGAGGTTTTTCGCTATACCACCAGACCACAGAGCTGGTTCTCTATTTTTTTGGGCACGCACGCAAGTCGTGAGTTTTTCTGAAAGAGTAGTCCAGCAAAAGCCGTTGCCTGTATCCATTGCCTGGAAGTGATTATAATTCTTTGCAATTAAGTAAATCAAAGTAAAACCAGAAATGCTAAGTTTTTTTTTTTTTTTTCCTCTTTACTCCGTATGCTGAGCCTTAGTGCTATCGCCTCACTAATCTTTTTCTGTAGGCATAGGAATTGTGTTGGGACCAGCAGATGGATTAGTAGTTACGTCATTTGACTCCCATGTAATCAACCACAGTTGAACTCCCAGACCCGGTGACTTAAAATTCACACTGGGTGCGTGTATATGCATACACAAGATCCCAAGAGGAGAATGGAGGAGAAGGGACTGTGGCAAAGCTATCCCTCCTGGGGGGCTATTTCTTGCTTTCTGTCTTTCTGTCTCTCTCTTTCTCTCCAGCAACCACCCATGTCCTATAGCAAAAATCCCTCTTAAAAAAAAAAAAAAGAATTTTATTTAGTTTTGTCAAGATCAAGGAGGGTGTAACTCTCAATAAGTATAAAGATTGAGTAGTCTCTTGAAGCTTCTGTTTTGTTGAGATGACCAAAGAGAGTTAGAATAAATAGCAGAACAACGAGGGCTTGAGTCATTTGATTGAAGAACTGAAAGAACTATATGAGTTGATCTAATCCCAATTTCCTCTACCCATGATAAACATGAAGTAGTGAGTCAAATTTTACTAGTAGAATCATAATTTTGAATTAAGACCTCTAGAATTTCCTAACAAAATTCAACAGTAGGACTTGTGAGAGGACAGTAACTACTTATTTAATTACTTATAGAAAGTCAGATGATTCAGATAAATTCAGAAAAGCAAGCTCATTCAGATAAGCAAGCTCATTGATAGAGGATCAAACAAAAGAATGGTCCACAGTTTTCCATTTCAATATTGATGCAAAATGTAATTGCTAGTCTATAATTAGTGGATAAGGGGAGCACAACCTAAACAAAACAGAAGAAAAAGATTGTGCTGGGAACTGCTCCACACCTCCTCCTTCTCCTCCTCCTCCTCCTCCTTCTCCTCCTCCTCCTTCTTCTTTTTTTTTTTTTTTTTCTTTTTGTCCTTTCTATCAATTCACAAAGTGGTGCAGAGAAAGGCAGCGCTGTGCAACTTCTGCTTAAGGAAACAAAGATTTACTCATATTTTACCTACACTTGAGGCTTTTTCAATGCTTGACTTGGCTCAATTGCTCCTCCAAAAGTGTCTGTTGACAACCAGAATTAAATAATGCCAGAACTACAGAGTTCAGAGCTAACTGCAATCCAACATCACGCACATTGCAGGAATTTCTTCCTTAGAATTGTATCACTGTCTACCTCTGAAATGTAGAAGTTCACCAATTTGTGAGATAAAACTGGAAACTTTATATTGACTTCAAAATTCTTTATCTATAATGTCTGTTCATTTCATTTGTCTAAATGGAAAATAAAATACCTCACTTCTGCCTAACAGCTGTTGAAATATCTAAAACAACTTATGGTCTTATAACTATAATAAATCGATTTCAATTTAATTACTTCTTCTTGTAAAATGGTTTTCCAATCTTTCAGATTATTGGGAATGTTCTAAGAAAGTTGTGGAAAGTTTGAAACAGCACTATAATTACGACACATTCTTGACAGCCGCGTCCCTGTTTATCGTGGTGTCTGTCCTCCCTAGCTTTCTCAGTGGGCCTTGAATATGGCTTATATTCATTAAATTTTGATATAGGGTTCTGACCCTTTCTCCCTAAGGTCCAGTTAGTCAGCAAGTTCCTATGTTACAAAAAACCATCCTCATTTTCTAATCTGGCAATTTATCTCCATGCTGGAAACACTCTCATAATTGTCTCTTACTGACTTCATTGAAATAATATCATCATTGTTCTGCTTGCCTCTATCTTAATCTTACGTGAACCAGTCTCCACAGTCAATTGAAAATGTTCTTCTGGAGCTGACCTTAGATAGTGTTAAGCTGTGCTTTGGGAGCCAGATCTCACATCACTAACTGCAGTTGGAATCCTGGGCCCAGTGCTGAAAAAACAAGTGTGTGAATGCCCCAGTCTCGATGCTTAGGGGAGATGGAGGAAACGTGACTGTGGTCTGACCACACCCTTTGGGGGGTTTCTCTCATTCACTTGCTCTCTCTTATGAGTACCCATGCTCTCTGGCAATTAAAAAATTGTTCTTATAAAAATTAATATCTAATCTTTTCATTCTATTGTTTTTTAATGGCTCTTTACTGTTTTAGGAAAAGAAGTTGAGCTGGAGGTGGGAGGGTTGAATTGAGTTCTGCTGATGCTATTTGCTAGTTTTGGGCCCCTGGACATGTCAATTATCTCTGCTGGATGTTTATTTCCCAAATAATTACTGATACCTGATTTATAGGTCATTGTGAAGATAGAATGAAATATAAGAAAATGTTAATTTCACTAAAGTGTTACATAACTAAGAGGCATTTTTGAGGTGACTCTCACTATGCAAATTTATATGGTGATTTGTCTCTTTATTTATTTTTTTTTTCTTTTTGGAGAGGTTTATGTTATAGGGCATGTGTGCTCGCCAGAGAGACAGAAAGAGACAGAGAGACATAAAGTGAGAAGTCACCCCCCAGGGGATGGCCATGCTGCAATCCCTTCTTCTCCATTCTCCTCTCATGATCCTGGGTACACATGCACACGCACCTGGAGTGAGTTTAAGCCACCGGGTCTGGGACTTGAACTGCAGTCAACTACATGGGAGTCCAGTAACATAGCCATTATGCTAATTGTTGTTCCCATGGTGATTTGTTTCTTAAACCTGTTTCCTTCTCTGTTTTTCATTTGTAATAAAGTTTAAATAAAGCAAGATAAAGAGAAGTACTTTGATAACCTTTCAGAAATAACTTCAGTGTACAGTTTCATTATATCAAATGTGTTTACATCTTTGAAATGATTTGTTAGTGAGGACTTTTCACAAAATAAATCATAGAAATGCAATATTGGAAATTCAAACAAGTTCTGAGTATTTGCCTGGGCTTATGTTGATATTCAATAAATTTACTTCTTATACAAAATAAATAGTATACAAGCTAAGACAAGTAAGTTACATAGAAAAAAATATTATTTTCTCTCCCCTTAAAATCATTCTACAGATGAATATTGAATATTAAAGAATAATATTTCATTGACTTTTAAATTTTCTTGCCATAAATATTTCTTGGTATGTGTTTGTAACCTGACATTAATAAGAAAATTTTTAAAAATCTCTAAAATTAAAAAAATATATATTTATTCAAGTTACAAAGGGATGAATTTAAAGGAATAACTAGTATTAGCTTAGACTTGTTGATCAAAGAATCAAGTATCAATGTTAGACCTCAGGTCCTCTCTTGTTACTTTTAAGAGATTAAAGGAAGTAAATGACTATTCACATTGTATGTGAAGGCAAAATACCTTTTATTGTGGGGGGGACACTTTAAAATACACTTGTATTTTATATCATGTAGCATGTTGATGTTGCTTACAATGTTCAGGTGATTATTTTTCTTTTCTTTTTTTTTTTTTTTTGAGATGTTTTTGCTATAGGGTGCGTGCGCTCGCCAGACAGACAGAAAGAGACAGAGAGAAAGAAAGTGAGAAATCAACCCCAGAGAGGATGACCATGCCGCAATCCCTTCTCTTCCATTCTCCTCTCGGGATCTTGGGCATGCACGCACATGCACCCGGCGTGAGTTTAAGCCACCGGGTCTGGGACACGAACCGGTGTCGACTACGTGGGAGTCCAGTGACATAGTCATTACGCTAACTGCTGGTCCCCAGGTGATTATTTTTCTAAGCTGCTCTCCCATGAAGTCTATACATATATATATTTAAAAACATTTTTGTAGTCATATATTTAGTATGTTGCAGATACAAGATTAAACTTATAGAAGATTGATGTGACATCAAAAGATAGCAAATTGACATCACGGAAAGATATTGCCTTTGAAGTCTGTCATGTTCACTTTGTACTTTTTATAGCTGTACTTTTTATTCGTCATACATAAAGTTAAATATATTTAAATGCCTATCAAGCTGAAAAACAAAAGAAAAATGTAACATAATTCTTTTTTTATCCTTTACATACTCATACTTGTTGATTCTTCAACTGGGAGTCATGTAAAGAGAAGTGTTTAAGGGAACAAAAGTTATTAATGAACGTAACTACCATTCATGGGTCACAAAATTGCAAAATGCACACTACCCTGGATTCATCTCTTCCCTTTGGTCTCCCTGGGAATCAAGCCTGTAACATTACTTATTATCAGTGATGTCGTAGTCTCACTATCAAAAAAACTTAAACTTTACATCAGAATGGAGATCTAGCTGACCATTTTCTAATATCCTATTCTATATGCTTTATGTTTGCGAAGAAACCATTTAAAATATTAATGCCATGGGCCAGCAGTTGGCATGGATTTTCAGGTGCTGAATCCCACATGGCCAGCTGGATGGTTTGATCTGTAGACCTGGTGACTTGAAAATCAGGTCAGGCACATACGCATGCATGCCCAAATCTACAAGGTGACTGGAGGAGAAGGGATTGCAGCATGACATCGTGCCTGGAGGGTGATTTCTCGTATTTCCCTCATTTCTCTCTGTCTCTATAACACAACACTAAATATACATTATATCTAAATATACATTATATATATATATATATATATATATATATAATGTATATTTATATATATATACAATGTATATATATATATATACACACACACACACACACATATGAATGTGAGATTAGTATTTTTTAAATCACCATTTGCATCATTAAAGTCTATTTTTTTTTTATTTTGATTATTAGCCCCTTAGTTTTTTTTTAAGAATTATTTAACTTGATTTATTTCAATTTGACCAGAGAAGGGCAGAGTGAGAGAGAGTGGGAAAGTGAGAAAACAAGCCTCCAGGTCTGGGATTTGAACCATGGTTGGCTATGTTGGAGTCCAACACCCTTAACTACCTTATCACCTGCCGGTCCCAAAGTCAAACTAAATTTTTCAAAGCACATAAATACTAGCTAGTTTAATCCAAAATTGCATATTTTTCTTTCTCTCTGTAGCTTAACTCTTTTTTTTTTTTTTTTTTTTTTTTTTTTTGAGAGGTTTTTGCTATAGGGCGCATGTGCTCGCCAAACAGAGAGAAACATAGAGACAGAAAACGAGAAATCACTCCCCGGGGGGATGGTCATGCCGCAATCCCTTCTCCTCCATTCTCCTCTCGGGATCTTGGGCACGCACGCACACGCGCCCGGCGTGAGTTTCAAGCCACTGGGTCCGGGATGCGAACCGTGTTCGACTACATGGGAGTCCAGTGACATAGCCATTATGCTAACTGCTGGTTCCCTTGTAGCTTAACTCTTGACTTAGGGAAGTAATGCCAAACTGAGAAAGGTGATGTGGCCATCTTAACATAATACTGTACTTTCTTAATATTTAAAACTATGAGAGATTGTGTTGATCACCAATATGTAGAAATCATTTTCTACTGATAAAAAGTGCTTTTATATATTCTTATACAGAGTTCTTGACAATAGAGGCCTTGGAAATATCTTCCGGTTAAAACTTTAAGAATACTTAGCTATTTCAAAATTCTAAATAAGTGAATAGTTACTATTTATTCAGTTTTATTCTGAAATAAAGTAGTTACCTAGGTTGGTGGTTAAGCAAAGTTAGAAACTATAGCAGAAAGTTAGATTGAATAATGTCTTCTATATCACAGTGAAAAAATTAGCTTTATTTTTGAGTAACGGGAGTCATTAGCGAAGTCTGTAAGTAAAATGAAATGATATGATTTTATTTTAAAATAAGTCACTACATTTTCTGTATTAAAAGTAAAGCCTGAGATTGGTGATTGTTGTAAGAATGGTAATGATGTAGGGAAAGAAACAAGGAAAAAAGAAGGATGGCTGATTCATATTTCAGAAGAAAATGGAGTCTTGGATCAAGGTGGTAGCAAGGGACAAGATCTTAGACTGTTATATTCTGGACGATATTGAAGACAATACTAGGAAATTTCATGATGGACTAGTTAGTTGGAAGGAAAGAAAATACAAAGAATGAAAGGAAGGAAGAGGCATGATGAGGGAAAAAAGGGAGAGGGGTGAGGAGGATGGCTTCACATATTTTGACTGGAGTAACTTGTGGGTTGAAGTGGTCAGTGACTGAGATAAATTTTATGGTAAGGTATCTTCTTGTCAAATACTTAACTGGGCTATCAAGTATTCAGCTTAATAAAATTAAATTCAAAAGAGATGTCTAGTGTAGATATGTAATTTTAGGAATCATTATAACATAGATATTTAAAATCTTGAGAAATGCAGAGATTATCAAGATAGTAATTTAGGTAGAGAGAAAAAGAAAGAATAAAAGAGTTTCAAAGAAAAAACACTGCAGTATTTCAAGGGAAAGAGGTCAAGGGAAAAAGCATAATTAGAAAAAAAAAAAAGAGACATTTCAGGAAGTCATGTGAAGTGAGAGTTTAAGGAGACAAAAGTGGTCTGATTCAACTGCTTCTAATATAGCAACTGAGATGAGAATTGAGAATTGACAAGCTGATTTTGCAATGTACAAGTCATTGGTGACCTAGATTAGACCAATATTGGAGGACTGCTGGGGGAAAATTACTATTTGAGTGTACACAAAGAAACTGGAAATAAGGAAAAATCAAAGGCTATCAATAAAAAAAAAATGAAATAAAGTAAAAAGCTTCCAAAAATGTTTTCTGTAAAGTAAAGCAGAGAGATTCAGTATGTAATAGAAGTGTGTGTGAATCAGTGAATGGACATTAAGATGACTCTCATGCCGTTCATTGCCTGGTGTTTATGCCTATGTATAATTTCCTCCCTTCGAGAGTGGACAAACCCACTCACTTGTTTCAGACTTACAAAGTATAGCAAAAGTGCCAAAAAGATACTCCCGTTATCATGTTATACAAGAATTTCTCTTGCTTATAGAGTCTCTCTAAAGTTACTCTCCCTGCTTCTTTAAAGGAATGTCCATCAGTCCTATGGTCATAAAGAAATAAATTTTGTCAAACAGATAAGAAATATGTACATGTGTATGAAAATATGCTCGATATCATGGCATTAGATGACTGTAATTTTTTTTTTTTTCTTTTTTTGGAGAGGTTTTTGCTATAGGGCGCGTGCGCTCGCCAGACAGACAGAGATAGAGAGATAGAAAGCAGGAAATCACCCCCCAGGGGGGATGGCCACGCCGCAATCCCTTCTCCTCCATTCTCCTCTCGGGATCTTGGGCACGCACGCACACGCGCCCGGCGTGAGTTTAAGCCGCCGGGTCCGGGACTCAAACCGCGGTTGACTACGTGGGAGTCCAGCGACATAGCCATTACGCTAACTGCTGGTCCAGAAGACTGTAATTTAAAACAATGATATGTCACTATATACCCACTGCAATGTCTAAGTAATAGACTATTCATAATACGAATGGCCAGCGAGGATGCAGAACAATAGGAGCTTTCCTTTAATATGAATGAAAAATGATGTAGCCACTCTGAAGACAGTTTGACAGTTTCTTGCAAAACTCAACATAGTCTTACCATATTACCCCAGAATCATTCTCCTAAGATTTTCTTAAATGGAATTGAAAAATCATAGTCACACAAAATCTGTGTGTGAATTCTCATAGCAGCTTTATTCACAATCCTCCCAAAATGGAAGCAAGATAGCCCTTCACTAGATGAAAAGATTATAAAACAAGTGAATAAAGCAAAATGAAGCAAAACTGTGGTATGTTCATAATATGCAATGTTATTCAGTGATACAAAGAGATTAGTCACCAACGTATGTAAAGAGAACTAGGAACTGCAAATGGATATTGATGAAGAATCCAGTCTGAAAAGCTATGTACCTACGTGACCGGCGGTTGCGAGCAGCAAACTGAAGCCGAAAACAAGGATTAAGATCTTGCAAATATAAGCAGAAGAAGGAAACCTTGGATGTCTTAAACCAATTGAGAAATGTATGGTATAGGAGGATTTTCGCTGCCTATGGGCAGTGAGAAGGCGATGGTACCAGCCCTGCATTACCTCAGGGAAAAATAAGAACTATTCTACCATTCTTAAGGAAGCCAGATACTCGAGGATGACTCACGCTGCAGATCCCCACAACACCATCCTCGGTAATCACAGGATGGATGCTGTGCTGCATCAGCTGATAACCGTCTCTGCCTACCAGAACTGCGTTCCTGAAACTGTACTCCATAGAGACTCACCTACAACTGCGGAGCTGCACGAGACCCACCCTTGACCCAACCCTGAATAGAACCTATGTTTCCTATTGTGGAAAACTTTATGAGCTCATAATTGAAAAAGGAAAAAAAAAAAAAAAAAAAAAGGGATGAAAGATCTGGAGGGTATGGTCGCAGGGATGGCAACTGCGGATGCTGGAGACAGCACGGGAGAGGTAATGGGAATGAATGATGGAGGGCGGTTCAGGGAACGATCATCACGTTTGATGGACACAGGGGTGAAGGGTGGTCTGTTGAAGATGATGTATGTGGGGGTATCATTGTCTTGGCTAATGTTAACTATACTCATGCTGGAAGGGACCATGCTGTACACTGTAAAGATGTCCAATGAAAAAAAAAAATAATGATAACATTATCGGCACTCTGGCAGAAGGAAAAAGATCCAATGATATGATAGCGGAAAGGATAAATGTGGATGCCGGAGCCTGTAAGGGAGGGGAGTGGGTGGTCAGGAGAGGGTGGTAGAAAGTGGGCATGGGGGGCAAAAGGAGGAATCAGTTAACACCAAAAAAAGTAGAGTTCTCTGTTGAAAACTATATACATATATGTATATTGTATACATCATAATGGGAACTTTATGTAAAATGAATTTAATTAATCTGAGAAAAATAAAATAAAATAAAATAAAATAAAATAAAGCTATGTACCTAGTAATTCTAACAATGTGACATTCTGTAAGAGACAAATCTATAGGGGCAGTAAAATATGAAAAGAGTAATTACCAGCTATTTGTGAGAAAAAAAGAAAGGGATGACTAGACGAAGCACAGAGGATTTTTAAGGTCATGAAATTATTCTGCATGATTCTGTAATTGTGACTATATGATATTATGAATTTGTCGAAACCTATAAAAGTTTATAACCCAATAAGTGCACCCTAGTGTGTACAAATTTTCAAACTAACATCAAAGAAGCCAGTGAATCCAGAAAATAGGCACACTGTGCAAGATAAATGTCTCACAAACTCACTGAAATGGGGTGGGGGAAGATGTGCTGGCCTAAACAATTCTGTAAATTCATGGGGTTAACACAAGGCAAAGGGAACTCCACAGAAGTACTGTATTCTAGTCAATAAGCTGTTTCCATAGGTCATGGGTTAACAATTCTGATACTGTTACATACATCAGAAGCGGAATGAGAATAATCAAAACAACTCACAATTGCAAAACTTGAAAAAAATCTGAACGAAAATATATCAAGTAGTATTTTTAAATTAAAATATAAATATCCATGACTCCATACTAACATAAAAGATAGAATTAATAAATGGAGAAGTATAGACAAGGCATATGTCAAAACATAACATACAGTGACCAGCAGTTAGTGTAATGGCTATGTCGCTGAACTCCCATGTAGTTGACCGTGGTTCGAGTCCTGGACCCCATGGCTTAAACTCACACAGGGCGTGCATGCATGCCCAAGATCCCAAGAGGAAAATAGAGGAGAAGGGATTGCAGCGTAGCCATTCCCCCTGGGGAGTGATTTCTCGCTTTCTATCTCTCTGTCTCTCTCTGTCTTTCTGGTGAGCACATGCACCCTGCAGCAAAAACCTCTCAAAAAAAAAAAAAAAAATGACATACAGACAATATATCATTGACTCTCATATCACAATGTTCTGTGATGAAAACCTGCTCTATTTCTCCAATATTCTGCTCCCATACTAGTATCAGCTTTCATCAGATAACTACTTTGATTGTTATATTTACATCTCAAAGTAATTCATTTTATCTTGTTCTTTTCAATGTGAAGAAATTTCTAGATAACTTGTGTGATTATGTTATTCATGACTTTACAAGATTGAAGGACTTACTGTGATTTTTTTTCTCTTTTACCTCCGTTCTCTATCCTAAGTAATGTAATTTATCCAGTTATATTTCAAAGGTCCAGCATCTCTACAGCTGTCAATGCATAGTCACAAGTACTAGGAGGGCTTCAGCTGCAGCTCTCTGATGGACCTGTATTTTTCATAAGATGAAAATACTACTTCAATATATCACTTTTAAAAACTTGCAAAGTAGTCATTTGTTTAGAATACATTTTTGGAGAAAACCTTTCAACTCTTCTAAATCTTGAACTTGGTTGGGGGTAATTTTCATTTATGCTAATAGCAACATGCTGATCTTGATGCATTCCCTTACTTGACTATTTATTTGTTGTTGTAATTGTGAAAATAAATGAATTGCTTTATTGCTAACAAAATAACTGGGTCATAATTTCTCTTCCTTGCATGCACATAACAGAATGCCATAGCACATGCCTCTAAATCAGAGGATACAAGGGGAGACAGAACATTAAACTCATCATAAATATGAGGTGGATTCACAGTTTTAGATAGTGTGTTAGCTAATTAAGCATGTTGACACAAAATTAATTGAAACAGCTCAGGATTTACTGTACATACACTAGGCAATCTGTGTTTTCAAAGCCTTCACAGAGGCTAACGTAAACATAATGCTAAATGTGAACAAAACATTGCTAGATAGGCAGACAGATGGTGAACACAGTAATAATGCAAATACAATGCTCTTTGAGGATGACCCACATGGGGAGGTTCCTTGTCTGTGCGGGAGACGTTCTGAACACACTGATGAGGCGCATGCCCGTGATCAGGGACTGTCTGAAGCTGGAGGTGGATCATGGCAGGAAGACCTTGTTGACAGTGACTGGCTCTCTGGGTAGGTCTCTTTCTCTCTCTCTCTTACCCAGTCTCTTTGCCTCATGGAGGAAAAAAATCTTTGTAAATACGGTATTACAATGAATAATGTAATTAAAGTCACTAAAGTTTTTCTTACACTATACTTCAGAATAAGCTTACTCCAATATGTTTGCTAGGAAATACAGTTGGTCTTCCATATTTGTGGCTTTACTGATAGAAAATGTTGCATTGCTGATGACATGTATTATGCACTTCGGTCTTTGATGATGGTTGCATCTGGACTGAACATGTACAGGCTTTTTTTTTTCCTTTTCTTATCTTTGTTTCCTGAATAATATTGTATAACAACTATTTATATAACATTTACCTTGTACTAGACATTGTAAGTAGTCTAGAGATAATTTGAAGTACACAAAAGGATATGTGTGGGTTTACGTAAATAATAAATACCATGCCATTTACATATGGCACTTAAACGTGGATTTTAATATTCATGGTAGGTCCTAAAGTCAATCTCTTCAGATCCTGAGACATGTTTGTACATGCCCCTACAACTGCAGCTGTCATGCTTGACAGCTAAATCGTTGAGTAATTCAGTTGACCAAGAGGTGCAACTACTGGTTAAAGAGAAAAAATACAAATAATAAATCATATTAACAAATAAGTGTCCTAATTGAAAGTTTATTGCAATATTATATTGAAGTTTAAATATAATATTCAAATGCAAATAGAGTATTCTTTATAATAGGTTATTATAAAGAATTTTACATCAATAAATTTGAAAAGTTAGATCAAATGGATCAATTCTTATAAAAACAGAACTTACAAAATGGACATATAAAATATAAATATCTTTGTACCTATAAAGGCATTCCATCATGGGACCACCAGTTGGCGTAATGGCTACGTTGCTGGACTCCCATGTAGTTGACTGCAGTTCAAGTCTTGGACCCGGTGGATTAAACTCATGCTGGCACATGTGCGTGCATGCCCAAGATACCAAGAGGAGAATGGAAGAGAAGGGATTGTGGTGTGGCCATCCCCCCTGGGGAGTGATTTCTCATTTTTTGTCTCTCTTTCTTGTGAGTGCATGTGCCCTGTATCAAAAACCTCTCCAAAAATAAAAAATAAAAAAAATTAAAGCCATTCCATCAAGAAAACTCAAAGAATATATGGCTTCACTTACAGAATATTTTAAAATTTACATGAGAGATCATGCCAAGCTCCACTTTGTACTAGGTTAGTAAATCAGAAGACTCAATTATATTTCTATTTATCAGTAAAGAAAAATCTAAAGCATAAAAATAAAAACAGATATTATTTACCACAGTATGTATGTGTGCATAGAAAGAGAGACAGAGACCTGTGTGTTCAAGAACTATATGAATAATATAAAAACAGTTGAGGAACATTACAGAACTGAATGGGGAACGTAAACTATGTACAAGCAATGTTAGGCTCAAAATAAAGAGATGTCAATTTTCTCCAAGATTGTGTGTCTGTCTATCTATCTATCTATCTATCTATCTATCTCAGGAGTGTGTCTGGACACATACCAACAATTTCCATATGGTTCAGTCTCATAGAGTGTCATGTTTTACCACTGTGTCACCATTCAGTCCCACTACTTCCTATCATTTATTTGATACCATCTTAATACAAACTTTATTTTTTTGTGATCCAGTCAATCCTATAACAGATAGAAAAGAGTAGTAGCCTATGAATAACCAAAAGCACTTGAAGATGATTCAACTTGGTCTTGTGCTGAAATACATAGAGACATTAAAAGATCATGGTATTGGGGGTTGAATAAAAGAATCTACTAATGTAACCAAATAGAGAACTTGGATATAGACATAAACATGCATAGATCCTTGATTTCTGACTAAGATGACACTGCATATCACAGGAGAAAGATACTACTTAAGAACATAGTGCGGGGAAAAGTAGGAATATATGAGGAAACACAACTTGACCAGCATTTCACATCATACACAGAGTCCAATTTCATGGGGATGCTATTCCAAGTCATAAAGACATAAAAATGCTTATAGAAAATAACAGTGGTGGGGCCAGCAGTTGAATGAGCGGTTATGTTGCTGGACTCCCACATAATCGACCAAGGTTTGAGTAGAAGATCCAGCAGCTTAAACTCATGACTGGCGTGTGCATGCATGCCCAAAATCCCAATGGGAGAATGGATAAGAGATTGCAGTGTGGTCATTCCCCTTGGAAAAAGATTTGTTTTCTGTCTGTCTCTCTCTTTCCTGCAAGCACAAGAGCCCTATAGCAATAACCGCTCTTAAAAAAAAATAAAAATAATATTAGCAAAGGTAAAATGGCACAGTGGCACATGACACTCTGTGAGGCTGGCCCGTGTGGAAATTGCTACTAGGTGATTAGATATCTCCCTAAGTATACTGGGCTGGTATATGCCCACGATCTGGGCAGGCTGAGGCTGGGGATGGATCATGGTGACCAGATCCTGTTTGGGATAATGCCTTTCTGTCTTTATCTTCTTACTTATGGAAAAAAAGGGCATAATATTAGAATGTGGAGTATTTCCCTAACTAAATAACAAATGAATCCATAAGAGAAGTTGTTGGAAAATTTCACCCTGTAAAAAATATATTTTTCTTTTATCAGGCACAAATAAAAGAATAAAAAAATTAAGCTACAAAATGGGAGAAGATATCACAAAGAACATATATTTGAAAATTTAAAGAATTTCTAAGAACCAGTAAGAAATAAGACTTAAGTAATACAAAAATAACAAGAGACTCCATTATTTCATAGAAGATTTCTTCCAAATGGCCCCCTCAAGAACAAAATTAAAATTAAAAATAGGAAAGTATAGAAATTTAGCAATTTTTCTAATACAAATATTATTAATATATATTTAAAGATTGTTATTTTTCATGATATATCTAAACCCTACAATCCATGTATGAAATCAGCAATATTGAAATTTGTAACTCTATGAAAAAAATAATAGTGTCATTATATTACAATTAATCTCCAATTCTCATGAAATAATGTTTACATAATTATGTGACAGTGTAGAAACATTAGATGCTATTGTTAGATAATAAATTCAAGAATTTTGAAATAATTATTTTGAAGATTATGGGGAACTTTTAAAAAAAGGATTTAACTATGATTATGTATCCTTACACAGTCATCAGTAAAATATATCTAGAGGCTGTAATTAATTATTGACTCTGCATGCATGCTGTTGAATATTCTTCATCTCTCAACTATTTGAAACACAGAAGTTATGTTGATACAGTTCATATTAAGCTCAAAAGTGTTGCAAGGTTTTCTTCCTTATTTCTCATGTAATAATAACTAAATTTTCAATCTGGGATGTGCTTCATAAGAGAGAATTTGCATTCTAGAGCCTACAATTTATGATAGTTTCAGTAACTTACATTAATTGTGCAAAGAAAATATTTATTAAATTGCTTAACATTAATAGATATTTTGCACTTTATGGATTTCATAGGGTATTATTATTTTTTTTTAATTTGCTATTGGGCTCATGCATTTGCGAGCGAGAGAAAGGAGAGAGAGAGAAAGTAAGTAAACACCTGCCAGAGGATACGTCTATACCACAGTCCCTTCTCCATTCTCCTCTCCATATTGTGGACGTGCATATGCACATGCCCAGTGTGTTTTTTCAAGCTACTGTGTCTGTGACTTGAACCATGAAGCTGGCTATCTGGGATCCAGCCACCTCAACCACCTCATGACTCACTGAGATAGAAGATTCTTCAATGGACACAAATCAGACTACGCTCTAAAGAAAGCCTGCTTATTACATTGAAGGGTGTCTCCTAATTGCCTTCACTTTTAGAAGCAGAACTATTGGAAATAGAGTTGTTTGCACATAGCAAAAGTTATTATATTTATAGACTAGCTACTGAAAAAGATCATCTTAGAGCTTCAGAGTTATACATGAAAAACCAAGAAACACCATGTAGAGTGAAAATACAATAGCATCAGTTAAAAGGCCAGCAATAAAAATGAATCAGCAGGTTAATAAAGAAAAGATACTCTTTATTCAAGAAAGAACAGTCTAAATATAAATAAGCAAAATGTTAATTTTTTAGGATTGGAAAGAAATAAGAAATACTATGATTGATATAAAGAAAAATCTGGAAGGATTAAAGAAAGACTATAAAACCTGAATTAAGTCAAACTGGAAGAGTTTTTTAAAAAAAGATCTTCTAAGGTATGCAACATTTAACTAATTAGAGTTATAGAAAAAGAATACAGAATATATGTAAAAACAAGAATAACAAAATTACCGAATCTTGATCAAAGTTTTCATTTTAAGGAAATTATTAAATATCAATAGGATGGAGAAAAGTTAACATAAGTTATCATTCTTATTTACATATTATAATGCCAAGATTAAAATGAAGTCAATTCTAATGATGATTTGAGTGAGAAAATAATAACCAAGAAAGGAAAAGAAAAAAAAAAAAAAAACAGCTGTAAAAAACAAGATTGGGGGCCAGCAGGTGGCATGGTGGTTAAGGGTGCTGGATGCCCAGGTGGCCAGCCATTGTTCAAGTCCCGGACCTGGCGGTTTGCTTTCTCACTTTCTCTCCCTCTCCGTCCCTCTCTGATCAAATTAAAATAAATAAATAAAGTTAATAAAATGATTCTTAAAAAAAAAAAAAAAAAAAAAAACAAGATTGGATATTAGCAGAAAATCCATAAATATAATAAATCTATCAGTTTAGTGACTTGACATAAAAATATCATTCCAAACCTATACAAGACAAATAAATGTATTTTCAGATTGACAAAAGAAAATAAGCAAAACTAAAGTAGAGCTACAATATATGTGCATGAGAGATTCTTCAAATTTGAAGGTAACTAGCATGGCACAAATTTTATTATATATGGAACGTATGAAAATAGTATCCATATAACAAGTAGGTAGATAAAATCTGCTTTGTGCCATTGAAAGGTGATAATAAACTTGGATCTGTACGATGTCATTGGTGGATCCCAGGGGTTAAGCTTCTAGGAGTCTTTGATCTTTTCCTTTGATAACCGAAAGTATCTTCTCAGCTAGAAATGTCCTTGAGCTCTGCATTTCCCAAGGTGTACTACATGGAGTGGTAGGTTCTTTTTAAAATTTTTAAGCAACCTATAGACAAATCCAAACAGGTTCATTATACATATATACAGAATGAAGGTATTTTCACCTCTACAGTGGAAAATGGAAAAATAATAATAAAGCTTTGGAGGGTTAGAGATGAAAGTAAAAAGAAAACTTGAGAAAATTCTAAGGGTACTAATATATCTTACATTGTGATTAGTTAAGAGTTGATTACCAAAGGGAAGAGAGGTAAGGATAGGAATATTTATAATTTCAAGTCAAAAGGTAGAGCAGGAAAAATTAAATGAAAAAAAAAATCAGCAATTTGCAGAAATGGAGAAGGATATAGTAAGATAAAGCTTCATCTTTCATTTGGAATTTGATAGATAATGTTTAAAATGATATTCAAGAATGCCAGTATGTGCATGCTATTTATATTTATGAGGATAGCACCATACCATCTCTTAACCATAATTGTCATAAATGCTTGCCTCCAGTAATAGACACTAGGAGTGGGAACAGATGAGTTATGTAAATTCTTTATTTTTGCAAGCTCTTTTGCATTAATTGATTTTTAAACTATAAAAAGAAGATAATAAACAAAAACAATGGTCCAAACATTTTTTCAACTTTATTTCCTTTGTGAGAGAAAAAGAAAGAGAGAGTTACCCCAACAGGGACTTGCAATGCCATGACCTCTGCCCCTCAGCCTTCCAGTGAGCCAGCATCATAGGTGTGCCTGGAACATTCGAATCAACCTGGGATCTGAATTCAAGGCCTTTCCATATGGATCCAGAATCATTCATTGTGTCCTACTCTCTGTGCTACCAACTGGTCCAGAGATTAAGTTGGTTAGAGTGAGAGACAAAGGGAATAAAGTGAAAGACAATGAGAAGAACTTTTCCCTTTAATTTCTTATTTACATCTGATTGTACATCTTTATCGCATAAAGTATAGTTTTTCAAATCATGCATGCAGTATGTAATAATCCGATCAAGGATATTACCATATACGTCACTTTCAAACAAGACTCTTACATTCTTGCTTCTGTTTCTTTTTTTTTTTTTTTTTTTTTTTTTTTTTTTTGAGAGGTTTTTGCCATAGGGCGTGTGCGCTCGCCAGACAGACAGAAAGTGAGAAATCACCCCCCAGGGGGAAGGGCCACGCCGCAATCCCTTCTCCTCCATTCTCCTATCAGGATCTTGGGCATGCACACACACGCACCTGACATGATTTTTTTTTTTTTTTTTTTGAGAGGTTTTTCGCTATAGGGCGCGTGCGCTCGCCGGACAGACAGAGAGAGACAGAGAGACAGAAAGCGAGAAATCACCCCCCAGGGGGGATGGTCACGCCGCAATCCCTTCTCCTCCATTCTCCTCTCGGGATCTTGGGCATGCACGCACACGCGCCCGGCGTGAGTTGTAAGCCACCGGGTCCGAGACGCGAACCACGGTCGACTACGTGGGAGTCCAGCGACATAGCCATTACGCTAACTGCTGGTTCCCCTGACATGATTTTTTTTTTTTTTTTTTTGGAGAGGTTTTTCGCTATAGGGCGCGTGCGCTCGCCAGACAGACAGAGAGAGACATAGAGACAGAAAGCGAGAAATCACCCCCCAGGGGGAATGGTCACGCCGCAATCCCTTCTCCTCCATTCTCCTCTCGGGATCCTGGGCACGCACGCACACACGCCCGGCGTGAGTTGTAAGCCACCGGGTCCGAGACGCGAACCGCGGTCGACTACATGGGAGTCCAGCGACATAGCCATTACGCTAACTGCTGGTTCCCCCCTGACATGATTTTTAAGCCACCGGGTCGTGACGTGAACCGCGGTCGACTACGTGGGAGTCCAGCGACATAGCCATTATGCTAACTGCTGGTCCCCATTCTTGCTTCTGTTAAGTGCCTTTTTACTGAACTCTTTTTACCCATAACCCACCCTCAACCTCCCTCCCACGTGGTTTCTGTTATCTACACTTTTCCTCTCTACTATTATGTCTTAAAATCTGTCAATTAGAAGATCTTGTTAGCAATATTAAGAGTTGTGGAATAATTCTTAGTGAAAGCTAGCATAGCAATTGTGTTAGTTTTCTATTGCTGCCATAGTAACTTTTTACAAACTTAGTGGTTTAAAACAATACAAGGGACCAGCAGTTAGTGTAATGGCCATGTCACTGGACTCCCATGCAGTCGACTGTGGTTTGAGTCCTGGACCAGGTGGCTTAAACTCACGCTAGGTGATGTGTGTGCGTGCCCAAGATCCCAAGAGAAGAATGGAAGAGAGGGGATTGTAGCATGACGATCCCCCCCGGGGGGGGGGGGGGGGGGGGGTTATTTCTCACTTTCTGTCTCTGTCTTTCTGGCAAGTGCATGCACCCTATAGCTAGAAAAAAACTCTCAAGCAAACAAAAAACCACAAATTTAGGGACCAACAGATGACATAATGATTACCTCACTGGGCTCCCACAAAGTTGATTACAGTTGGAGTCCTAGATCCGGTGGCTTAAAACTCATGCTAGACTCACGTGCATGTGTGCCTGAGATCCGGAGAGGAGAATGGAGGAGAAGGGATTGCAGAGTGTCCATCCCCCTGAGGGGTGATTTCTTGCTTTCTGTTTCTGGTGAGAAAATGCGCCCTAGAGCAAAAATCTCTCTTAAACAAAAACAAAAACAAAACCCCACAATTTTAGTATCTCACAGTTCTGTAGGCCAGAAGCCTTGCATGATGTGACTACATCCTTTCTTTAATGCCTCATGGGCTAGAATTGAATTAGCCATCAGGGCTTTTGTTCTTGTTTAATAACCAACTCATTGGTTGTTGGCAGAAGGTATTTTCTATTCATGATTTCCATAAAACTCTTTCCACCTTGAATTGGGCAATGATTTGTGGAATCCTTCTCATGCTTGGAATGTCTCTGACTTCTTTTATTGCTTTCCTCTTTTGCTTTAAGATTTCTAGAATCTTAACTCTAGTGTTTTAACTCATTCTAAACTCATTAGTTTGTAAATCTCATCAAGTCTAATTGGTGTAAAGCCATCCTTTGTCTATGGACTCAGATCTTTGGGATAATTATTTTCCTTGCAGCAAAATATAGAACTAGGACTTAGGATGCACCAATGAAATGCATCTGACAGTTTTGATACCTAGTAGCAGAGACCTTTAGACTCATCTCTAGTACAACTTTTGTGAGTCCCAACATCTTTTTAGCAAATTCCTTTTATGCTGAATTCAAAGCACTGTTATGAAACTATTTCCCATGTGTTTCTTATGTTTCTGTACAGCTTATAAGTGAAACATTGACTACTCTTAGTTCTGGATTATCTTTTTTACACTATCTGCTTATGGAACATCCTTGAAATACACAGATATTGTCTCCCTCTGAGAAAAGTGGAGAATTTCTTATAGACCATGAAAGAGCTAGTATTTCCATATGAAAAGGATAGGCGTATGTATAGCCTTGAAAGATAGAGATAATATCTCCCTCCATAGCAAAAGGCTTACATGTTTAGTGTCCATTACAATAAATACAGGCTCCTTAATTTCAGAACATCTTTTTTATTGCAACCCATTCCACAAGAAAGCATCTGTCTTGGCTCCTCTACATCAGCCTCATGAGAATTGAGGGCAAGCAGAACTGAAGGAAGCCCCAGGATGTGCATATCTCTTGCTATATCATGAATAACACAGTCCTGAGTCCCACATGAAGGGGTTTTGTGTTTCATGCCAACATCCATAAATCTGTAAGAGTCTAACGTGTTAGTTGGTAAGTAGGGTCTCATCTCATATTCTTCACACTTCTTTGCATAACTGACATAAATGTATATATTACTTCAATGATTAACTCACAAGTTGGTGTCAGGGCACCTCAGGATATTCAAAATAATTGGAAACATGGGATTTGATGCAGTGACAGCAAATGCTTCTGAAGTAAAAAGGTAAGAGTGGAGGCTGTGGGATACAGTATCTCTGGCCAACAATAATGAGATGAAAAGGAGTCATTAACGTAGAACAGGTTGAGCATCAGGACAGTTCTAAAAACTATGACATAAAGGAACTTCGGTAGTTACGTGACACATGAAACCAAACACTTCATCTACTTCTACCTGGGCCAAGTGGCCATTCTTCTGTTCAAATCTGGTTAAAAGCATGGACTGCCACAAACCCAGTGATCCATCCAAAAACAAGGACTGCAGCCTAAATTCCAAATGCTAGAGACTGAAATCTTCAGCTTTGGTAAGGGAACACCTCAATTTTTGAAAATTTATTGTGTTTTACACAGGGCATTCTCTGTACTAGTTTGTTGTGGTTATAAAACAATTAGCAAAACAGCTTACATTTGTATTTATTTTCTATTCCATACTTCTCTGCCCATGTTTTTTTTTTTTTTTTTTTTTTTTTTTTTTTTTTTTTTCCCCCTCTCAAAACCCTTCCTTTAAAAAATAAATCTGTTGGAGATGTGAAAAAAAAAAAAAAATGATTATATCGAATGGTGCAAAATAACTTAGGAAAAAAGGCAATGTAAAAAATCCCTATTTTTATCTTACAGCATAACGAAAATTCAAGGGTTTCCTTGATAGCACACACACGCACACACACCACTTCTCTACAAATAGGCACAGGCAGAGAGAAGTACATCTAATCCTCACTTAACTACCTACCAGTTTAAAAGATCGCGTCTCCAATATGGGGGATCCCTTATCTCAGTCTCTGTGAGCCTCAGGAATTTCCTTTCTCAGTCTTAGTTTCATTTCTGCAGTTGGCTAGTATTCCCTACACAAAGCATTTGCAATCACATAAGAATACATATTTCATTTCTACATTTTTACTTCATTGTACACCCAAAGTAGCATTCAGAATAAACAAAAATGATTAAATTGGATTTATATTACTGTGTTGTAGTGTGCCATGTCATTTTCTGGAAATTTTCTAATGTATGCTTTTGGTATGGATAGAATTATATTATTCTATCATGGTGTTGCATACTATCTACTGAAAAATACATACCTTACGGTACCATGACACACCATAAGTCATCCACTTTTAAATTGGTCACTTATCAATTAATCCACTTAGCAACCTAGTTGTAAAGACCAAATCTAGTTATTAAGTGAGGAGGGCAAGTATTTACAAATCTAGACAACATTAGTAATTATTTTTATTTGAAAAACTTAAGCAAATGTTGCAACATGTTGAAATTATTTTGACAGAGCTAAGTGACAAGTAGGCATGTATATGGCTTATTAACTTTTTAATTATTTTTATTCTTAAAATAAAAAGGGACCAGCAGTTAGCGTAATGGCTATTTCGCTGGACTCCCATGTAGTCGACCACGGTTGGAGTCCCGGACCCGGTGGTTTAAACTCAAGCTGGGCGCAAGTGCGTGCGTGCTCAAGATTCTGAGAGGAGAATGGAGGAGAAGGGATTGAGGCATGGTCATCCTCCCTAGAGGGTGATTTCTTGCTTTCTGTCTCTCTGTCTTTGTCTTTCTGGCGAGCACACGCACCCTAGAGCAAAAACCTCTCCCCCCAAAAACTAAAAAAAAAAAATAGAGTAACTTCTAAATTTTTTTAGAATAGTGCCATGCTGCCATATGTTTGAGGTGTATAATAAAATGAGTTACAAAATTTATTTAATTTTAATGTCAAATTAAATTTATAGATATTTATAAGTAGTTAAAATATCTATAATTATAAGATACTATATTATCTAGAAGGAAATTAGAAAGACACTAAAGTTATCATCTAAGTCATTGTTCACACACTCACAAATGTACCTATATCATGGTGGAACAGGTTATACAAAATCACAAACTAGGTTCTTGATTGTGATCTTTTCCCATCCTCCCCTTTTTAAATTTTGAAATGACTGAGTATAAAGATACGGTTTTGCTTTGCTTTTAAAGAGAGAGACATTTTTGCTATTGGGCATATGAACTAGTCAGAGACAGAGTGATAGAGAGAGAAAGTGAGAAATTACCCCTCAGGTGGGATGGCTATCCCACAATCCTTTCTCCTCCATTCTGCTCTTGGAACTTTGAGCACACAGACTCACATGTCCAGCATGAGATTCAAGCTGCCGGGTCCAGGACTGAGACTGCGGTGGACCAGGTGGGATTGGAGCACCCTTACCACCATGCCACATCCTGGCCCCGATAATTGATTATTTTATAAAGAGAGCAAATTGATAATTTCTATATTACTTTATGAAAATTCATCACCATATTTCCTCAACCATTTCTTATCTTTATGATCAAGTTCTTATTAATAAAATACTTTCAGAGAAGTAGTCTTTCCAGGATCAAAGAAAGAGGTTTGTATGGCATGGTATTGTTTATGACTCATGGCAACTGATTGTTTTCTAGATTGTTGCACCATTTTATATTAGCAGCAGCTCATCTTGAGGAAATGTTGCTGATACAGGTTAGAAAATGGTGGTATTTTCTGGAACTTTATAATCATTCGAGTTAAACAAATACATATTTTTCAAGTTTATTTATTTATTTTTGCATGAGCAAAACAGAGATTCAGCAGCCCCAACAGAATCCTGATGCCAAGACCCACCCACAACCCTCAGTCAGTCCTAGATCACGGATAAGGGTATGCCAACAACATTCATGGAGATCTTAAACTGGGTACTTCCTCATGTGCCATTGCCTTGCAGAGCATCAAGTTTTACTGCTGTGCTAATTTCTGGCTTTTATTTTTCCCCCTGACATTACCACCCATTAACTCTGTAGCCTCTAGCTAAATATCTAGCTATTGACTGTCACCCTGTTTGTGTAATTGGGGCTTTAAAATATCCACCACTCAGAGTGATCCTATAAAGAAATGTAACTAATGTGATTTGCAGTCATGGCCATCCAGTAATAATGTGTCCTTTTCTTATCACCTGAAATTATACTTTGAATAGTTAAAGTAAGATTTAAATTTCTATTTTCTTTTTAATTTTCATCTATTGGTTTTACATTTAGAAGTATTTCCTTTTGAAGACCTGTACTTTTTCATATTTTTTTAAGTTGTTCTATTTTATTTCATGCTTTGTTGTTGCTTTTAAGGTTTTTACCTTAGGGCATATGGACTCACCAGAGAGAGGCAGACAGAAAGAAAGGAAGAAATCACCCCACAGGGGGAATGGTCTTATCACAATCCCTTCTCTTTATCCTCCTCTTAGGATTTTGGTTACCCACACACCAGCCCAGTGTTGTTTTTACACACTAGCCCCATGTTATTTTCAAGCCAACAGGTCCAGGATTTGAACTGATGTCAGCCATGTGGGAGTACAGCACGTTAACCACCACGCCACTTGCTGGAACCCGGTTTATTTCATGCTTTCTTGAACCATCTAGAACTTATAATAGTTTATAAGGTAAATATGATTCTAATTGTATCTTTATGTCTTACTTCTAAAATGCATTTATAAAATTATCATATAACAACTATATACATCATTTTATTTTTCTCGACCTTTCCTGATTTTACCGTTTTAAAATGATAAAATGTGTAACAGCCCATGCCGTGGTGATTAAGGTGACTGCATCTCATATGACTGACTGCATGCTTAAAATCTCAGACCGCAGAGCTTCAAAAATACATCGGGTCCATATGCGTGCATGTCCAAAATCCCCCCAAAAAAGAAATTGAAGACAAGGGATTGTTTAATGACCATCCCAAAAGAAGAGTGTTTTCTCTCTTTCTTCATCTCTCTCTCTCTCTCTCTCTCTCTCTCTCTCTCTCTCTCTCTCTCTATCTATCTCCAGAGCATTCATAAGCCCTATAGCAAATATAAAATAAAATAAAATAAAGTGGTAAGATAAATTATAAAGAAAAACTTTCAAATACCTAACAATATTCTTTTAAAATATTCTGTGTGGTTTCTTTTGGATTCTTTTATCTATTTATTCTGTTTTCTTCAGGTAGGGATACAGGAATTACAGTAAAACCGTAACACGTACTTAGAAGTTTTTCACCATACTTAAAGCTTTAAAAAAATATAAACAGCTTAGTTGTCTTCTGGTGTTAAGATAGTACAGAAAATACGAATTTACTGCCTCCTCGGGAAAAATCACACATATGCAACAAGAAAAAAAGAAGCATTGTTGCAAACACAATCTACATGTCTGACCCCAATTTCAAGTAAGAAATTCCAAGTGGAGATGGAAGATCTCAGGGACGGCAAAAAGAGATGAGAGCGAACACACTCAGTAAAGGGGAAAAAAGTCATAGGCAATGAAGAAACCAATGCAGGAAAAGAAAAAAATATGTCATCCTAGATACACTGAGTGGGATTTGCAAATTAACCAGTAGTTTATTGAAAATAGAAGAAAGCAAACAGTATACAAATGACTGGATACAAGATTAGCTATATAATGTCCATTACCACCCTGGTGATAATCAATGTTAAAATTTATACAATTTTCTGGGATTACTCTTTTAATCAGCCTATTTGTTCAATTAATTTATGTAGCCCATTTTATTATTTCTCTCCTTTTTATTTAGTTATATTGAAAGAAAAAAAAAAACATGCATGTGTTTTATGGTTCTGAAGTTTAGCAACATTAATTCATTAGTGACCAGAGATGAGCAGTCAGCTATTTTGGTGTTCCAAAAATAAATGTATTTTTTTTTGTTATATTTATAAGGACAATGTATATATCATATATTTATACAGTATTTAATTATATTTTCCTTCAAACTTTCTACTGTATGTGAGGAGAATAATTACTAGCCTCAACTTTCCCTACTTATCCTACTGCTAATCTCTATTCACTATATTGTTATTATTGAATTCAGGACATAATGAGGGCCCAAGTATGTTCATGAAGACAAAAAATTAGAAAAACAAAGAATATACTTTAAAAGATACAATTAAGTTATACTTCAGTAATAAAAATACAATAGAAAGTATTCATAATATTAGAGAAAAGTTGATATAGCATGATAAGTCTTGAGGCATGTCATTGACAAGTTACCTCATATAAAAATAAACAATTCTAAGCATCCTCCTAAGAATAATTTTAACTTATAAATAGATAAAAGTAATAACAGAAACAGAGTTTTCCATGGAGTTATCCTCTTTCCCATGATTTTATCTCCATAATCTTTATTAGAGTCAGTCACGTATCAGAAACAATAAAGATTTGCTCAAAAATTAACAACTAAATTTAAGTAAGTAAAGCCAGAAGAGATGACTGCCTGCTGGACCTTTGTTGTTGTTTTTTTTTGTTTGTTTGTTCGTTTGTTTTGAGAGACAATTTTTTTGTTTTTGTCTTTGTTTTTTTGCTATAGGGCACATACATGCACAGGAGAGTCAGAAAAAGACAGGAAGCAAGAAATCATCCCCCAGGAGGGATGGCCATACTGCAATTCGTTCTCCTCCATTCTCTTGTCAGAATTTTGGTCATGCATGCACAGACACCTGGCATGAGGTTTTTATGTCACCAGGTCCTGGACTTGAACCATGGTCAACTACATTGAAGTCCAGCAACATAACCCTTACACGTCTGCTGGTCCCTTCCTGCTGGACTTTTACTAAAAGGAAAACTCATTCATGAAACTAACATAAAAATTATCACTGAGTTTAAAAAAAAAATGATTATTTCTGAACACATATCTCAGGGAATAGAGTTCCCATCACATACACCCACACCCACCCATCCCCCCTGCACCCACACACACCACACACACACACACTCACACACACACTAGGTCTTTGCCATAGAGCATGTGCACTTGCCAAAGAGAGACAGTGAAAGGGAAAATGAGAAATCAACCCCAAGGGGGGATAGCCACATCACAGTCCCTTCTCCATTCTCTTCCTTGGATTTTGGGCAAACACACACATTTGCCCATCATGATTTTCAAACCAGTATATCCAGGACTTGAACCACACCTTAACCATTATACCACCTGCTGGCTCCATATATACATGTTTCTTGTCATCTGGAGAGAACATGTCTGCTTATAGGAGACAGAGATAGAGCATGAGAGGGAAAGTGAGAAAGCTCCCACATGGGAAATGGTGACACCACAATTCCTTCTCCACCTCTCCCTGCTTTACGGATTTGGGGCACACCGGCACATGCACTCAGCAAATTTTTCAAGCCGCCATGTCCAGGACACAAACTGTGCGGTTGGCTATCTGATATCTAGCCACCTTAACCACCATGCTAGCAGCTGGCCCCATTAGTATTTTTCTGAAAAACATTAGGGAGTAAGTTTTGTTGGGCTAAATGATGAATAGAAAATCTAAAAGGAGAGTATTTGTCTAAAGTTCGAATTTTTATATACATGATTACAAATTAGAATTATATGTTTATATCGCTAGAGAAGTGTTTGACATTACAGAAGGCACATTTAAGAGAATTAGGATCATCAAAACAAGAAAATAGAATTGAATGACACTTTAAAAATAAGGTAAGGCTGTCTGGGTGGCACAGTGTCGATGTGCTGCTAGACAATGCTGGGACTGTCTAGACCTGTACACGCCTCATGTGTGTGCCCACGTGCCGGTGCTCCCGAGCCCGTGTGTGTGCCCGCGTGCTGGTGCTCCCGAGCCTGGCTAATGGGAAGCAGGAAAGCAGGACATGGGGGACCTTGCCGAGGGTACCCATTTCTCTTTCTCTCAAAAGAAATAAATAAACTTCGAAAAAAATAATAATGTAAATAATAAAATTTGGGGGAAGAAAGAAATGAAAATGTAAAAGATGGTACAAATAGGATTATTGTTCTCATTTTCTATTGTTAAATGGAGAGGGAATTAAAATGTTATTTAAAGATAACTGTTGTAATGATGAGAGTCTAAAATAATTGTGTAAAGAACAAAGGAAAAACAACAAATAATTAAGAAAATACAAATAGGGACCAGCAGTTAGTGTAATGGCTATGTTGCTGAGTTCCCATATTGTCAACCACGGTTCAAGTCCTGGACCCGGTGGCTTAAACTCACGTTGGGCTTGTGTGTGTATGTGCCCAAGATCCCAAGAGAAGAATGTAGGAGAAAGGACTGTGGTGTGGCCATTCCTCCTGGGGGAGTGATGGCCACCCTTTAGGAAAAACTCTCAAAAAAAAAAAAAAAGAGAGAAAATACATGTAGCGGTCAGTAGGTGGTGTAGTGGTGTAGTGGTTAAAGCATTGGACTCCTAAATGGATGACCATGGTTCAAGTCCTGGACCCCGTGGCTTGAAAATCATATTGGTCATGTGTGCCTATGTATCCAAAATCTTAGGAGGAGAATGAAAGAGAAGGGATTGCTATATGGCCATCTTCCCAGGGGAGAATGATTTCTCACTTTCCCTCTATCTTTCTCTCTGGCAAGCACATGCTTCCTATAGCAAAAAAAAAAAAAAAAAAAAAAAAAAAAAAAAAATAAAAAAAAATCTCCCCCCCCCAAAAAAAATATATATAAAATTAAATGAAATAGCATAATGTTCTCTGGAGTACTGAGTATTGAATGTAAGATATGATAAGTATTATTTCTTCATATTAACTTTTATCACTTTACTTTAAGAATATATTATTTAAAAAAGAGTTGATAGCCACATAAGTAACCATAAAATCACCTCTTCTCTTTCTGAGGTTATCTAATTTTCAGAGTTATGTCTATAGTTACCGAATAGATTTCACAATTGTTTAGATACTACTGTATCTACAACTATGTCGCATTGTTTGCATTTCTCTTTCATTTTTAAAATCATGCTGTACGTACAGTTTAGCAGGTCAATATTGCTTCTCTGAAATGTTATTATGTTTGACATTATTGATTTATATAACCTTAACTATTTTTAATAATATAAAATATCGTACTGCAAAAAACAAAACAAAACTTATTGTCCACTCACATTTGATGAGAGTTGGAATTATTTTAAGCTATCATTATTATAACTACACATCCATAAAATATAGCATTAAAACATAATTGGATAATCTAACTGCTGAGATAAAATGGAAAAGCAGAGCTATTTTTAAATACTGAAATCGGAGAGCAGACTGAAATCTGGAGCTGCATGCTCATAAGCTAATCCCTGAGAAGAGAAAGGTTATAGGGCTATCACGCAGAGTCCCCGCTGAGGGATGCTGTGTTCTCAGTGCCTCAGAGGAAAGGGGACACTTCCTTCAGCCTCCACAAAACAGTGAGCAAGAACTCAGTGTGACTAACACTGGGATCGCTCTGCTCAGTGGAAGGGGAATAGAACAGAAACACGTGTCCACAAACTCAGGCAAGCCAGGAAGGAGGGTTGACCTTTGTTCTGAACTTCATCATTAATTGAGATACTAAGAAATCACCCCCCCAGGGGGGATGGCCACGCCGCAATCCCTTCTCCTCCATTCTCCTCTCGGGATCTTGGGCACGCACGCACACGCGCCTGGCGTGAGTTTTAAGCCACAGGGTCCAGGGCGCGAACCGCAGTCGACTACGTGGGAGTCCAGCGACATTGCCATTACGATAACTGCTGGTCCCGGATGGTTACCATTTTCTGAGACATCCAAGAATATGCTCCACCTGGGATACAGGAGTCCTTCTTGTCTGGAAAGGAATGTGAACACTGCGACTGAATTGATGATATCCCTGGAAAACCTGCTAAAGCTGGAGCAGCAATTCTCTGCACAGCATTTGTAGAACATGGGACAGTAGACCTTACTGATCTCTATTTTTCCATGGAAGGTTTCAAGCACCAAGGTTAACTGTGGTCAAAAATATTAAGTGAATAATTCCAGAAACAATCAATTCATAAATTTCAAATTGCATGCTACCCTGAGTAGTGTAAAGTAATGTCACATCTCACTCTGTTCCACCCAAGAAATGGATACTATTTCTCTCTAGTGTACCCACAATGGATGTGCTGGCTACCTGCCCAATAGACAGCGAGTAGCCATCTAGGGCATCCGATTGACAACCAGGGCATCTCAGATCTTGTGTTCAAGTAACACCTTATTTTACTGAATAAGAGAGTCAAAGAGTAAGAATACTTATGTGCTAATGTTAGCAATTTAGATAGTCCAAAAGAGAAGCCATGAAGTACTTCCTTAAAGTGAAAAGGTAAAAGTACTCAATGTACTAAGGAAAGAAAAATAAAATTGCTTTCTGAGGATGGTAAAATCCATAGTACAGTAAGATAGAGTGAAAGAGATAGACACACAGACCACACACATAATTCTCATTACAGTCTGTTATAATCGTTCTATTGTATTACTAGTTTTTATTGTTGATCTCTTATATCGCCTAATTTATATACTAAATTTTATCATTGACATGTATGTACAGGGAAAAAAAAAAAAAAAAACAGTACATTACTGTCCATGGTTTCAGGCATTTACAAGGGGTCTTGGAAAATCTCCTCTCCTCAGTGATAAGGATGAGGGTGGCCCCCTGTACATACAATCTGACCACAGGACTGGGTAGGGGCTTGGGGGCCGGCAGTGCAACCAGAACATAATAGTCACTGAGGATGAACTCAGTAAATCTTACGAAAATTCAAACAGTACTAAAAAGGAGATTCACTATTTGGGGAGGTGCAGGAGACATGCACAATAGAGTGAAAATAATCAAAGACTTGTAAAAAATAGCGCAAATTACATGTTTTGTAATATGTGGTACTTTATAATATATAATAATTTACACCATAAGTATATTTAAAGAAGAGAAAAAAATAATCAAATAAGCTAAAAAAATATATAAGGAAGTCTGAAAACCTGTAGTCATAAGTAAAAATGAGCAAAATTTTTATGAAAAGAATAGTCTTTGAAATTAAAACTCTTCAGGGCAAAATAGTGAACTAGAAAGTCTTAGAAAATAAATCAGAATCACCCCCATCACCCTGAATGCAGGAATAAAGCCATGAAAATAATCTATGAGCAAGTTTTATTTAAAAAGTTTAAGAAATATAGACTGTAGAATGAAAACGTTCAAATTCCATATGATATTAAAATAATTGTGGAACCCTAAAGAGAAAATCATTGGAAAGAGTCAATAGTAAAACAGAGAAAGGATGAGAAACTTCCAGAATTCATGGGAGATGGGAGGCTTCGGGTTAAAAATAGATACTCTAGTGAGCAGGAATATTAAAAATAAGTGCATACTTTTACATCATACTGAAACTGTAGACTAAAACTGAAAATATAGGAATGTAAGGAGAGAAACATCATAAAACACAAGTAGAGAGAAATAAAATCACCTACTTAACCAATTCATATGTAACCCAAACCATCATATTGAGAGAATATGGTTAGTTAGGAGACACAGACAAGATAACACTATGATACTGTCAAATCAATGAGAAAAAATAACTTTAAACCTTCCATTTTGATAGAAACTAGCAATAGAAACTAAGACCAAACAAATCGATTATTGCATGTAACATTATTGCATGTAATCTATCTTTCATTTTTGATTTAAAAACTATTATGGAAAGATGAATATTATCATTTTAGTTAGTATAATATACTGAAATTTTAATTTTATTGTGGACAGTAGATGAAAATATTTGTTTTATTGTGATCAGAAACTACAGGTGCTTCAAATTGTACTGCTTAAAATAGCATCAGGGCCAACCAGTGGCATGGTGGCTAAGAAACTGGATTCCACATGACTGATTGCACTTTCAGTCTTGGACCAGCAGCTTAAAAACTACACTGGACATGTGTGAGTATATGCCCAAAATCCCGAGAGGAGAATAGAGAAGAATGGATTGTGGATGTCTACCCCCTGGGCGTGCTTTCTCATTTCCTTCTCTCTTACTCTCTGTCTCTCTCTGGTGAGTGCACATGCTCTATAGCCAATTTTAAAAACTCATCTATATTAATATCATAGTTTTCTATGTGAAGGCTTCATTTTCAGTGAATTCTTGAAAACAAATATGGTATATTTAATATATTTATGCATGTATATAAACTCATACATATATAAACACATACATGATATTAGTGCAATGGAACATCATTCAGACTAATTATGGTTTTATTTCCTTTGATCTGCTTTATACGTGGACATTTAAGAGAAGTAGGTTAGCTGTATACATATATCTGTTTTTCTGACTTAATTTCTCCACATACAATTCAATGTTGCACAGATACAAAGTCTCAACTGTTAACTTTTGCTACTAGTTTTATAATTACTGTCAAGTAAATTTTACATTAATCAACTAGGAAAAGCACATTATTTTAATAAATGTATGTAATATTTACATAATTGTATATTAAACAAATTTCAAATCTTAAAGCCATTTTTTTTCCTTGGTAATTAGCCCATATATTAAAATAGTCCATTTACACCACTATTTCTTGATTTTTTTTTCTGTCTTAGTCATTATTTTACTTTAACAGCTGAATAGTCAGTCTTTCCATACTGTCCCTCTAGCCATATGTGAAATTTCTCTCCTGATATTTTTTTACCAGCTTTTTTGCTAAATATTTACTTTTTTTTTTTGGAAACGTTTTTGCTATATGAAGCATGTGCTCACCAACAAAAAGACACAGAGAGACAGAAAGGGAGAAATCACCCCCCAGGGAGGACGGCCACGGTGCGATCCCTTCTCCTCCATTCTCCTCTCCGGATCTTGGACATGCATGCACACACGCCCAGCGTGAGTTTAAGCCACCGGGTCCGGGACGAGACCCACAGTCGACTATATGGGAGTCCAGCTACATAGCCGTTACTCCAACTGGTGGTCCCAATATTTACTGTATATAACTATTACTATGCAAATTCAAAAATTCATTTACCATGTAAATTAATATAAATTCATGGGGTGTTGGTAAGTTGCTATGTGTATTATTTTATTAAAAGTTATAACGTTTAAAATTTCATTCTAAAGAATTTCAGCATCATCCCAAACACTCTATTATAAGGCTGAAATTGGTGCATGTTTTATTCTCTGATTATGAAGAAACTGGCCAAGTGTCTGTTTCATATCTTTTCTTGAGTTTGGTCTCCAAGGCAAGTCTCAGATCTCTAACTTTTTTTCTTGGATTTAAGGAAACACTTATCATGTTTAAATAAGATATACTCAATTCCTTTCCTTTTTTTTTTTTTTTTTTTTTTTTTTTTTTTTGCAATACAGTAGTGTTTTCTATAAAGGGGTTTTTAAAATAACCTTCACTGTCTCCAAGAAACACTTTTCAAATTTAATGATTTGCTTATGGGATATGGCTGCCACTCCTCTATATTATAGTATTAAAACAAGTTTTCTCCTTGCTTTTACATTATTTGACTGCTTGGGATCTTTTACTAGTTAAATATGAAAATAATGTTTGCCATGCTTTCTAATTTCAAGCAGCCCCAGTTATTGGTGTTTTGTAATGCACAGGAGCTAAGGCTAGCATTCAATATCATTCAACTCTTACAACTAATTTTTAATATGCTTGTCCATTTACTATTTCTGTAAAGTAAAATTTTAGGAAGATTATAGAATCACTTGTGCAATTTAATTAAAGAATGGTAAACCTTTCAACAGTAAGGCTTTCTTTTAAGAAATTTGAATATATCATCTCATTTATTCACGTTCCTTTCTTCTCTCAGCTTAAGTTTTGTAGCTTACGTACGTAGTATAGGGTAATAATTCTTTATGCTATCATTATTTCCAGACATTTAAGGTATTTTGCTTATATTCCTTTTTTATAAGCCTGTAGCAAACTGCTCATGGAAACTTTTGAGAATGTATAACTCTAGAGAATCTAGGATTTAAAAGAAAAATAAAACCAAATTTCTAAAATAAGGGTAAACTTCCATCATTTCTCATACTATTTTCTTATAATGATATTATGGCCACCAGAATATTTCATACATTACTTCTCAAACTATACATTTATTCTCAGAATTTCTTGCAATGACTAAAATTATCATTTTCCATAAATATATTATACTAACCTAATATAAACAGCATCTTAAGATGTCTCTTGTGCATAAGGAAATATTTCTCATACTTTAAATTTCATAATCTGAAAAAAAACCCTTACATCTTTATTGACAGTTTACAGTCAGTATGCAAATGCTCCTGTAAGAAGCAACCAAGGGGGGGTCCAGTAGGTGACATGGAGTTAAAATCTCTAGTCTCCCACATGACTGTGGTGCAAGTCCCAGACCTGATGGCTTACTTTCTCACTTCTCTCTCTCTCTCTCTCTCTCTCTCTGTATGTCTCTCTGATCAAACTGGAAAATGATGCTGCTGATAATAATAATAAATAATAATAGTAAGTTTAATAAAATAATTTTTAAAAAGTGCTCTAAGATTAGACACAGTAAACATTTATGAAAAAAAGTATTTTGGCACAAGAGAAAATACAGAGTTCTTTACCTTGTATAAAACACTGCTCAAATAGGTGAGTACAACAAAATCTGTAGGGAAGACAAATACTACTTATTGCTATGTAAATATAATTCTAATAAATCAAAATATATTTTCATCGAATTTAAATGGGAATTATAATTAAAAAAGGAATTGGTTGTCACCAATAGAAATCCCTACCAAGAAACTCTTCTCCAAGGCACATCATACTCAGATTGAACAAAACCATGGACAGAGATATTGGCAAGAGATAAACATCAAAAGATATCCCATAGCAGACATATTAATAAAAGGAATTTGGAGATTCTCAAAAAAAAAAAAAAAAAAAAAAAAAAAAAAAACGATATCCCATCAGGCTAACATTGGACAACTCATCGAAACCAATGCAAGCAAGGAAAGACTGGGAAAATATATTCAAAGTGTTAAGTGATAAGCAGTTTCAACCTAGAATATTATATCCAGCAAGATTATATTTCATATGGGGAAAAAAGACAAAAATATTCTCAGATAAACAAAACCTAAAAGAATTCACCAATACCGGACCAGCTCTCCAACAAGTGCTGAAGGGAGTGCTATAACAGGAAAACTAAAGTCGACACACAGAAATAAGAGTACAAAAAACAACCAAGAAAATGGCCAGCCTAATTGTAGGGACAAGTCCAGAGTTGAATGTTAATTTCCAGAGTTTAAATGGAAAGATCAGACCACAGTAACACTGAAAATTCAATAGAAGAGAGATTAATTACATGAGACTAAACTGACAAAATAGAAAATTTTCACTTTAGACTAATGCATTACTGATTTTCTTCTATGCTTTGATTTTCAGATTTAAAGATTTTTGTCTTCTCTTGATCTGTTGATAGGTTCTTCTACCTGTTATTTGAACTGAATCCTAACCTTTTTCCTGACTTTAAGTCTTAAGCAAATTTAACATTTTTTGATTTTGATTTATTAAAACTAAAACTTTTGGGAACCAGCAGTTAGCGTAATGGCTATGTCGCTAGACTCCCCCTATAGCAAAAAACTCTAAAAATAAACAAAAAATAAAAATACATGCAATGCGTAATACTCTTCTCATTTTTCATGCTGTATATGAAGGAGGGCTCAAGCACCAAATTAATGTCACTGTAAGTTCCTCAGAGTAAGAACAGAAACCATCTCAGATAGACATCTCTAAATTATGACAAAATTTTTGCAGTAATAGGCAGGATTCGTTTTTAAAAAAAATAATAAACCTGGATGTGGACAGTACTAGGATGAGCTGAAACTAAAAGGGAGTTGGGCTGTAAAGAAGATCTTTTTTTCTTCTCATGTAAATAAGCTTTATTGGGAACCAGCAGTTAGCGTAATGGCTATGTCGCTGGACTCCCACGTAGTCAACCGCGGTTCACGTCCCGGACCCGGTGGCTTAAAACTCATGCCAGGCGCATGTGCGTGCGTGCCCAAGATCCTGAGAGGAGAATGGAGGAGAAGGGATTGCGGCGTGACCATCCCCCCAGGGGGTGATTTCTCGCTTTCTGTCTCTATGTCTCTCTCTGTCTGTCTGGCGAGAGTACGCGCCCTATAACGAAAACCTCTCCAAAAAAACTAAAACTCTTTTCTTGACATTAAAAAATACATTAAAAATGAATTTAATGACTGCAATAAGATATATAGCCCCAGCTAGATGCTACTTTATAGTATGTTCACTTTACTCACTGAAGTTTATGGCTAAAATCAGACATGTATTCATAGACATGTATGAATCAGTTGTGCTTGCTAGTGGAAGTTTTCATATTAATAAAGATCTTTAGTGAATCAATAAAATGTGAAAAAAGGCATGCAAAACAACTGTAGATAGATAACAAGAGAGAGTGTGGAAGGAGAGTGGGAAATGGCAGAGCATGACAGGTAGGGAAACAGGGGTATGGGAAGACAAAATATATAAGAGACAAGAAATGGAAAATTATTATTTGTTGACAATAACATGTATAGTAATATCCTCAATTGAATCACTATACAGTGTATTCTGGATGAAAAAATCTTATTTTGTATACTGTATTGATGTACAGTGAATGAATATAAATAAATCACTTATAATTAAATAAAATAAACAAACAAAAAAGAGATGAACAACAACAACAACAAACAGAAATCCCTACACAGAAAATATCCAAGTTTTTATTGTATGCAAATGAATCAGTAACTAAATGTGTGTGTCAATCAGTTATTGAGGTAAATGTCATGGATTGAATGTACTTGATCTCTCATTTAAGAAGAAAAATGACAGCAAAAATAATGACGTACAAAATAATTGATAAAATAGAATAAAAAATTATGGAGCAATGATAAATGATACTACTTAACCTTGAATAAGGTCATGAAACCTTCTGAGTAGGGTAACCTCATTATAAATAAGACTTAAAATGAGACTCAAGGACTTTGGACTGACAGAAACAGAGGATAAAGAGTATTCAGAAAAAGGTATAATTGTGGAAAAATAAAAGGAATGTGCACTCAGTTTCAGAGGGAAAATGAAGGCAAAAAAAAAAAATTTTTAAGGAGTATGTTTTAAAGAAGCCTACATGTTTGGTGAAGTGCTCACATTTTATCTTGAAAGCTAATGGTTTCTAAACTTCTTGAGTCATAGATTCCACTTGAGAATCTGGTAAAGGTTATTTATTCTTTTAATGTATGATACAGATGGCTCATTTTGGCTTGCAAGTGTGAATTTTTTTTTTGTTTTATTTTATACATTCAATCACTGTGTATCATTACAACTTGCAAAATGAATTTTCCCAGCATGAATACACTACATATTAGTCCAGTTATAGGTATTATTATGCATGCTATCATCAACAATGTTTGTGTTCCTTAAATAGTTTGCTTCTTTCTTTTTCCCCTAGATTCCCTTATTCTCAAATTTTTAGGAATTTTGTGACCCAATTCATGATAGTAGCCTAAAATTAACATCAGTGGGAATATTTACATCATGGAAATAGACAAATGATGCAATCATTTTTTTTTTTCTCTCTTGGTCCCTTTTTCTCCCCTCCCCCTCCTCCCTTCTTCCACTTCTCTCTTTGTCTCTGTTTGCCTTTATCTCTCTCTCTCTCCCTCAGTTTTCTCTCTTTTTAAAAATTTTTTAAAAGTTTTTAAGAGGTTTTTGCCTTAAGGTGTGTGTGCGCACCAGAGAGAGACAGAGACAGTGAGAAGGTAAATGAGAAATCACCCCACCAGGGGGGATGGCCTCATTGCAATCTCTTCTCCTCCATTCTCCCCCCAGAATTTTGGATATGCACACACATGCATCCAGCATAATTTTCAAGTCACTGGGTTTAGGACTTGAACTGTCATTGGTCATGTTGGAGTCCAATAACATAGCCGCTATGCCATCTGCTGGCCCCCAGTTCTCTTTTTAATAGTGAGGAGTCTGTTTTATAGTCTTTATCAGCATTTTATAGATTCCTTTCTCAAAATGTATTTATTCTTATATAATTTAAATTTTGTAAGCAACATTATGAATTATCTAAAATCGTCTATAAATTTCTGAAATGTTCCATTTTGTTCTATGCACCAAAATAAGATTAGGAACTGTTCTGCAGTGATTTAGAAACTATTGGATTATGAAATTTAAAAACAGGGAAGTATCCCAATTTTTAAATGATTAATCCAGCAATAAAATTCTAAATACTTTGGAGGATAGAGAAATATAATTTAGATTCCCACTTTATAATGTTAATACAGGAAATTCAGATGGATTTATCTATTTATATCATCTATATTTTTGAATTATTTATTATGTACCAACCATTGTACTAATTATTATATGCATCTTATTTCCTTTAATCCCACACAGCAACACCATGTGGCAAGTTCAATTATCCCAAATTTACAGAGACAGTAACTGGGACTTAGAGCTATTAAAAACTTGGTCCAATTTTTACTTCATATTTGGTAGAGCCAGAAGTTGAGTGAGGTTGAGTTTGAGTCTAAGTACATTTTCTTAAGCCCTAAGCCATACATGAACCCGATAAGCAATACATCTAATCAGGCAATTTGGAAAGGTCAAATCTACATTACAGAGGGAACATTGATGTACAAAACTGAACCTGACCAGTCAGGATACCAGTTCTAGAGAAGAAAAGAATAATTTTAATTTAAGGTCTACTGCAGTAGAAAAACACATAAGGAAATTTCCAGAGAATTTTCAAAACTAGGATGAGTTCTAATTTTAAGTCATTAGTACAGTAGACTAAGTGGTATATGAAAAATGTTTTCCAATTTGCAAGGCTGAAAAAAATAAATTCAACAAAAGATGCAGAGAGCAAAGCTGGGGGTCAAGGATAAAGTCACCATTAAAATGGCAAGAATGTCAAAAAAGTTTCCCAGGATTACTTTTGGTTCTTGTAATAACCCCGTGAAGAAGACAGGTACTATGATCATGAATTATTAAGGTTCTCATTTACTTCATCTGTCCAATTCTTTTTTTTTTTTTTTTTTAAAGTGAGTTTTTTTTTTTTTTTTTTTTTTTTTTTTTTTTTTTTCCTGTAGGAAACATGCACTTGCCAGAGAGACAGAGAGACAGGAATTAAGAAATCACCTCCGGGACCAGCAGTTAGCGTAATGGCTATGTCGCTGGACTCCCACGTAGTCGACTGCGGTTCGAGTCCCGGATCCGGTGGCTTAAACTCATTCCGCGCACGTGTGCGTGCGTGCCCAGGATCCCGAGAGAAGAATGGAGGAGAAGGGATTGCGGCGTGGCCATCCCCCCTGGGGGGTGATTTCCTGCTTTCTATCTCTCTGTCTCTCTCTGTCTGTCTGGCGGGCGCACGCGCCCTATAGCGAAAACCTCTCCAAAAAAAAAAAAAAAAAGAAAAGAAAAGAAAAGAAATCACCTCCCAGGGAGGATAGCTGCTCTGCAATCCCTTCTTCAGTCTCTTCTCAGGATTATGGGCATGCATGCACACAAGCCCAGTGTGAGTTCTGAGCGGCCAGGTCTGGAACTCAAACCATGGTTGACCACATGGAGTCTGAAGCCTTAACCACTATGCCACCTGCTAGTCCCAGGCCCTGATTCTTGATTCTTTTTTCCTTTTTTTTTTTTTTTTTTTTTTGAGAGATTTTTCCTATAGGATATATGTACTTTTCAGAAAGACAGAGAGAGACAGAAAGGCAGAAAGCAAGAAATCATGTCCACGCTGCAACCCCTTCTCCTCCATTCTCCTTTCAGGAGATTGTGCGCACGTGTACACATGCCCAGCTTGAGATTTTAGCCTCTGGATCCAGGACTTGAACTGCAGTCAACTATGTGGGAATCCAGCAAGTAACCATTATGCCATCTGCTGGTCCTGGCCTCAGTTCTTAAAGACTACTTTACAAATAATTGCTCAGTCTAGGAACCAGCAGATGGTGTAATAGATACATCACTGGAGTCCCATGCAGTCGACTGCGGTTCAAGTCCCAGACCCAGCAGCTTGGACTCACAAGGGGCACATATGACTGTGTGCCGAGAATCCCGAGAGGAGAAAGGGACTGTGGATTGGCCACCCCCGGGGGTAATTTCTTGTTTTCTGTTTCTCTCTGTCTCTCCAGTGAGTACACACTCCCTATAGCAAAAATCTCTCTATATTTTTTTAAACTGCTCAGTATATGTCAGTTAAATGAATTACTATTCCCATTTTATTGTTGAGGAAACTGTGACATTCCTGAGTTTATTTAACTGTGAATGACAGGAGGCAGAATTTACATGTAGAACTTCAGCACTGAAGATCAGGCTTTCACGTTTCGGCTGACTGACAAGTTTTGGACCACCATGTATTCCCCAAAGCCTTAGGCTTATGACCTAGTCTCCCCCCTATCTCATGTGACTTACGTGTGTGTGTGTGTGATGAATATATATATATATGTAAATATATATATATACATATATATATATATATATATATATATAGTCAAATGGCATCAATTCAATAAATTAAACAAAACAGATGGGGAGGCACATCAAGCCAGCAGTCCACAATCCACTAAAGTAATTAAGCAATTACTTGCAGGGACACATTCCTCCCTCAAATATAATAATGTGTAGCATTATCAACATTTTTCTTACAGAGGATTAAGAGCATTAAGAAAATTAAGCATCATTAAAAGGCTTGCCATGAAATTACATAGTAAATTATTAAAGTTAAATCCATTTTTGATTCATCAACATGTTTTGCCCTTTTATTTAGTGTGGATCAATTTAGTGAAGGGGAAAATAGAGAAAGGAGAGTGGAAAGATGAAAAACCTGAGAGACTGGCATAGGCTTATCATGCCAAAGGAGATTAGTGGCAAGTTTCCAACTGAGTGCTATAAAAACCTTACTTAGCGGTCTGCTCTCAATAAATTATCTAGCAACATAAACTGAAAAGGGAAAGAAAAGTATAGAGAGACTCATCTGTGAAACCTGTGCTTGTGCATAAATTCCCTTTTAGTATTCTCCAAAGCTAACCTGCAGCCAGCTAGCAGCTGAAGGCAATCTATCCCCAACACCCCAGTGCACGCGCGCACACACATACACACACAGATACACACACACAGTGTGTCATGTCTCTGCATTGCACAAAGAGGCTGAAGAAGAAGGAAGGTGAACAACTGACAGATATGGCAGCACAGCAGGGCACACAAAGCTGTCACTTGGCTCTGTCAGGCTTGAGGGTCTTTGATCCCTGAACATCAAACTTAGCCCAGATATAAAACTGGCCCTTGCTTCCGGTTTCCTTAACTCAGGGAATGATTTCAAACACTGTGGATTATAGTTAATAAACCTATGCATGTTTGTAAAATAAAACTGATAAATTTGTAAGCTAGCACTGACGAAGAGCACCTCTAACATACTGGCAATGTTCTATGCGCATAAAGTTTATCACATGGGTGTATTATTTGCATCAAGGGGATGGCAGGTGGCAGATGGAGGGGAGAATAACTTTATTTAATAACCACAATTTTAAAAATCACTTGATGCTCAAGCCTCCTATGATATTAGAAGAGTGTGAAAGTCTTGTCATAAGAAAACATATTGTAAGGAAGAGATTCCCTATGTAGTCAAGAGTCTTATTGTGTCAGTTATATACGAAGGAGTTTAGAAGGCACTCATAGCTAGTAACAAGAAGGTATTTCTGTTCAGAAGCCACAAATGTTCATACATGGCTAATTGAAACCCAGTGACTCATACTCCCTTTATGTTTCTACCGGAATATTGAGGATAAACATTTTGGAAAAAATCTAGAGTATAGCAAGATGAAGAAAGAAAGAATAGGAATGTATCATAGACTATGTTGTATAATAATTTATGATAAAAAATAAGGAGAGGTAGATGGAATAAATTTCTTCCCTTATTAGGAAAACCCCTGTAAAAAGAATGTCACTTGGCTGTTTAATCCTGTGGAGGAGACTTTCTAAAGTAGATTTTTCCTAAGTGTCATGATGAGAACTTAAACATAATGTCTAAACCAATGGCCTTAAATATTGTGCCAGAATTATTGTAGAGAGCTTTAGAAGAATTATATATCTAAAACCTCCCTAGTTCTCATCAGCAGATTTAGTAAATTTGGAGTGGGGTGTAGCAATCATTAATTCATGGTGGTCCACAAATAAATGCATTAAGTCCCAGACAGCCGTTTAGGGAACCTCAGTCAGTGGACTTTTGGGATTAAGGCAGTAGTCGTATTTAATGAAGAAGAAAAGTGCAAAGATGGTCAGCTTCTCAGAAAAAGTCACAAGATGTACCACATATATATTTGGAAAAAAAAATACGTTCTGATTTTTATAGGTTTGAAATTTAGACCTGCAAAATACAAAGCCTAGTTCATGTCCCTTTACTTGATTGAATCATGTCAAATAATGTAGAGGATTATAAAATCCTTTCTACATTATTGCTATTTACAATTATGTTGTTTGATCACATGTAGATTCTCTTTTACACACACAAAAAATCTTGTTTAAGAAAAGGCTACCATATTGAGACCAGCAGTTAGCATAATGGCTATGTTGCTGGACTCCCATGTAGTCAACAACGGTTCGAGTCCCGGACCCGGCGGCTTAAACACATGCTGGGCACGTGTGCGTGCTTGTGTGCCCAAGATCCAGAGAGGAGAATGGAGGAGAAGGGATTGCGGCATAGCCATCCCCCTAGGGGGTGATTTCTCACTTTCTGTCTGTCTCTCTCTGTCTTTCTGGTGAGTGCACATACCCTATAGCAAAATCCTCTCCGAGGAAGAAAAAAAAAAAAAAAAAAAAAGAGAGAGAGAGAGAGAAAAGGCTATTATATATAATTCTTTTTAGAGTGAATATAAAGGAGTCATGAGTATTCACAGAATTGAATCATGGATGCTAAGCCTTTTTTAAAATAATTATTTAATTTTTTCTATTATTATTTTTTAATTTGACCGGAGAGAGAGAGAGAGAGCAAGAGAGAAAGTGAGAAAACAAGCTGCCAGGTCCAGGACGCGAAACATGGTCAGCCATGTGGGAGTCCAGCACCTTAACCACCATTCATTCTACTTGATGGCCTGAATACTAAGTTTTGTATAATAATCACATACAATCTCTACTTTCTGACTATCTAACATCTAAGCTGTCTGTTTTTAAGGTTTAAATGTTTTATTTGTGCAACTACAAATTAGTAGGGTTGTGAGCACATCAATCAAGATGAAGAATACAAAATTGTTATAAGGACTTCACTAGGGAAAACCTGAATCAAAAGCCACAACAGCCCGTGTTACTTTTATCAAATTTCAGGTCAGATAGTCAAGAATATTGGTCATTTAGAAATGCTGCATTTGTATTCATTTGAAGAGCGTTGGAGAAAAAAAAAATCAATCTGTGAACTTCAGCATTCAAAAACCTAAGTACAATTCCTGGTAACTATTGTAAATAAATTAGGAAATACTGGAAAACACCATTATTTTGATCATAATCATTACTCAAGTGTTTCCACATTTGGTGGAAAAAAATTAATTTTTCAAATTAGCTACTCATATAAATCACCCCCAGTAATCCAGTATATTAGATAAAGCTTCCAGATTACTCAATAAAACAAGATGGACTTCAAGTTCCTCCAAATAAGACTAAAGGGTAGCAGAGCCTGGAAGACAATATAGTTGCTAAAATTTGTGAAAGGAAAAACAAGAAATTAACCAAGAATAAGACAATCATTTTAGAATGCTGAAGATATTACGTGGTAGGTATTACATAAAATTTAATCCTCTAGATACACAGAGACAAGTTGGAAAACAGTTTCCTCACAGTCTTCAATATGGTCTGTGTCCTCATGACAAAAGCATATATGTGTTGTCCTGTTCACTTTCAAGTGTTCTGGGATAGGATAAATGAAACATACTCTAGGAATGTCATATGCAATGAGTGCGTTTTGGAGTTTGAAAGTCTGCGATGAGGACAAAGGGAGAAATTAAATCCAGATTACATCAAGTAGGAGAAGCTAAGCTTGCTGCAGTAAAGCACAACTCTGTTACCTCAGTGTTATGGAAAAAAATGAGTGGATTCCTCACTCGAATCACATGTTCATTGTGGTTTAATAAGTGTGCCCTGTTGGTACATGGCCAGGTACCATCAGAAGAATAGAGAGCTTTGGAGGATTTTGCATCAGCCAAGTGTCTCATGCCACATCTGTTCACAGCATGTTGGCCCTAAGAAGTTATGTGCCTCCCATTTAACCACAAAGAGAGCAGAAAAAGCAATACCACTTTGTATCTCGTAGACAGTTGAGAAATATTTGTCATTTAGTAATTATTGCTTTGAAATTCAAATGCTCAAGTATATATTCATGTTTTGGACTCAAGGCAAAAGACTCAGTAGAAACTATGTTTTGGATTAATTGAGAATGTGGTGTAGATCCCAGGGATCTGATGGAAATGATAAAAAACGATGTAAAATTAATATAAATATGACCACCGTATTCATGACAACAGGTATCTGTCCTCTATCCTATTGTAAATAGCCTTTTTATATGTAGAGACAAAGTTGGAAGGATGGGACTGCTCTCAGTGAGAAGAGCATCTCTTCAGAAATTATTTTCTGTATGAAGTTGGAGGACCCTAGGGAACTCTTGCAGTTCTGAAAGGATTCTTGAAATAGTCTGCAAACATTTTAGAAGGGTCCCATAGGTGTAACTTGAGTTCCTGGCATCTTTCTTTTATAAAAATTATATACTTTCTATTAAAATAAGGAGAAAGACTGACTCCTGCCAACACTCAGGAAAATAATGAATTTTGGGAGGGGGTTCTAACTTAGCAAAGACCAGGGTAAAATAGCGTGATAAAAGAGGTCACAGACAGGGTAGTACAAGGCAGGGACACACACACAATAAATGATGGCTCTTGATGATGACGGGAAACTAGTGGAAAATAGGTAGACTTAAAGAGATATAGAAGCTGTGGAAGGCATTCTTTGCCTTTCCATGGTTGATAATAATGGCTAGGTCTTAATCCATTATAATGTTGCTGAATAGAAATACTTGAGAATGAGTGATTTATTTATCTTTAGTTTTTTTGCCTTAGGACACATGTGCTCACCAGAGAGAGACAGAAACAGATAGTGAGAAGACATTTCATAGTTTTATCAACAGTACTAGGGAGAAATGTTCACCTGTTGAAATATCCATTTTTAAGACAAATAATAATGTTATTGAATGTATGGAAAAAAATGAAATGAAAAATAAATAAATAAATAAATAAATAAATAAATAAATAAAGTGATAACTCATCCCCCAGGAGGTATGGCCACACTGCGGTCCTCCATTCTCCTCCTGGGATCGTGGACACGCATGCAGATGTGCCAGGCATGAGTTTCAAGCTACCATGTCTGGGACTCCAACTGCTGTTGGCCATGTGGAAGTCCAATGATGTAGCTGCTAACTCACTTGCTGGAACATGAGAATGAGTGATTAATAAAGAATAGATATTTATTTGACTCACAATTCTTGTGGCCAGAATTTCCAAAAGCATGGGTCTGGCATCTGGGCAGCATCTTCTGCATTACAACATGGTGGAAAGAAGCAAAAAGGTTAGTGGGCACGTTTTAAAAGATACAGCAATCTACAGGCAGCTACCTTGCTTTTACAACAACCCAAACTCTCCCTCCTACAAGATGGGCTGAATCCTTTCATAATAATGTTGCCCCAAGGTACTATTAATGCCTATCAAACCTCACCCTCTAAAAGTTTCCACTTCTCAACACTATTATATGGGGGCCAACATGAACCTCTGAAGGATAAACCATTGTCCAAACCATAGCAAATCCCTAACATTTATTAAGTGCTCACTAAGAGACAGGGCCTGTGAAAGTGATGCACAGGTATTTTCAAATGTAATTCCCAACAAACTATTGATCTGCCAGTAATACAAAGAAGAAGACAGAGTGAGGAAAGCTAAGCAGCTTTTCACAGGGCATATACCTAATGGCAGTTCTGCAGTAGTAATCCAGGTAGGTTGAGTCTAGGGTCCAAGTGGATTCCTTAATCTGGGTGGGAGGAAATAAATGGAATAGAAACAAAGTTTAGTCTGTAATTTATTGATGAGGTTCATATAGAGAAAGACACTTGGATGGTGAAGAAGGTGAAAGAATTCAAGTCTGGGAGGAATCAGGAGACAATAAATGAAAAAAAAAATTATTTTGTATTAGCATTGTTCTAATCCACCCCACCTCACTCCAGAGGGGAACAGTATTTCAGTCTATGAAACACTGGTGCCAGGCAGCTGCCTACTTTGTTTTATGTCTGTGGACAAGGGAGTCACCAGTATCGAATGGATAACCCTTCAACTTAGTCTGGTATATGACGGTACAAGACCAAGCTTTCATTCTTTTAACCAAATTTTAATTCTTAAAGAATTTTGATAAGTTTGAGGTATCTATTTATTCATTAATCTTTTTAAGCAAAATTAAATTTTAAAGTAAAACAAGAAAACATGACAGAAACTAACCTAGTAACCATTTAAAGCCATGTAATTTATCTAGGAGTATTCCTATGACACTAGGGAGAGAAGCAGACAATCCATAGGCACCAAAGCAAATCAAGAAACTCATGGTTTCTGGGAGCAGAGGCTGAAATTAACTTGACAATTAAATTCAGATATTGGGGTCACCCTTGCATACACTTAACAGACATTTTGAGAGATGGATAGATTAAAAAATGAATACACAGATATGGAGGAAAGAGAAAATATAAGAAAGGGTTTAATTAGGAAAACAGAGTAAGATAGTCATTAAATGTGAATATATAAACACAAACTAACAAGTCAATCTTGAAAACATTTGCATAAAGGTATGAACTTTGAAATAAATATTTCAATTTTTATTTATTAGTTTTAGGGTTTTTTCTCTTGTTTTGTTTTGCACATGTACGGGAGAGAGACAGAGAGAGTGAAAATGAGAAATCACCTCTAAGGAAGAAAGCCATGCCATAACCCTTCGCCATCATTCTCCTGTCAGGATTTGGGGCACGCACACACATACATACAGCATGATTTTCTAGACACCCTTTCTGGAACTTGAACCGTAGTAGGCCATGTCAGAATCCAACACCTTAACCATCATGCCACCTGCCAGCCTCAGAAATTAGAAGTCATTATATTTAGAGAGTATCTACTAAGAGAGTGGGGTAAACAAAGGCTGATATCAGTAGAAATTAGAGGAAGCATTGAAAAGTAAGGTGGGAATTTAATGCAGGACTTTGAAAGGAAGAGATCTTTCTAGTCAAAGAGCATAGTCATGCAAGGTTCAAAGTGTGAATGAACAAAGCCTGTAGAAACAGTATGTAGGTTGCCATATACAGCCCCAGAGAAATCAATGACTTAGCATAAAATCATAGGTTATTTATCTGACTTTTAAGTTAGAACAATGATACACGGTGTCCAGATTCAAGATTTCCAGGCAACCTGGTACCACACATGACTTCCTTCTCAAGAACAACATCTTAAGAAAAAAAGGCATGCCTCAGTAAATGAACTTGTTGAAATGATTGTTATTGAAGTAAACATAAATTTAAATTTTTTTAAAAAGTTTTCTTACTTGAAAAAGCATAATAGAATACAGCCCTACCTATAAAATACATGAATAATCCATATTTAAGTATTTTCATTATCCTGTCATAAAAAATATTTCCTATGTTCCCTGCTGTTGTTACTATAGTGATATAGATACTGACCTCACAGTAATTGCTTCTGGAGACTCGGGGAAGGTTTACTGGAAATAGATATTAGAAAAAATGGCTATAATGTAGGAAATATAGATTCATAGATTTGTGAGTTTTTTGAATGTATTATGTATGTTAAAAATCCATCAAAATTGAAACGTATTCCATTGTATATGAATTATGCATACAATGGTATGTATAGCTTAATATAGTAAATTACAGTTCAATATGATGATTTGAAATGAAAAATAAAAGGATATGAAGAAAACGAGTGGGAGAAAGGGAAGATAGATAACTATTTAAAACTGATTAGCTGCAGAAGCAAGCAAAAGTAACTCGCTCACTGCGGGGAGAGGATATAGCATCAAAACATTCTTGCTTTCTATAAAAGAGTGTGTGCGTGTGTGTGTGTGTGTGTGTTTATTAGCTCTGGAATGATCCATTGTAGAGAGAAAGATGAATGATGGTGCTGTAGCAATGCCTTAAATTAGGGAGAAAAATAAGACATAGAACACTCAGGGAGAGTAGAAGCTGGAAAGTTTGCCTAAAGGAACTGAAATGCAGAGCAGAAACTGATAGGTGTGTATACCTGATGACTGGCAGCTATGAAATTTCTATTCTGGTGGCTTCACATTTTTCACAATTCTAGAAAAAGTGGCCTTCATCTGGAATGAAGACAAAGGAGGAGGTGATATGAATAAAGAAGAAAACTTAGGAAGCAGTCAGACAGTAGAGTAGACCAAAGTCTGGCAATCTGAGGGCTCAGTTGTGGTGTGCAGTTATGAATTCAAAGTTGTTGCTGTTTTGCTATAGGGCACATACACTTGCTGAAGAGAGAGATGGAGAGAAAGAAAGAGAAAGTGAGTACACACACAATGGGGATGACCACACTGCAGTCCCCTCTCCTTCACTATCCTTTCTGGGGATTTGGGGCTAACAGGCGCTAACAGCCAGTGTGTTTCTTGAATTGCTGGATCTGGGACTGGAATTATGCAGTTGCCCACATGAGATGTATCAGTTTCAACCACCACATCGCTTAGCTGGCTGAATCCAAACACATTTTAATGTAAATACAAAATAAGTGCATTTCTATGAAATGTATTTATAAATTCAGAATAGTCACCACATGATTTTACTTGGTACATGAGTGCAGAGTGAATCTGGCCCTCATTCTCATTTTAAGCACTCTCATTGTTATAAATACTGATGATAATTCTTATAACTTGGCATCTTCTCCTGTCGGGTTGTTTACTGCCCAATATCAGCCTTGGTCATACCCTGAAATCTGTCATTACCAATAACTGTAACTATGTAAAAACCTGCTTGGTTTTTCTGCATTCTAACCTTCTTTCATATACATTCAATTCTTTGGCAGAACTGTAATATTCTACTGATTGAGTTCACAATTCTGATAGGTAATATCACAATCAAAGACAATTTTTCACCATTTCAGCATTCCTGAATGATATCACCCTTAGGTACCATTTCTTCCTGTGGTGAAACACGATATTTAATACCTTCATTACACAGTTACTTTCTCAACTTTCTCTATACTTGTGTAAAATCTCAACTTTGGTTAATACCACTTTTTTATTCTTTTTGTCACCCATGCATCTGGATGTGGCTATGGTAAAACACATATCTAAACTATAGTCTCGCTTAAATAAAGAACAACCTTTAAGGGAGCAGTTCAGAAATCCTCAACTACCCCTGATCTTTTTATGGTTCAGTCTTCTGCAGAATTTCTGTACCATTGTACTACCAGTCATTGACATGCCAAAATTAGGGTACAAATTTGCAAAGTATTTGCTTCACCACCTACAGGAGGTAACTTTTTAACCTGAGTCATTCCTACTCATCTTTAGCTGTAAGAAATCTTACCTGTGTTTGAGCCAAATACCATTTTCTATATATACAACACGATGTGAAAATATTAGGAAGTTCTATCAGAATGGATATTTTACATTATAGTCAAATGTAAGATGTTTCTTTACCATCCTCACTCTCTGCTCATTGCCTTTCTTTGTAAGTCACTGGAAAATAAGTTCTAGAGTAGAAAATATCCATCGTCACTACCATGAGATGAATCAGCTTCCCTGAAACATCACCACTGTTTTCTACTGCCCTCTCTTGCTACAGATAAAGATCCTATCCAATCTAACTACATCATTTTTCACTAGATCCCATCATCATTCCCCTATTGGAGGATTTTTATCTCTGTGATTTTCCCTTGCGTCTTCAATAATTATACCTGTAATTATTCATTATGTCAGTTTCTTTATTATCACTTTACCTCTTCTCAAGAACATCCAATCCTGACCCTATGTTTTTTCCCTATCTTCACGTCACCCTTTACTGTTCTTTAGCAAACTATTTTAAAAGCTTATTAGAGTTATTATATTCAAATTTCTTTCTATTCTTCCTGAATATATTCCAATAGGTTTTCCTCAAGTGATTCCGCAGACACATTGCTTGCCAAGATCATCAATGACTCCCCTATTTCCCATCATCAGTTCTGAGCTTTATAATTACTCTATTTAGAGTTGGCAGAAATGGAATGCTCTCTCAGATCCCACATCTTAATCTCAACATTCGTAAACATGTTATATTACATGAGAAAAGAATTAAGGTTACTAGTCAGAAAACCTTGGGACCAGCAGTTAGCGTAATGGCTATGTCGCTGGACTCCCATGTAGTCGACTGCGGTTCATGTCTCTGACCCGGTGGCTTAAAATTCATGCCGGGTGCGTGTGCGTGCGTGCCCAAGATCCCGGGAGGAAAACGGAGGAGAAGGGATTGCGGCATGGCCGTCCCCTCTGGGGGGTGATTTCTCGCTTACTGTCTCTCTGTCTCTCTCTGTCTGTCTGGTGAGCGCACATGCCCTATGGCAAAAACTTCTCAAGAAAAAGAAAGAAAACCGTTAAATAAGGAGATTATATTAGGATCTCTGAATGGACTCATTGTATTCACAATTATTTTATTAGTATTGTTTATGTGACAGGGTATGCGTGTGTATGTGGGAGAAAGAGAAAGAAAGAGGGAAAGGAAACAAACAAACAAACAAACAACAAAATCACCACCTAACAGAGCCAGGTCATGCTTCAATCACTTTTCCTTCAATTTTCTATCCCTTCAGGATCCTGGGTGTGTGTGCATGTGCCCATGTACTTGTGAAGTGACCAGGGACAGAATTTGAATCGTAATTGATTGGGTAAGGATCCAGTTCCCTCTGCATAGAGCATAATCACTGTACTCTGGTATGGCCTTCAATTGTTCTTAAAAATGAAAATCAGAGACAGAAGAAGAGAGTGTCAGAATGAAGCAGAGTAAGAAAGATTCGAGTCAGCTTTACCAGCAATCTGTTAGATGCATGTGAGTCCTAAGATTATTTTCTCTACTTATAAAAATACATACTGTTCATCTAATTTCACGGATTTTATTGATGGTAGAACCATTTAAATATTTATGACCCCAAACTTATCTTTCTAAACAACGTTTCTTGGGGCAGCAGGTAGTGTGGTGTTGGGGTGCTGGAATCCAATGTGACCAATCACAGTTTGAGTCCCTTACATGGTGGCTTGCTTTCCCATTTTCCCTTTCTCTTTGTCTCTATCTCTCTGGTAAAAATTAAAAATGAATAAATAAATGAAGTATTTTTAAAAATGTTTCTCGTCTTGGGATCAGCAGCTAGTGTAATGGTTATGTACTCCCATGTAGTCGACCATGGTTCGAGTCCCGGACTTGGTAGCTTAAACTCACGCTGGGCGTATGTGCGTGCATGCCCAAGATCCTGAGAGGAGAATTGAGGAGAAGGGATTGTGGCGTGGCCATCCCCCCTGGGGGGGTGATTTCTCACTTTCTATCTCTCTGTCTCTCTCTGTCTTTCTGGCGAGTGCATGTGCCCTATAGCAAAAACCTCTAAAAAAAAAAAAAATGTTACTCTTCTGAATTCCAGACACATGAGTGTACCTGTGTACTTAATATTTCTTCGAATGCTTATTATGATCTCATACTCAACAATTCCCAGGCACACATCTTTCCTTTGACTTCTCCCCTCAATGCTATCTCATATACAGTCTTCTCCACCTAAGTGAGTGGCATATCTGTTTAGTTGCATGGGCAAAAAAATGATTGTAGTCGTTCATGATACTTTCTAAATCCTGTAACCAGTCCGTTAGCAAATCATTCTATCTTCACATTCTCAAATAATCTACCTTCCTGTTTCATACATAACTCAGTGCATTTTCTGCTTCTGGAACAGACTACCACAGACTGGGTAATGTATAAAGAAAAGTTTATTTGCATCATATTTTTGGGAAGTCCACAGTAAAGGGTTGCATCTGGTGAGGAGCTTCTTGCTTTGTCATAATGTGGTGGAAGGCAGAGAGTGCAGAAACTCATGGCACTCTTTTCATATAAAGCCACTAATCCTGTCATAAAGGCCCCATCTTCCTGACCTCATCTAACCTTTATTACCTCCCAAAGGCCCCAGCTCAAAGTATCATCAATATGTGATTTTTGAGGACTAAGTTTCTAACACATGAACTTTTGAAGAAGGCATTCAAACCACAGGTAATATTTCACTAATAAGGCCCTGCTATTACTCATGCAAACAAACCTTCTAACTTTGGATTGTATCATTTGCTTTTCCATTAGTTGGAGATAAATTTATTGCCCCATGTAGCTGAATGGATTATTTCCTTAACTCGTTCAAATCTCTTCTCAAATCTATCATATCACAAGTGTTTTCTCTAGCCACTTTTTAAAAAAATAACCTAATTTAGTCTTTCTCAGAAACATTCTACTACTCTTGTAGCCACAATATCTCCTACCCTCTCTCAGGCTAGATATTTATTTATATCTTTTTGACCAGCATATAAGCTTTATGAGGGTGGGTCTTTGTTGTATTTACACCTATATCCTTTCTATCAAGTGTATAATACAAACAACAAACAGTTACTGTTTTAATAGATGAAACTTTTGCATGTGTACTCGCCAAGCACACAAAAGCTGAATTTTCACCCAAGCCCTTATAGTGACCCAGAGATTATGATTAGTTGGGTGTTGTAAGTGCTCCACTTCTAATATCCCACATTACTCAGCAATATTATCCTCTAATTCTATGAAGAGGAAATTAGTCATTTTAAAAATTACAGTAGGAAAGGACTAAAATTGAGGGAAGCATAAAAAAATATTTCTCATGTGTTTTTCAGCCTATTAATAAGTTTATTACCTCTTTGAGAATGAAAGATACTTTTTTCATACTTTGAAGATGTGTAAGAATTTTTTTGTTTTTGAGAGGTTTTTGCCATGGGCGCATGCGCTCTCCAGACAGACACAGACAGAGAGACAGAAAGTGAGAAATCACCCCCCCCCCCAGGATGGCCACACTTTAATCCCTTCTCCTCCATTCTCCTCTCCGGATCTTGTGCAAACATGCACATGTGCCCGGCATGAGTTTTAAGCCACCGGGTCTGGGACTCGAACCGCGATAGACTACGTGGGAGTCCAGTGACATAGCCATTATGCTAACTGCTGGTCCCAAGATGTGTAAGAATTTTCAGTTTAGACATGATGTATAAAAGACACTGAGGGTTTGGAACAGCAGAGGGCATAAAGGTTATGTCAGTGGACTCTCACATAGTGGGCCGCAGTTCCAGTCCTGGGCCCCTTCAGCTTAAACTCATGCCAGGTGGGTGTACGTGTGTGCCCAGGATCCTGAGAGAATAGACGAGAAGGGATTGTAGCATGACTATCCCCCTAGGGGGTGATTTTTTGCTTTCTGTCTCTGTCTTTCCGGTGAGTGCCTACACCCTATAGCAAAAACCTCTCCTGAAAACAAAACAAAACACTGAGAACGAAGATACTTGGAAATGATTTTACTTATTACACAGGGCAGATAAAATGTATTTAAGAGACAAACTACCTACTTGCTTTTTTGGTTTGTTTTTGTCTTTAATTTGTTACAGGTTATGTGTGCTCTAGAGAGAGAGAGAAAGTGAGAAAGCATCTCCCTCCCCCAGGCGAATGATCCCACCGCAATCCCTTCTAGAAATTTTGGGTACATATGCACATGCAACCAGCGTGTTTTCCAGTCCACCGGTCCAGGACTCAGACTATGCAGTCAGTCTTGTGAGACAGCTTCCTTAACCACCCCACCACTGACTGGCCCCAAATTGTATAGTTCTGAGCCATCAAGTTTCTGTCATCCTTGTTCTTTTCTTTCTTAACCAGTGTCTCCTTCTCAGGACTCAGGCTCAAAAGCACAGACCTTCCAAACCAAAAGCATACAATGTTCAATAGTCATAAGCAGGTAGCATTCTAGGAGAGTTGAGAATGGGACCACAGGTGAGGGGGGTCAAGCTTCAGTCCTACTTGTATGCGTGCTTTAGAAGGCTTCTTGCAGCATCTTTAACAGCTGAATTTGCTTGTTCTTTAATATATAAACATTCCAACTATAATACTTGGCAGCAGCTGCTCCTAAGTAAATAATTTACTTAGTCGCTTTGATGTGGCATTTTTCATGTGTTTTTTCTAATAGGGACTTTGTTCACGACCCTTTCTGAACAAAACTCAAGATAGTCAAGACTGTTGTTAATATTAATATTCCTCTGCCTCTTGCTTCTGCATATTTACCTCTACTCATTCATTATCATACAGTATATGGTCTCTCACTCTGCTGCACGTACGTCACCCAATACCTGCAACATACTGAAGACGTATTTATGAAAATATGTCAGTTTCAGGAATTTCAAAATATAAATGACAGAATACTGAAATATTTTCACTCCCTTAAAAACCAATAGCTGTAATTTAGTGGGAATCAGGGGCATAGACAAAAATAGGTGGAACTCTAGAGACTTCACTTTTTTTTTGCCAAATGTTGACCTAAGACAATTTATTCTAACATTTTGTCCTCACCAATTAATAGTGTAAAATTGCAATGATTTTTTTTTTTTTCAAGTGATAATGTATGTATTATGTTTGTGTTAGATGGGAGTAGGGGGGAATAAAGTCCTAGGATAGAAAAAGATGAATGAGCATGCCTCTGGTAAAGAAAGGGAATCTTTTTTTTTTTTTTTTTTTTTGGAGAGGTTTTTGCTATAGGGCGCGTGCGCTCGCCAGACAGACAGAGAGAGACATAGAGACAGAAAGCGAGAAATCACCCCCCAGGGGGGATGGTCACGCTGCAATCCCTTCTCCTCCATTCTCCTCTTGGGCACACACGCACACGCACCTGGCGTGAGTTTTAAGCCACCGGGTCCGGGACGCGAACCGCGGTCGACTACGTGGGAGTCCAGCGACATAGCCATTATGCTAACTGCTGGTTCCCAAGAAAGGGAATCTTTTCAAATAACAGCTACTCCCTCCATCCCATTTCTATCTGATGTCAATCCATGTGTCCCAGAGGAAGAACCACCAACAGTCTCCACAAGGACAATGTCTAGTGTGGCTGTTAAAGAGGTCATCCCTGAGACCTGAGCATAGTCCAGCTACCAGGGTGCAGCATCATCCTGGCAGAGGTGCAAGCTCAGACTCCAGCTGGGAGAATTGTGCCTAGACTGAGCTAAGCAAAGCTGGGGTGAATCTGCTCAAGCCCTTGGGGGCCCACTCATGGCCCTTATCTGTTCAGAAGGCAATACTTGAGGTCAAAGATCATTCTGGAGCCTTAAAATTTGTTGGGGTCAGCCTGTGGTGGTTAAAGTAGCTAAATTCCAACAGTCAAGTACATAGCTTGAGCCCTAGACCCAGCCATTTGAAAAACACATGAGGTTTATGTGTGTGTGCACATAATAATATTTATAATAATAATAAAATAATGTTTGGGCCATGCCCAAAATCCTGAAAGGAGGGGAAAATAAGAGATTTTATGGTTTGAATGAACCCAGTGGAGAGTGATTTCTCATTTTCTATCTTCAGCACAAGAGAGAAAAGTAGTTTATTGTTGATGACGACATGTATAGTATTGTTAACTGGGCCGGTCCAGGGCACACATCGTGCTAGGCAAAGCCTCTCCACAATCCAAATGATGTATAGCAATTGAATGTATAAACAACGACAAATAACCAAATAATTAAAAATGTTTTTTTTTTAATTTAAAATGTTTAATTATTATTTGTTAATTCAATTGCTATACATCATTCATATCACAAAGAGACCTTATGCAGCATGATATACACCTCAGTCCAGCCCAGCTGAGAATACTATACGTATCACCATCAACAAATAATAAACCATATCTGTGTCCCACATATGTCTTACCTCTATTGTTTTCCTCAAATTTCATTTCCTATGCTCTTCCCCTCCCACATTCTTTTCACTTTGTCTCTAGTATCCATAACAATTTTTAATGCCTTTATGTCCTCCAGTTTTTCAGTCTCTCCCATAGAGTACGGACAGTCAGTTTATGTTAAGTGGAGACATACAATGTCTTTCTTTCATAGCATGACTTGCTTCACTCAGCAACCAATCTTTCACATTTGTCCACTTTCTATCAAATTATAGGCCTTGTGCAATGAATTAATTTATAATATCTACTGGTTTGTTTCTGAACGTCCTATTTTGTCTCATTGATCTGTGCTTATATAAATACAACAAAGCCTTAAAAGCTTTGTGTAATGTGCAGTTAGGCACAGTCTTCACATCTTGCTATTTTTTCCAAAGTCGTCTTAAATATTCCTATCTTTTGCATTTCCAAATAAATTTTAGAGTCAATCTATTTAATTATAGATTAAATTCCTTTTTATCTATAAGTAAAATGGGAAATGATTCACATTTTATTTTTGTTTTTGTTTTTTCAAGAGATTTTTGCTATAGGGAGTGTGTACTCCGCAGAAAGACAGAGAGAGATAAAAAGCAAGAAATCACCCCCCCAGGGAGGATGGCCATGCCACAATCCATTCTCCTCCTGGGATCTTGGACACGCACGCACATATACCTGGCGTGAGTTTAAGCCACCAGGTCTGGGACTCAAACCACTGTCGACAACATGGGAGTCCAGCGACATAGCCATTACACCATCAGCTGGTCCCAATGATTCACATTTTAAATTGTACATTTTCCAATAAATAGTTATATCATCATTAATAAAAGTCTTCCTTAATTTCCTTCCTTATACTTTTTAAACATTTTATTTGTTTAGGTTTTTTTCAGGGAGGGTTTGGCTTAGGGTACGTATGCTAACTGGAGAAAGAGACAGAGACAGTGAGAGGGAAAGTGAAAAATCATCCCACAGGGCAGATGGTCATGGGCAATTCCTTTTCCTCCACTCTCCTCCCAGAATCTTGCCATGCACTCACATGCACACAGGCATGATTTTCAAGACTCTGGGTCCAGGACTTGAATCGCTTTTCCATCTCGTGGTCCCTTAAGCATTTTATTTCACAATGGTTGTTGAAAAGTGAACAAATTGACATGTGTGCCTAATATTTACTTTTGTCATTCTTTCATTAATTCTAAGGTGTGGCCACTGTACATCTAGTTCCATCAGTAGGTTGGTTACTCGGCAGGGTGATTTGTGGCAAAGCCAAAATTCAGTTCTTGGTCTTGTGAGTATGTCACAAGTTTTGCTCAACTTCTCAGCTTTACTCAGAAAGTTCTGTTATTTTTGAGGCTATATGGAGACCTTTAACAAAGAAAAACAAAACGAAAAGTTTCGACAATGGTAAATTACACAAAGGCAGTACGTTCAGAGCGACATTGGATGACATTGGATACCCAGAGCTTTTGAGCTCAGCAAACTTTCACAGGAACACATGGTAAATTAGGATGATCATATGATTTCTGAATAAAATTTTGTGTTAGTTGTAATTTCAGCAGACAATTAGCCTAGATCTGGACTGTTATGGGAAATATCAGAGTGAAAACAGAATCTTTGATTACCATAATTTTAATTCCAGTTTGGAATTATTTTATGCAAGAACAATGCTTAGTGAAGAGTTACATGCAGTGAATAATGTAAGGAAATTTATATTATATAAGTAGTTTCTATCTATGTATATTTATATTATGTAATACGTATCTATCTATGTATCGTGTGTGTGTGTGTGTGTGTGTGTGTGAATACTTCCTTCTTATTTTGTGGATGGCAGGCTTTGATGAGTGAGTGAAGGTGACAATCCAGGCTTTCAATAATATATATATCTGGCTTGGATTACAGAGTATGTAAAACCTTTCCACATTGGTATGGGCAAAGTTATAGCACTATCAATGTTTTTTTGTAGATTTAATAGATAAATGGAGTTGTAGTATATGAAATGAACATTGTTTAGCTGCTTATAATAGCATTTTAAGGTCTTTCATTTGATCTACAAAATATCAGAAAAGTAATAGGACATATAACAAAAAGAAAGTAGGTGCTTAAAAGTATTTTCTGGGCACAATAAATCATTCCAACATTAAATACTAACATCTCTATCAGTTTAAAAACTGCTTCATCAAATGTTTAATTTAATTTTATTTTTTTCTAGTACAGTTTCCCAGTGACTAAGACAGCAAAGCAATACAGAAGTTCAATAAATAGTAGTTGAATTAACTACTTTCACCAGCAAGACCTTACTGCTAGATTTCTGCCACATATCTGTCTTTTCTGCATAAACTAAATCTTTCAAGGATAAGGAGCTATTACCCAGCATACTTAGATAACAAAACTGTATAAATACCTACATAAGCAAAAAGTATATGTTTTTGTATTTCCTAAAATCTATACTTTTATAGAATTAAAGTATGTTTATATTTTATTTTGCTTTAAAATAGAGAATTCAGCTCAATTCAGCTTGGGCTTCATTTCAAAGTAAAAGAAAAAAGAAACAGATCAAGAAAAACAAGTTTGACTCTGTCAAAAAGTAAATGGCTAATATCAAATGTTTGTCAGAGAACTGACTCTAACAGGTGATATGGCTAAGATACAGGGGACGTGGATTACATGAGGGAATAATAAGGACATAGTGAAGAGTTACATGCAGTTAGTAACATAAGGAATTTAATATTATATAAGTAGTATCTAAGAAATTCATCCAAATTATCAGCTTTGATCGAAGCTAATAATGCCTAAACTAACCACTTTATTTTTTCCAGTTTTATTAAGGTATAATGAAAATTAAAAATTGTATTTATTTACAGTATAGTGAAAAGTGAATTTTTTTTGACATTTTTTTTTTCTTTTTTTTGCTATAGGGCGCGTGCGCTCGCCAGACAGACAGAGAGACAGAGAGATAGACAGCGAGAAATCACCCCCCAGGGGCGATGGCCACGCTGCAATCCCTTCTCCTCCATTCTCTTCTCAGGATCTTGGGCACGCATGCACACGCGCCCAGCGTGAGTTTAAGCCACCAGGTCCGGAACTCGAACCGCGTGGTCGACTACATGGGAGTCCAGCAACATAGCCATTACACTAACTGCTGGTTCCAGTGTAAAGTGATTTTATTTTTAAGTTTTGCCATAGGAGGCATGTACTTAAAGAGAGACAAAGGGAGAGAGAAAGTGAGAAATCCCCCAGTGGGGACGACCATGCTGCGATCCTTTCTCCATTCTTTTCTCAGGATTTTGTGCACACATGCACACATTCCCAGTGTGATTTTCAAATCACCAAATCTGGGACTCAAACCACATTCGGCCATGTGGAAATCTAACACCTTAACTGTTGGGCCACTAAAAGATTCACCCAAGGATTGATCTACTAATGTATATAAATATTGTGAGATTATTACCACAATCAACCTAATTTCCATATTCACCAATTTACATAGTTACTATTTTGTGTGGAGGGTAGAGGGTTGAGAATATTTAAGATCTACTCTCCTAGCTAATTTAAATGGACAATACTATATTACTAACTATAGTCACCATGATTTAGGATCTCATTCTGCATCACTTAAGCTTTGTACCCTTTGACCAACATCTTCTTCTTTCTTTTTTTTTTGGAGAGTTTTTTTTTTTTTTTTTGCTATAGGGTGCGTGCGCTCGGCAGACAGACAGAGAGAGACAGAGAGATAGAAAACGAGAAATCACCCCCCAGAGGGGATGGCCACGCCGCAATCCCTTCTCCTCCATTCTCCTCTTGGGATCTTGGGCACGCACGCACACGCGCCCGGTGTGAGTTTAAGCCACCGGGTCCGGGACTCGAACCGCGGTCGACTACGTGGGAGTCCAGCGACATAGCCATTACGCCAACTGCTGGTCCCTCTTCTTATTTTTTTCATGTCCTCATCCTTGGTAACCATGATTTCACTGTCTACTTGTATGAGATCAACTTGTTTATATCCCATATATATTCCAGATAATGCAGCTGGCTTATTTAATTTAGCATAATGTCCTCTAGTTTTATCTATGTTGTTTTAAATGACAGGGTCTTATTTTTTTCTTTAATAATATTTTTATTTATTTACATATGCATACACACTTTATATGTATATATATATATATATATATATATATATATTTAGACATATATACATGGGTGCTCGTGTGTGTGTGTATGCACTCCTCTCTTTGTTCCTTCTTCCACTGTTGAATATTTAGGTTAATTCTGTATCTTGGGCTTTCTGAATAAAGTTGTAATTCATGTGGGAGTATATATATCCTAATTTTATTTCCTTTGGATATATACCTATTGGTGAGAAGAACTTCTGGATCATACGAAAGTTCTGTATTTGCTATTTTGAGGAAATGCCATACAATTTTCCATTATGGCAATAAAAATTTATAATCTGTCTTATACCATACAAGGAGTCTCTTTTCTTCACACCTTTCCTAACACTTGTTTTTTAAACATTTTTTAACTGCCAGAATGTGCATGTGCTCACTAGAGATAGAGACAGAGAAGGGGAAGAAATTACCCGATTTGGAGTATAATGTTACTGGAATTCCTTCTTCATTTCTTTACCTTGTGGGATTTGGACAAGCACACACAGTGCATGGCATGTTTTCCAGGTCACTGAGATCAGATCTTGAACTGCAATCAGCCATGTGGAATACAGTCTCATTAACCATGAGGCAATGAGGCTGGCCTTGACCTTTTGACAATAACCATCTTAGTTGGTGTGAAATGATCTCTTACTGTGGTTGAGTTTGCATTGCTCTGAATAGTGTTAGCACATACCTTTTGGTACACTTGTGGGTCATTTATATGCCTTTTTGAGAATTTTCTATTGCTCATTTTTTAATCAGATTATTTTCTTGCTATTGAGTTGAGTTTTTAATGTGTTCTGGATAGTAACCTCTTGTTTTAGTGCATGTTTCTGTCACTAACAACTGAATACAATCTTGGAAAATTTATAAAGAATAGGGATTTACTTAGCTTAGAGTTTTAGGGTCCAAGGTCAAGGAGTCCTCATATAGGAAGTGTCTTCCTGTTGATGGGGACACTGGAGTATCGCTAGGTGATAACAGAGCATCTCATAGCAACACAAATTGTGTTTGTGAACCAGCCTATTTTATCCCCCCTCCTTATAAACTCATCAAGAGTCAATTATGGGGGTTCCATTTTGACCTGATCCAATCTAATTTCTTCATATAGGCTCTGCCTTTCAACATTCTAGTCACCTCTTAATTCTTAATGGGGAATACATTCAAAGTACAACACTATTTATCAGATGCATGGTTTGTAAGTATTTTCTTCCATTTCATAGGTCATCTCTTCAACTTGTGGATTGTTTTCTTTGCTGTGCAGAAGCTTTGCATTTTGTTTCCATCCCATTTTGTATTTTTGTTTTTGTTGCCTGTGTTTTTGAGATCACTTCAAAAAGTCATTTCCCAGACTAATGTCAAGAAAACGTAGTTCCTATATTTTCTTTTAGCAGGTTGATAATTTTAGTTCTTTATTACATTTATATCTTTAATTCAATTAGATATGAATTCTGTATATGGTGTGAGATAAAAATCCAATTTCATTTTTCTGCATGTGAATATACAAATTTTCCAGCACCATTTATTTAAGACACTGTCCTTTCCCCATTGTGTGTTTTTGACCTTTGATTGTATATGTATTGATTTAGTTCTAGACTCTGTTTTGTATTCCTTGGTCTATAAAAGAGTTGTTGATAGTAGTGGTGTCAGATGTGACTCACAAATGTTTAGAAGTTTCTCAACATATAGCATGTAAATGTCCACCTTTTGTAATTTGCTAGATGTCTAATGTCTAATGTCTTTTCTTTAAGGTGGTTCTATCTTTTAAAACTATCTGCAATAGTACCTGACATACTTATGTAACAAGATGAAGACATACTTGTTCCTTGCTATCCATCAGAAAGAGAATTCATCTCAACATTACTCTTCATCAAAATATGCCAATAATACATTATTGTAGCTTATTAGATTTTTATTAGGACTCTTTATTTAGCCATTTGCTTAAGTAAATGACTGGGCTGGGTCAAGTTCTATCACATTCCATCTAACAGAAAAGAGGTTAATGTTCCTTTTTTTTCAGTAAATGTGCAGAAAATTTTTCTTCTAATAAGCACTTAGTTTATCATTTCTCCAACTTAGCCATTTTTACATCCTAAGTATCAATTACTTCTCTCATGAGGAGGGGAGAAAAGTTACATTTACTTTCAAAAAAGACCAACCACTATTTTCCCCTCTTTTATTTCCTGTGAAGGTATTATATCCTCTCTATAGCACTGTCATAGTTACAAATTGGCGCATGGTGTGAGAAAACCAATCTGTTTCTGGTATAAGGTAATCTTTATCAAGCACTCAAATTCAGAATCCAGTGATATAATAACCACCGTCTTCTCATAATTTTTCTATGCAATGCCTCTCACCATGTTTATGAATTCAATATGCTTGCCGGAATGGCCAGTCTTCTCTGTCCAAGTATACTATTTATTTTTAATAAAAATCTGATATGCTGCCAAGTCTTTAAGTAGCATAGCTTCAAAGAAATATAAAGCTGTTTGGGATACATTATGTATTCTGTTTATCACAATTCTTTGAAAACCATATGTCTGAAAATAATAATGGTTACATCCATTTTGGCAGAGAGGTTTATATGCCATTTTCCTATTTTTGCATTATACCCTAGTTCATGTTCATATTAAAATTTCTTTATAGTCAATTCCAGATTATCTGGGAAAGAAGAGTTAATTAATTTTGAGATTAAGAATGATGAAATTTCAGTAAAGGCATGGAGTATGCTTTAAAGATAACCTCTCCCAAAATTAAGCTGTTTGATGGCTTCACATACCTATGTCTTAATTGATGAAAAGAGAAAAGTCAACTTTGCAACTAGACTCCTGAGATTGGTGAGCAGAAATAGACACTAATAGGTTCCTCTCCTCTAGTCACTAGAGGCTGATAATCAGTCTTAATGAGTTCTTGGGCTGCATATTTCTAACCTTTCTTATACAGATAAATCAGAATTCTTAAACAAAAGTTAATCCTTAAGTCAGTTACCCTGACCAATGATAAAGATTTGTCATTTTATTTTAATAGCAATTTTGACTTATATATGTCCACAATTCTTACTAATTTCCATGATTAATGAAGAATTAACTGTGTTGTCCTACATGTTTCTCTCCTGCAGAAAGCTAAAATTCAGGGACAGCAGGTGCTATGGTGGTTAAGGTGATGGATCCTACATGGCTGACTCAGTGATTCAAATGCCAGAACTGATGCTTGAAAATCACACTGGACATGTGTGCATGGCCAAAATCACAAGAGAGCAGAGAAGAAGGGATTGCAGCAAAGCCATTCCCTCGGGGATTGATTTCTCATTTTCCCTTCTTTCTGTATCACTCTGTTTTTCCTCTAGTGAACACATGTGCCCTATAGCAAAAACCTAAAAAACAAGAACAAAATAAAACAAAAACTAAGATTTATAGGGGCCGGGGATTTTTTTTTCTGTCTCCCAGAATATATTACAAAATCCTATAATGCCAGAAAAAGCAATTATCTGTTAAAGATATGAATAATTGACTGACCAAATAAGTGAATGAATAAACAAATAAATTTAGTACCTTTAGTACAACTAACTCGACTGCATAATGAAGCTATTACCTTATTTATGTAAACTAGTATTCAGTATTCGATAGGGATCAATATTAATTTTTCAATGAGCAAAGGTAACTAGACAGTGATCTTCCCTGATACTATTTGGCAAAATGAGATTGTCTCTTACCAGAATGCACTTATTTCCCATTAGCCTGTGAAAATAGAGTGTCTTGGATTTATGGTTAAGTGATAGGTTCTATAACGATAATTTGATTTTGTAATAGTGACAAAACATACATTAAAGTTCGGTGAAGGTGTGTGGGATTGGGAAAGTAAGTTAAAAATAGAACACATAGCATCTCCTCACTTCTACTGGAAAAGATGCATGGCAGTTATTTCATACATTCTCCAAATTTTTCTCAAGACTGCTTCACTAGTTTTGCTAAATTTAATAAAATTACCCTGATCTTCTTGCCTCTTCCTATTATAGGATAATAGCTACTCTGTGTAGACTCAAACTTGAGATTATTTTGATAGAGTAAATCTTCATAATTCTCATCAACTAATTTCTGTGTTTTTCAGCAATCCCTTTCCAAACATATTAAGTTGTGGATAGATAACAAGCAATGTGTAAAATATGCCATATTTTCTTGTCTATTTACCTGTTAATGGACATTTACATTAATTCCATATCTTGGTTATTGTAAATTATGCTGCAATAACTATTGGAGTGCAGATATCTCTCTAACAAACTGATTGCATTTTCTTTGGATATATATCCAGTAGTGGGTTCATCGCTGAGGAATTTTCACATACCATTTTCTTTCTTTTTTTTTTTTTTTTTTTTTTTTTTGACGATAGTGTGAGATATCTCATTGTGTTTTTGATGTGCATTTTCCTGACAATCAGTGATGTTGAACATATTTTATATACCTATTGGTCAAGCATATTTGTTATTTTTAAAAAAATGTATATTTAAATATGTTGCTAATTTTTAATTTTTATTCTTATTTTATACTTTAAATCACTATATATATTATTATAGCTTGCAAATGAATTTTCCCAGCATGAATATACTGCATATTAATTCAGTTAAAGATATTATCATACCTGTTTTTATTAACAGTTAATTTTCCATTTTTGTGTTCCTTAAATATTTTACTTCTGTCTTTTTTCTCTTGATTTCCTTTTAATAAAATTATCATTATCATTGCTACTGATTTGTCTTAGTTTCTTAGATGATTTAGATATTAACTTTTGTCAAATGCATAGTTTACACATATTTTCTTCTATTCTGTAGGTTGTCTCTGCTCTTCTGGAAATTCTCTTTGCTGTGCAAAATCTTTTAACTTTGATGTAGTCTTTTTTGTAGAGATATATTTGCTATAGGTCATGTGTGCTAATTGGAGAGAAAGAGAGAGACAGAGACAGAAAGCAGTAAATCACACCTGAGGGAGGATGACCATGCCACAATTACTTCTACATTCTCCTCTCAGGATCTTAGGCGCACACACACACACATGCACTTGGCGTGACTGCTGGTCCCATAATCTATTTTTTTTTTTTCTTTTTCCATTGTTGCCTGTGCTTTTAAGTCTCTCTTTTTTTTTTTTTTTTTATAAACCAATGTTCTGAAGCATTTCCCCTATGTGTTCTTTCTATTACTTGAATAGTTTCAGGATTTACATTTACATCTTTAATCCATTCTGAGTTTATTTTTGTAACTGGTGGGAGGTCTTCTGCATGCAAACATCCAGTTTTCCCAGCAACATTTATTAAAGAGACCAACTTTTTCTCAATGTGGGCTTTTGGTGCCTTTGTCAAAAAATCAGTTGGCTGCAGGGCCAATAGGTGTTATAATGGTTAATGTGCTGGGTTTCCATGTGGTTGACTGTAGTTTGAGTCCTGGACCAGTGGCTTGAAGCTCACACTGCATACATGTGTGTGCATGCCCAAAATCCAGAGGATAATTGAGAAGAGATTGCAGTGTGACCACCTGCCCCCATAGAGGTGTTTTCTTGCTTTCTGTCTCTCATGTGAGCACACATGCATGATGGCAAAAATCTCTCTCAAAAAAAAAAACAAAACGTTGACTGTATTTTTTACTATAGTTGGGTTTATTTCTGTCTTCACTATTTTTTCTTCTAATGGTCTACATGCCTGTTTTTTTGTCAATACTGTTTGTATTTTAAGATGATACAAGAATGTAAGAAAATCTAAAATCTTCAGTGTTAAAATTCAATCAAATAATAAAAGAATACACTAAAGTATTAGCATTAAAAGTTAATATTAAACCCTTTTGAAAAAGCAATGTAATACACTGTAAAGTTATATGTAATTCAATGTAATATAAAGAAGAATATGATGATAATAAAAAATTTTAAAAAAATCTAAAAAAAATATGGCTAATAACAAGTGCTGACAATGTTGTGGAGAAATTGGAACATTCATATTTTGCTGGTAGTAATGTAAAATGGCACGATCACTTGGAAAATATTTTTGCAGTTCTAAAATAGTTAAGTATATTGTTACCATACAATTCTGAAATTTCACTCCCACTTTATACACCTCATAAAAATAAAAATATGTTTACACACACACAAAAAAAGAGTTAATATTAAAAAGGTGGCATTGTGGTTAAGGTATTGGACTCCCACATGGTCAAACATTATTTGCAGCCTGGCAGCTTGAAAAATCACACCAGCTGCATGTGTATATATGCCCTAAATCCCCCACAATAAAAAACTTATAAGCAAAGCTAGTAGTTAAAGTACTCTTCATAATTACAAAGTTTGGAGACAATAAGCTAAATTCCTATACTTGGGATATTAGTGAACTGTTAAGCAGCTATGTAAAGAAAAATAAAATCACCAAGAACTTATAATATGTACTTTCTAGGTTATATTCTAAACTGTAAAATGACAAAATATACACACATATAGACATATATATGATAACTAAAAAAATTGATTGTCAAATCATATTTAAATAATAGGAGCTTCAACCCAGTATCAAGCTTTACTGGTGATTTTAAAAAATGAGTAATTAGATAAAGCAAGGAAAAACTGAGGCAGTTCTGTTTTCATACATTTTTTTATGTTGTTTTAGGGTCATTCTGGACCAGAATTTTCATATGATGTCATTAATTGTGTGAGGTTATAGAATATATCAAGGACATTCTTTGGTTTGGAATGTATCTCCATTTTATATTTCTAAAGTCATGTGGTTAATGTTATGTGTTCAAGAGAGCCATGCTGTATAAATTTGTAAATTTCAGTCATTGAATAAAACACTCTAGAGAGACCAGGGAAAAGCGTTCCATTGATAAGGGTTTATTCTACTACAAAACACCACTAGTATACGTTTTCCACACCATCTCCTCTACCATATTTAAGATGTGATCTGTCTTGGTTACCTTACTTTATCTCCTAAGGCATGAGATAAAGAATTGCACACATATGTACTTATACATAAATATACTACATACACAGGAACTATGTATGGATATAACAAATTTAATTACTAAGGAAAGAGAAAAAATATGGGACAAGCAGGTGGCATGGTGGTTAAGGTGCTGGACACTCCCACATGGCTGGCACAGTTCGAGTCCCAGACCTGGTGGCTTGCTTTCTTACTTTTTTTTTCTCTCTCTATCACTCTGTGTGTGTCTCTCTCTGGTCAAATTAAAATGAATGAATAAATAAAATTAAATAAAATAATTCTTACCAAAAAAGAAAAAATAGGTAGGAAACTAATAAATGTGGTTCCCTTGTAAGTGAAAAGTTGAGAGTGGGAAGAAGATAATAAAAAGAATTATATTCCTCTGAATATTGACTATTTTTAGGAGATATATTATTTATATATTTTAAAAATTAAAATAACAAGATTGGAAAACTCCTAGAATTTGCAATAGAGAAACAAATAAATATGAAATTAATAACTTTGTGATATAGAACACAAAATAAAAATAAGGAAATACAAAAAGCATAGAGGGTTATAAATATTCAGTGAATCAACTTGAAGATGCTACCACTGACCAAAATTGAGTAAATTGTTTTTAAAAAACAATTTATAGACAATGGATTTAAAAGAATTGCTAAATCAGCAGATAGTGTAATGGTTATATTGCTGGACTCCCACGTAGTCAAGCACAGCTCAAGTCCCAGACCTGGCAGCTTAAAACTCATGCTGGGCACGTGTGCGTACATGCCCAAATTCCTGAGAGAATGAAGGAAAAAAGATTGTGACCTGGTCATCCTCCCCTGGGGGTGATTTCTTGCTTTCTGTCTCTCTGTCTCTCTGTCTCTCTGGCTAGTGCACATGCACTATAGCAAAAATCTCTCTAAAAAATACATAAATAAATGAAAAATATAAGGATTACACTAAACAAATAAATGTACTAAACAATTAAATAAGGCTCAACAATAAAAAGGAACAAACTAATGATGTATACAACAACAAAATGAGTCTACCAGACATGATGTTAGATGACACAAGTCAGACACCAAAGACTAGATGTTCTATTATTACATTTAAGTGAAATTCTAGATGAGAAAAAATATTAGTATAATGAGGTTATTTTTATTTATTTATTTATTTATTTATTTAGACAGGTTTTCGCTATAAGGCGCGTGTGCTCGCCAGACAGACAGAGAGAGACAGAGAGACAGAAAGTGAGAAATCACCCCCCAGGGGGGATGGTCACGCCACAATCCCTTCTCCTCCATTCTCTTCTCGGGATCTTGGGCACGCACGCACACGCACCCGGCGTGAGTTTTAAGCCACCGGGTCCGGGACACAAACCGCGGTCGACTACGTGGGAGTCCAGCGACATAGCCATTACGCTAACTGCTGGTTCCCTAATGAGGTTATTTTATAGTTATAATTATTCTCTGGTGAAAAATGATGATTATGATGTTTATATCACAAGCGAAGTGAAAATGAGATTAAATGGAATTTTTTTTTTTTTTTTTTTTAGGTTTTTGCGATAGTGCACATACACTTTCCAGAGAGTGGTAGAGAGAAGGAAAGTGAGAAATCACCCCCTCCAGGGAGAGATGACCATCCACAATCCTTTCCTCTTATGCTGCCCTTAGGATTGTGAGCATGCAAGCACGCACCCTGACCTGGTCTGGAACTCAAACCACGGTCAGCCATATGGGAATCCAGTGCCTTAACAATCACACCACATGCTCCTAAATGTAGATATTTTAATACATGTAATATTTTATTGCATGGAAAAATTATGTCTTCAAATTATTGAAAGTAATAGCTAATATTTGTGGAGTATTTATTAAGCTTCAAGAACCATTCAACAGTTTTATGTATATGAGAAAAGTTAACTCTAACAGTAAAGTTCTGGAGATGGTATTATTATGGCTATATCTCACAGATAGAAAAGAAATATGTTTCACCATCCCAACAAAATAAAAACAAAACCTCACTTCTATAGTTCCAAACTCAGTTCCAGACTGAGGTTTACCTCCTACCACTAAATTTTCCTCCTTCTCTTTGTCTCCAGCCTCTCCTAAATGGACTCTGAATGTTGGAGTGCTTCAGATCTCAGTTTTTAGTTCTCATCTTTTCCCTCAACACGAATTCAGACTGGTGATTTTATTTAGTTCCCTGTTCTCGATTTATCTCCACTTGGATGTGAAACAGATGCAGAAAACTAAATTAATCTTCTACCTTTCCCCACTAGAGTCCCTGCATATTTACAAAATCTGCTTCACCTAGTCTCCTTAACCTAGTTGACGGCAAATTGATCCTTCCAGTTGTTGAGGCTGAAAATCTGACAGTTATCGATGACTCTTTCCTTTGAAACTCCACGTGTTATCATAATATCTAAAATGGGACTAGTTCTTAGAACTCTCACTTGCTTTGTTGAATCAAGTGTCTAGGATATACTGTTTGACACATAGTACCACTTGATAAATACTTCATGAAATAATGAACAAATAGATAAAGGAACTTCAAGTCGTGTTGAAAAACCACATAAACAGAAATGTCTTTAGTCTCTCAGGTAAAAATAAATAACAAGAGAGGAGGCTGGGCAATTTTTAGAAGGTGATAGTGGTGGAAGAATGGAAAGCTTATTTGAATAAAAGAAAAAGTTTTGATCATATTCCCACACTTCCTACAGTGAAGAGAATTTCAACTTTATACTAAACATTTGCGAGAAAGACTTTAAACCATACTGAGATAAATCACAATAGATCATCTATACAAAAGACTGAAACTACTATGAAAATAAAAACCTCATTAAAAGGGGAACTTACATTTTTACAGCCTGGAAAAATAATACTCATTAAAATGTTTAAAATGTCAGCTAGTTCTTAAATTATATTAATTAAAAACAATGCCAAACACTTTTATTTTGCCTCACAGCCATCCTAATTAAAACACATTAAAAGTACACTTCCTATGGCTTGTCCAAGGACTGTCAGAGAAAAAAAGAAAAAAAAAAAAAAAACTACAGCATTTTGTAGTCATGTCTAAGAAAGCTCAACTAACCCTTTAGGATCCCATACGTGTACGCATGTGCATGCCCACTTGCAATGACCTTTTAAAAATTTTGTTAATATTGTCCATATTAAATACACAAAATAGATTGTCCATATTAAATACACAAAATAGAATCTTACTTTTATAATGATCATGAACTTGCTGCTTCTGTCACTTATTAAGGATATTGATCCATGGAACACTCAAGTCTAAAAATATTCATTCATGAAGTACTATGGAGATTACAAGTAAGTGTGGTTGGGACCAGCAGTTAGCGTAATGGCTATGTTGCTGGACTCCCATGTAGTGAACCGCGGTTCAAGTACTGGACCCGGCAGCTTGAACTCATGCCAGGTGCGTGTGCGTGCGTGCCCAAGATACTTAGAGGAGAATGGAGGAGAAGGGGTTGTGGCGTGACCATCCCCCCTGGTGGGTGATTTTTCACTTTCTGTCTCTCTGTCTGTCTTTCTGGTGAGCACACGTGCCCAATAGAAAAAAAAAACCTCTCCCAAAAAAAGAAAAAAAAAAAACAAAACAAGTAAGTGTGGTTCATATGTGATAAGAGAATAGAGAAACTCTTCACTATCATCTCCCTGACACCTATCAGAATTTTTGGCAAATAGGAGGTGCTCCAAAAATAAATGCCAAAAAACTGAAAAGTTAGATGTTGTAAACAAGTATACAACTGTATATGCTGATCAACAATTGTCTGCTATGCATAATTGTTTCCCCATATTCAGTATTTTTCTAGGTAATCTTACTTCATAAAACAACTTCCTGGGATAGGGAAGATTTTTTCTTTTTCTAATTAGTGTATATTGACATGTCCAAACTCATACAACAGGGCTGCTAAAACTCAGACATTTCTTTTTGTATATGAAATCATATTTCCTGCTTGCTCTCTTTATGTGAAATATGAACTGAAGAAATGTTTTAAGCACACCCATTCTGTCAGTATCTCATAATATCTCCCTCTCATGTCAGTAAAGAAATTCATGGGGAATTCCTAAATACAATTTTGATAATCACTCTCTACAATTTCTCTAGCATAATGTTTAGATATTGTTGTATTTAGATATAAAATATGAAGTACAGGGACCAGCAGATGGCTTAGCAGTTTCATTTCTAGACTCCCGTGTAGTTGGCCATGGTTCAAGTTCCAGAGCAAGCAGCTTAAAACTCACTCTGGGCACATGTGCATATGTGCACATAATCCTGGAAGAAGAATAGGAGAGACGGGATTGCAGCATGGCCAGGCCTCTTAGGGGATGATTTCTCTCTTTCTGTCTCTCTGTCTCGCTGGTGAGCACATGCATCCTATAGCAAAAAGCCTCTCTAAGTAATAATAATGAAATAAAATATAAAGTACAGAACTTTTCTTAATTTATGTATTTATGTCATAAGAGAGAGACACACAGAGAGAGATTCACCCACAGGGTCTTCAAACTTTGACTCCACCAGCCAGGATTAATGGTAAATGTGCCCAGCATGTAGAAGAATGTCATGAGACTTTCCTATCTGGGTCCTATTGTTTTCATCCCCACCCAACCTTGAAGTACAGAATTTAAAAAAAAAAAAAAAATTCAGGATCATTTCATTCTTCAGATCTAAATAATCTAACATAAGGAAGGGTATGGGTATAACTACTTTTGCCTTCATGGTCTGAATAATTATTCAAACTCACTAATAAAGATAGTAATCTAGTGTTTTTTTTGACATAATATTGTCTTTTTAATGAATCATTTTAAAAACATAAAATGATTTTTTTGTTCAGTTATTTAGATTGTGATATTGAGGCTTATGCAGTAGTGTACCTTTTCCAACTTTAAGTATCAAAACAGAGGCTAGGACAGATGTAAATTGATTCTGAAGTCCTTATAAGCACAGCTTACCTACTTTGTTTCTTTGTTTGTTTGTTTGTTTTTTGCTTGTTAGTATCTGTCCAGGATGCATATAAGTGTAAATGGAATGATTTTTTTCTGCATTTTCAACCTTTTGGTCTTGCCAGGTGAATTATGTGTTCCCAAATATACATGTCTACAGATAAGTATATGTATTAGAACATCAGGAAAGTAATACTGTGTTTTTCTGTGTTCTATGCAAAAAAGCATCACGACTTTCCCAAAGACCCATGATGTATAAATGTACACATATATATGTGTGTGTGTGTACATATATATATATATATATATATATATATATATGTGTGTGTGTGTGTATATATATATATAATTTTTTTTCAACTTTATAATCCAAGAACATTTACAAACTGTAGATGAGAGAGAGAGGAAAAATAACTTCTTTGCTAGTCTGTTGCACAGTAAAAAGTGAGAATGCTCCGCTATGTCAGTGGCGGATTCTCGATTCTGTTGCCTACGTGGATATTATCTGACAATCAAGTCTCTTCCTTCATCACTGTTCACATTTAAGAATGGCACTTTACTGTGTCCTGTGTCCGTTGTTTCCATTATCATAGAATGTGCAACCAAATGCCAGTTTCTAAACTTTTGGCAGAGAGTCCTTGTAATCTGATGAAAAATACCCTCAGGCTGTGGAATGTGAGGTATAACAATTGCAGTTACTATTAAAACACAGAGGATAGTTTGAAATCTTCTACTGGAGTCATCACAGTGAATCTTACCAGGTCACGAGCACATCTGTACCAGAATGTATAAGCAATGTATGCCATGGGAATAGATGCTTAAAGCTTTTCACAGATGTTCACGGGACAATATTTGGGGACTAAAAGACAAGTAAAAGTGCCTTGAAGTGTCAAAGATCAGCAGTTTATATCTAGTTATGAAGTGATTTGTAGAATTTTCTAAACATTATTATTAACTGGGACTATTTTTTTTGGGGGGGGGGGCAGGGAGAGGTTTTTGCTATAGGACACATGCGCTTGCTAGAAAGACAGAGAGAAACAGAAAACGAGAAATCACCCCCCTCAGGTGGGATGGCCATACCATAATCCCTTTTGCTCCATTCTCCTCTCGGGATCTTGGGCACACATGCACACGCACCCGATGTGAGTTTAAGCCACTGGGTCTCGGACTCGAACTGTGGTCTACTACATGGGAATCTAGTGACATAGCCATTATGCCATCTGCTGGTTCCATAGCTGGGGCTATTTTAACTGACTTATTTGTAGGAAGGTCTTATCCTCATTCATTTATTAATTTGTGTTGTAAAAGATGAATCTCTCAAAGGGGCCAACAGTGGTGTGATAAGGCACTGGATTCTCACATACCCAATCACAGAATCCCAAACTTGGAGACTAAAAATCACAGTGTGTGTGTATGTGTGTATGTATGTGTGCCCAAAATCCTGAGAGGAGAATGGAAGAGAAGGAATTGTGGCATAGCCATCACCCTAGGGATGATTTCTCATTTTCTCTCTCTCTGTCTGTTTTCTTCCAGCAAATACACATGCCCCATGAAAAAAAAAAATTAACAATATAAATAAAACATTAAAAACAAAATGACTCTCAGGACCAGCAGGTGGTGTAATGGCCATGTTGCTGGACTCCCATGTAGACTACCGCAGTTTGAATCCTGGACCAGGTGGCTTAAACTCACACTGGGCACATGTGCTTACCTGCCCAAGATCCCAAGAGGAGAATGGAGGAAAAGGGATTGCAACATGGCCATTCCTTCTGGGGGGTGATTTCTCACTTTCTCTCTTTCTGTCTCTCTGGTGAGCACACGTGCCCTATTGCAAACCCCCCCCCCAAAAAAAACCCAAAACAAACAAACAAAAAAAAAAAAAAAAAACAAGATAAGTCTCAAAACTTACTTCACTTCAAGAGCAATATGCAAATTCATGTATTGATTATCTACTGACTTAACTATAAACTTAGCCTTACTGTTTTGTGAAGTTCCTCCTCCAGAGCAGGAGGGTAGCCAGAACAGAGACACAGGGAGTCAGGAAAAGATGAGAGGCGCTGTCGTCGTGTTTATTGGCTGAGTTCAAGGAGCTGGCAGAGCTACCGCAACGGTGTTAGTGTATTGCTTCTTCCCTCTTGGAGCTTGTAAGGGCAAGGAGGACGTTGGGAAGCATTTCCTCACTCTTAGAGTTCACAGTGACTGGAATTGAGCTGAGCTGAGCCAAGGCCATCAGGGCTCACCAAAGCCACCAGGGCTGAGCAGGGCTGAGCAGGGCTGAGCAGGGCTAGCTGGCTGACCAGGTGCTCCTTTCTCTTTAAGGGGCTGCCGACAATAGTGGCTTATTGCCGAAACCAAACTGTCGCAAATGCACATACACATTACATGTAATGGCATAACACAGCAAATTCGTAATGACATAAGAAGCATACAAGCACAGTTCGACTAATAATTGGCTTATCCTGTATCCTAAAAACATGATAGAAGAAGGGAGGGAGCCAGGCTAACCTGTCCTGACTCCATTTTCTCTATAGTTACATTCAAGGTCTCCCACACCTCTTTGACCATACACCTTGCTAAGCTTCCCATCTCCAGCTGTTCCTGCCTCTATAATGTACAATATTGTTGTTTATTTTTCTTTTTTAAACCGCATATATTTTTCTGTTGTGCTTTCGATTATGCCAATAGAGCTATGCCTTCTCATTGCCGGTTTGTGAACACTTACCTATATCGAAAATCTTTTGTAAACTGATTTCTTCCTTTTCCTCCTTCTGATCTCCATGGCATTTTATTTTGAATTCTTTTATTTGTTACAGTTATTGTAACAATAAATGTAATAAATGTCTGTGGTTTATCCTACAACTGTTACAGGGTAAGGTCCTTGATAGTCTTCTTAGTCAGTTTTATGTTGCTATAACAAAATACCTGAGACTGAGTATTTTATAAACATAAAGACATCAAGATATATAGAGTTAAGTCCTATAATCCTAGAAGCTGGAAAGTTCAAGGTCTCGTGTCTGGAGAGAACCTTCTTGTGTGTCAACCCATGGCAGTAAATAAAGGGCAAGAGAGCATAAGAATGACAGAACTTACAGCCTCAAGCCCTTTTAGGATCAGCATTAAGGCATCCTTGAGGACAGAACTCTCAAGACCTACACACAATGTCCCATCCGACCCCCCCCCCCAACACGTTTGCATTGGGGATTAAATTTCTAACACATGCTTGGGATCAGGGGCACATTCAAACCATAGCAATAGCAGCTTTTGTTTGTTTGTTTCCTTTTGCACATCCCCCTGCCATGCCTCTTCCTATCTTGCATTGTGTAAATGATTCAGAAAATATTTTTAGAACCAAATAAGCATGATTTATGTTGCTCCTGTTCTTCACTGCCAAATCTGTGTTACACATTGCTAGGCTAACAGCAAGGGGGATTTCAGACAGTGAACTTTTAATCATATCCTGGATCTGTTAACCCACCTGCAAACTCTAAAAGAAGATTTGGCCTTGTTTTGGCACGGGGTCTCATCAGCTTCCTTTTAGCTTCCCATGGGTTTTTGACACATTTTTTGAACAGTGATCATTAAATTACAGCCTCATCTAGGCTGTTGTGAGCAGAGAAGATGTCCTTAAATTGCAAGTCCATTTGTGCTGGTCTGCAAGAACGTTTATTATCATTAATGTATCAATTATTTTTAATTAGTTCTTGGAACTTTCCATTCACCAATGGTAAAGTCATTAACTGCAATTTGCCAATGACTGTGATCACACTGTTTCCCATGCCCTCACACAATGGTGTCTCTCATTATCAACATGGAAAACCACTTATTTCCTTTTATTTAATCCCCTTTTTCTCTTGATAGGTTTGTTTCACAACCTGTGGAAATCAACAATGTAAGAAAGTTTCTTAATTGTTCCCATCTAACACATATCAGGGTGTGTTCTGGCCTCATTCATTCTCTTTTTCTACTTTTTCTTTCTGAGTGACTGAAAACACACACATACACACACACACACACACACACACAAACACACCCCTCTAAAACACCTGCTTTTGCAACTCTCAAGTTTTGTATTTGAAGTCGGAGAATAGAAACACTTTCAACCTCCATCTCCTGGACTATTTTAGATCATAAGTAATTACAATATTTTCATTCAAGGCAATTATTTCACAAGCATGTTTCAAAGTGATTAATCTTTAAATGCCATTTTAATATATGTCTTCAATGGTTCACCTTTGAGACAGAAGATATTATCACAAATGCCTACCAAATAAAGTAAATCTGGGCTCAGAAGATTGAGCTGCTCTATGTAAAAGGAACTCAGATGAACCTGTGAACCAATTACCAAATGAATAATTAGCTCATTGAAGACTTAATTCATCATTGAAAGTCACTGAATTGTGAACTAAGTCTAATTAACAAGGATTTATTTTTTTAAACTCAGTTAAAAGTGGTTGAAATGAAACCACATAATATATGGTTTATATGAATAAACTAGGATATTCAAAAGTCCATGAACTGACATTTAACTTGATTTTATTATAGTGCAAAGATATTATAAAGTGGTATTTAGCATCAAAAAAAAAATCAATGGCTTTTTTTTAAGCTTTTCCTTTTCTTTCTTTCCTTTTTTTTTTTTTAAATTTTTTGCAAGAGGGAGTGTATGCTCTCTAGAGACAGAGGAAAAGAGAGGGAAAGCGAGAAAGCACTTGCCATAGGGGATGACCATGCCACAATTCCTTCTCCATCCTTCCCTCGTTTTGAGATTTAGGGTACACACACACACACGTGCATACTATGTTTGCTCTGCCCTCAAGTCTCGGATGAGAATTCCATAGTCTAGTGGTATTCTCCTGGCTTAACCACCATGCTACCAGCTAGTCTTCAATGGCTTTCAAACCAAGCTATGTGAAACAAACTTCAGTAGAAACCACAGGTTATGTCCTAGGATCTTAGTGTCTAGACTAAATTTGTAGATATTATTGGAGGTGGGTCAGGGAAGACATGACAGATTCATGCGGTTTTGTTATCTTGGGATTCATTCCTTTTCTTATGAAGTTACTATTTCATCGGTGCATGCATTAACTTCCCCTGCAGAATGATAAACATTCACCTACCTTAATGGACTAGTGTAGTAAACATGGGCTCAGATACAAAGAACATACGTGTACATACATATAAAACCTCCAGTCCTTCGTGAGCTAAAATGTATACTCACTCCTTCAGAAAATTCTAAAATCCATTTCACATACACATTCCCAGGTCTTAATAAATTGCCACAATTTTCTCTTGAGCAATCCTTCTCTCAATTGGTTATAGTCTGCATTTGACAATATAGGGCATGTGAAGAAGCAAGTCCATTTACAGATACAGTTGTGAGAAATAATAGGTGAATGAATGTTTGCATTTACTGGAGGATTCTTTCAGATGAAGAGATTGCACAATCTTTAAGAAAATGAGCAGTGAAAAAAGGATCCATTTCTAGTAGCAAGGCAAGGGCAGCAGAGAGAGAAATGTTCAGTTATCAAAGATTTTCAGGTTCTCCCTGAGAGCAAACAGTATTTCCACATTCTACATTTTATTTTTTCCTATTTGTGTTGTTCGTAATAATGTCTCTTCCCACAAGAGAGCAAACAAAGCTGAGAAAACAGATGTCATTTTCATTCAACGACTTCCCAAAACACGTACTATGTTTGCCATTTGGCTATCTAAACCATCCTATTGTAATTCAGTTGTTTTAATGTAGTCATATGTAGCCCTTGAATTTCAATGTACAACTTGAGGAAAGAATTAGAGAGTATGAACTAGGCTATTCTTTGGCTTTGAATAGCCTGTCATTTATCATGACTACCTACTATGTGGTCTTTTAATTTCTCTTGCTTTTGACAATGATTAGTGTCAGCAATCAAGACCAAATTCTACAATTAACTTACTTCGTTGGTTTTCCTTTACGTGATAGGGACCGTGAAGTCCCATGTCAGATTATGAACACTGGTTCTATCCTATCCTACCCTATCCTATCCTATCACAATTGGATTTCTTTGAGTATCTATTGAACAGATTTAATTCTCTAGATTGATGTTCTCTATCGGTTAGAATTCTTTAGATGCAGTCAAGATGGTCTAATTATAGTTAATGTTAACAAAAAAGGAAATTATTGGGGAGTTATTTGGACATACACTTGATTTTAGCTAAGCTCAAGAAGCAATATATATATATGTGTGTGTGTGTGTGTGTGTGTGTGTGTGTGTGTGTATACATTTGAATATACAATAGCTAGAAACTAGGCTTGAAAATTTAAGTTACCAATGCATTTCAGAACAATCTCATGACGATATTGCTGTAAGAATCAAATGAGTTTTCAGTATTATTCGTCTTGTGAATCATATTTCAGGAAAAGGAGATTCAATTGTCTCATTTCAGTTCCACATTATTTCCTTGGCTAGGGTGGGACAGAGCTTCATCATATTGATTCTTTGGTGAAGAGTTAAATAAAAAGGGTGATTTTATAAAATAATATCAATGCTGGGGACCAGCAGGTGGCATGGTGGTTAAGGTGCTGGGCACCCAAATGGCCGACTGCTATTCAAGTCCCAGACCCAGTGGCTTGAAACTCACACTGGCATCTGTGCATGTATATCCAACATTCTGAGAGGAGAAGGAATTGTGATTGGGCCAACCCCCCAGGGGGTAATTTCACAATTTCCCTTTCAATGTCTCCCTGTCTCTCTCCAGTAAGTGCACTCACCCAATGGCAAAAAGCAAAACCAAACAAACAGAAAAATCAATGCTGTATGTATAGGTTAAGTTACGTTTAAATATTTGCATTTGGGGAATAAACTACCCTGTGAAGAATTATAAAAGTCTAAATATAGCATGAAAACTAAGTACAAATAGGTCAAATGGGCTTAGTTATCTAAATAGTTAGAGCCTCTATTATCACCTAGACAAAAGATATTCTGGTTTTATAATTCTGATCACTAAAGATAAAATTATACTAGCTCTAAGGACAGAACTCATTTCGTATTGATGTCATTATGTCATACAATGCCTTGCCAATGAAGAGATTTTATAAAAGTTTGTTGAATTGAAATAGTTAAAAGAGTTTGGAATAGTCATTGGTATGGTGGTTAAGGTGGGTGAATCTCATACAGCTGACAATGTGGATTGAGTCCCTGGCTGGGTGGCTTGAAAAAAAAAAAAATTAAAATGCCAGGTGCATGTGTGCCCACAATCCTGAGAGGAGAATGGAGGAGAAGGGATTATGGTATGACCATCCCCCTGGGAGGTGTTTTTTTTCATTTTGCCTCTCTTTTTCTCTCTCTTCAGGGAGTACATGCACCCTGCAGCAAATTAAAAAACAACAACAACAACAACAACAACAAAAAACCCTCAAGTTTTAAACCAGCACCTTTGTATAGTTTCTTATTTATTTAGAATCATTGTTCTTATTTAGAATAATTGTTCAGGACACAAGACATTTGTTTAATATGACTTGAAGTATGTTTTTCAGAAACACAACAGCTGATTAATAACATTAAGGACCTTTTATAACCAAATCAGAAATTTGTTTTTTGAGAGGTGTTTGCTATAGGGCGAGTGCACTCGCCAGATAGACCCAGAGAGACAGAGAGACAGAAAGCGAGAAATCACCCCCCAGGGGGGATGGGCACACCACCGCAATCCCTTCTCCTCCATTCTCCTCTCAGGATCTTGGGCACGCACGCACACGCGCCCGGCGTGAGATTTAAGCCACCGGGTCTGGGACGCGAACCGCGGTCGACTACGTGGGAGTCCAGCGACATAGCCACTACTCTAACTGCTGGTCCCAGAATATTATTTTTTAAACTATGGGTCAAAATTTATTTTTATGGGGAACACACTCATATAAAATTAGGTCATTGAGAAAGTAATGTATTTTTCTACTTTTTTCTGTGCAAAAATGTGTAATGACTTTCTTGACTACCCTATATATATATATATATATATATATATATATATATATATGTATCCCTATATATATATATATATATATATATGTATGTAAATGTTTTATGTGATAGCCAGACCACCCTTCTTAACTATGACTTAGCCTTTCCTCAGAAAATGCAGAATTACTTTTTACATCAGGATATTAGTAACAGCTAGTTCATATTAAACCTTTAGTATGTTTTATACTGTATTCTTAATATCTAACTTATTTGGTTCAAATCAACCCCTCCAGTTATGTAACTCATTTTCTTCTTTTAGAAGAAATTGTATCAGTTGTCTGAGAAACAAAACTAAAAATCTTGTATCTTATTAAGGCACTTAGGATTCTAAGTCTATGATCTTAGATTCTAACTGTGCTTCTTGTGTTGATACTTCAACATATTCGTTGAAGAAGGAATGGGCAAAGGGCTATCAAAGACTGAGAATTACCAAAATTGACACTTCTCTTATAAATATATAAGGAAGCACAAATCTACTTTATACATACAGTTGATGCACATTCCTAATTCTACTAATTCTACTCAAACTACACAGCCACACTAATCCCTACATCTCTGTCTCTCTATCTCTTCAGTATTTGGGGCATACATGCACCCATGGCTGGTATGTTTATTAAGTCAGCAGGGCTGGGATTCAAAATGAGTAGTCAATGTGTGGGATCTGGCTCCCTTAGCCACCAACCCACAGGGCCAGGTTTAAAAATGTTATCATTGGGGTCAACAGGTGGAATGGTGGTTAGGGTCCCTGACTCTCTTATGACTGACTTTGGTTTGAGTGTCAGACCTGGTGGCTTGAAAATCATGCTGGGTACATGTGCATTCATGTCCAAAATACCAAGAGGAGAATGAACGAAAAGGGACTGTGGTGTGGCCCTTCCCCCTGGAGGATATTTCTCACTTTCCCAGTCACTGTCTCTCTGTTTCTCTCTCTGTTTTACTCTCACCTGCCCTATAGCAAAAAATAAATAAATAAATAAGTAAATAAATTAATTAATTAAAAATCCTATTGTTTACATCTGTTTTTTTCTTTTCAAAAGATACTTTTTTTTACAATCACTGTATATTATTAGATAATACATAATGAATTTTCCCAACATGAATACACTGTATATTAGTCCAGTCAAAAATATTATCATACACATTACCAACCAACAATTTTTCATTTTTGTGACCTTTAAACATTTTGTTTCTTTCTTTTTCTTCTTGATTCCTTCCTCTCACCCTCCTTTATTTCCCACCGTCCTCCCATACTGTCTTCAGTAACACAGTACATCCAATTTTTGTGGAAAATCAATGAAGAATGGGCAGGAGGAAAAGTAGGTAGCTATTTTCAGAAATTGTGAATGTCCTTTTTGCATTGACTATGGTACAGAATACTATGGGAGGATATCTAGTAGAGGAAACTAGAGTATGTCCTACCTGAAAAGTCAGAGGTGACTGTGGAAATGAAGCTCCTCCTCCTGTCCTGGAAAGAAACAGTTTCACAGAGGAGGCCTTGGGATGGAAGTGTTATGATTTCACATGAAATGCTCCTGTGAACATGAGAGGAATAGTAGCAAAGGTTATGAAAGTAAAACCCACAGTGGTAATGTTAAATGTCAGACAGGAAGTAAGAGAATTAGCATATTAAAAGAATCAATGTAAGCTGCAAAGTGAGAGAACTTTTAGAATCAATTTGTGGTTTGACAATCCTTCCAAGGAAAAACTTACCACTTCTAAAGGGGGTAGAGAAAAGTTTTGAATTTTCCAAAGCATATATTTAGACAATTGCACAACATCTTTTCTGAACTTTCCAGCCAAAGAGTATCTGTGTGGTTTTATCTCTGCTAAGGAAGAAATTGAATAAACTTGCAGAAAAAAAATTATTTTTAATTGTACAGTGAAATAAATCAGTCACTGAGGGGCAAGATAAACAGGCAAAAAAATTTGCAAACAGCACAGGAATCTCTGCCAAGTTTCAATCCTCCAAAGCAAATGAAATCAGAGAAGAGCAAGAAAAGATGATAGGGAAGAAAAAGGAAAAGAGAATAGCAGAAACTGGGGAGGAGGGGGCAGAAAACTAAAGTTAGAAAATCACAAAGAAAATTCAGTAAGTCAGGGCCTGAAAGTTGTAAAAAGTGGCTGGAGACAGAGATTGTGGCTGAAGTAAGAAAATGCTTATGGACAAAGCTAAAAAAAAGAAAAACAAAAGCCAAAAGAGCCAGGGCCAGCAGATGTCAAAATGGTTAAAACACTGGACACCCACAGAGCCTACTGAGGCTCAAGTGATTTTTAACTTTCTCTTACACTGTTCTCTCTCTCTCTCTCTCTCTCTCTTTATCTCTGTCTCTCATCAGCAAGCACACACACCTTATGGCCAAAATCTAAAAAGAAATAAATAAAGAAATAAATAAACAAATAAAAAAATAGAGCTATGGTGATAGTACCACAGAGGTAGCAATGGATGGAGAGGACATTATGAGGAGAGCTTGTCAACGCAAAGAAAAAATAAGTGGCACAAAGTGTAGACATGTTAAAGTGGAGAGGTTTTTCACTATAGGGCGCGTGCGCTCGCCAGACAGAGAGAGACATAGAGACAGAAAGCGAGAAATCACCCCCCAGGGGGGATGGTCACGCCGCAATCCCTTCTCCTCCATTCTCCTCTCGGGATCTTGGGCACGCACGCAACGCGCCCAGCGTGAGTTGTAAGCCACCGGATCCGAGACGCGAACCGCGGTCGACTACGTGGGAGTCCAGCGACATAGCCATTACGCTAACTGCTGGTTCCCGACATGTTAAAGTTGAAACTGATTCCAAGAAGAAAGCAATAAAAATCCCAGGACTTTGTGATGTTGGAGAAAGAGAAGACTAGAAAAAATCCTGGAAAAGGTACATCAAACTGAAAGGAAGCTATTAAAGCAATTCTGAAACAAGCACCAGATAATGAAATGGCAATAAAACAGCAAAGAAAACAGTTTTAGCTCAGTATTATGTGCTGACAAATGAACATCACAGATCAGAAAAGGATCAAGGAAATGATCAAAAACCTCTTCTTCAAGATATGAAAAGATGAATCAGAAGCTTTTGAAATGAATGTCTTTGTATTTCAAAGGTGTCTTCATTTTATTGTTAACTTCTATAGTATAGTGTTGTTTATACACTATGTACAGTAATCAATTATGAGAGCAAAATTATTTTGCATTCTATAGCTATAAATATATCTATGTGCAACTTATTTATTAGTTAGAGAGCATGTGTGCTCACCCCCTAGAGAGAGACAGAAAGGGGTGAGGGAGTGAGAAAATATCTCTCACGGGATTGGTCATGCTGTCTTCTCTTCTCTTTCATTTCTCCTTTGGAATTTTGGTCAAGCACACACATGCACTCGGTGTGTTTTTTAGACTGCTGAGTCTGTGATTTGAACCGTGCAGTTGGCTGTGTCAGATTCAACTACCTTAACTACCACACCACCAGTTGGCACCCATCGCTGTATTGCTAAGATAAGAAAATTGTGTGTATTTATAAAGCATTTATGAAAAGATGCAATGTAGTCTTTTCCAAAAACACATATATGCAAATACACATAAATATGCATACACACAAATGCTTGCACATTCATTAATTTGCTCTTTAATACAGGGTCAAGGTCAAGTTTTCTATGTAAGTGTATGTATACTGAACTCCATGATGGAAGTTTCCATCTTATTAATTGCATAAAATGCATATAGAAGTGACTTCTGGTACCAGCAGATGGCGTAATGGTTATGTCGCTAAACTCCCATGTTCGACCTGCATTTGGAGTCCCAGACCTGGCAGCTTCAAACTCATGCCAGGCATACATACATGCCCAAAATCCTGAGAGGAGAATGGAGATGGGATTGCGGTATGGTCATCATCCCTGGGCGGGGAAGTGAGGGGGGGTGATTGTGGTTTCTCTCTCTATCTCTAGCAAGCACATGTGCCCTGTAGCAAAAATCTCTCAAAAAAATAAATAAAAATAAAAAGTGATATCTATTTGATTTATTTGACTTCACCATAAGGTTTTTTAAAATGAAGAGAGGTATTAAAGAGGTTTGCAAAGTCATCTTAAGAAATATGTTTCTATTTTGTACATGTGTTGTATTGTGTCGTCCTTTCAGCATTCTAGTCCTCGATTACCAAAAGTTTGGTGACTTGCCTTGCTTGTATTTGGAAGAATTCAATTAATTTTTTTTTTTATGTAAGCAACTCTTTTTGACAATCATAATTGGATGGATGTCGTACTTAATTAAATCACGTGAATAGGATAATGGATGCATCTGGAGTAAATGGGCTTGAGAAACAAAATCAATTTTTAGCTTTTAAAATGTATTTCTTTAGAGAGAGAGAGAGAGTAAGTAGGGGAGTGGCTGGTTTCCTCTACAGAGTTTTGTCATGCTATGATTCTCTCCCAGCCTTCCAGCCAATCAGAATCATGGGTCCACCTGCAGGTCTATCTGGTGTATTTAGGTCAACCTGGGCTCTAAATCTGAGCCTTCTGTCCAGTATTGCATAGTGATACCCTACTGCTAGCACTACAATATCAATTTTGATAAGCATGATGTTCAGCTTATGGGAGCAAATATAATAAGTCTTTTAGATAGTAAACTACCAGCTGCATGTGTTTTATCAAGTTTTTGGAAATGGTTAGTAAGTTTCATAGCTGAAACAGAGGGTATTGATTAATCCTACCACAAGCTAAGTGGAGGTTTTTTTAAGACATTTCTCAGTCATAGTAGGCAGATACTGGTATTTGATGAACGTTGATGATGTTGTTCATAAACATCCACAGCTTGTGTGTGAAATAACTTAATCTGCACTTGCCTTTCAGTTCTATTATGCACAGTTAAGTGCAAAACACTCTAGAGTAAAAATAAAAACCTGACTTAATGTCCCAAATTTGCTACTTGATAGCTATGTGATTTTGAGTAAATTTCTTAATATTTCTATACTTCAGGTTAATTATCTCCAGAGTGCATATTATAATATACAACTCAGATTGTTATTGAAGCAAGTGAAAAACTACACATAGTAATTCATGATTCCAGGTAAAACGTACAGATAAAAATATGGTCGCTCTAATTATAGATGTTCCTTGATTTATGATGGGGTTACATCCTGATAATCTCATTGTAAATCAAAAACAGCATAAATTGAAAATCTATTTATTACACTCAACATAATGAACATATCTTACCTACCTAAATATGTTCAATTACATTACAGTGGAACAAAATCATTTATCTCAAAGCCTATTATGTAAAAAAGTGCTGAGTACCTCAAGTAATTTGTTGACTGCTTTATAGAAAGTGAAAAAACATAATGGTTGACTGGATACTAAAAGTGTGGTTTCTATTGAGTTTAAGTGACTTTTGCATCATTGTAAAGTAAAAAATTGTCACTTGTACTATTGAAAAATAGGAATAGTTTATATACTCATAATCTGCATTATAATATTTTCTTTTATTAGGGTGATCCTTGCTTCTATATTTTCTATATACCCGTAAGACTTGGAGGAGAGGTCAAAGGTAGATATAAATTTACTCTTCATACTCTCTTTCAAAAACTTTCTATTAACATTTTCTTAGGTTTACTACCTTCTTCCCATTTATTCACAACGACGATCCTGATAGATAACTCTTCTCCATTTACTTTATGAAATCACATCATTTCCATCAGTTAACTGAGCAAACTCATCCAAAGTCGTTTCCTGACTGGCAATAGTGAGTGCAAGTTATTGAAGTGAGGACCAACTGGCTAGTCTGTTTATTATTTTAAAAAATGAGCAGCTCAGTAGAGTACAAATGAAAGATCAACCTTGAGATAGAATAAGTAGCACAAAAGCAAAGTCGAAACAGAGAGCAGCAAGGTTCTGTGCTCTGGACACGGAGTTGTTTTGCCATTGCTGTAAGAATGAAAAACTATCTTAAAGGCATTTGTTGCCAAGAAGTATCATATACACAATGCTGTTACGTTCTAACATGACATTCCTCTGCTTTAGGATGGGTATTAGAGACTCTGATTCTAACCCAAGCCTGTACAATATGTCCTGATGTCCGCAGTAATAGCATGACCACAGATCCAGAATAATTTTCAGTTCAGTAAATACAGTAAATGTATAATCATTATTTCCTTTGCTGTAGTAATAAGAAAACTAAAATTGTTATCATCCCAGTCCATAAAAATCAGAAAAGAAGCAGAGTCCACCAGGAACATTGAATGTTTTTTCAGAGCCATCTAATTAGAGTACTTCCCCTTAATAACTGAAAAGAGATTGTTCAAAGCAAATAATACAGATTACACTATACCTTGAAAGTAAACGTATGGAAATTGTTGTGCTGAGTAATGAGTGGTACAGATTGAAAATATAGATTGCATTCTTATGCCTGTTGGTAGGGCTATATAGGAACCAATGTTTCAGTTTTCTCTATTCCTCTCTCTCTCTTTTCTTTTCCTCTTTCCCTTCTCTCTCTCCTTCCTACCTTATATTTCTATAATGAAAAATGTGTGATAAATATCAATGATTGGGGTCAGCAATTGGCATAATGGCTATGTCACTGGACTCCTATGTAGTCGACCACGGTTCAAGTCCCAGACCCCCGGTGGCTTAAACTCACGCTGGGCGCGTGTGCGTATGTGCCCAAGATCCTGAGAGGAGAATGGAGAAGGGATTGCGGCGTGGTCATCCTCCCTTAAGGGTGATTTCTCACTTTCTGTCTCTCTGTCTCTCTCTATCCTGGCAGGTGCACATGCCCTACAGCAAAAACCTCTCGAAGAAAAAAAAAAAGAAGAAAAAAAAAAAAAAAATCAATTATTAAGATTTTTCTGGAGTCATAGGTAACTAGGGACTTCAGTTTAAAGTAATAATAATAATAATAATAACTAACAAGACAAAGAAAAAAATTAGTTTGATGGAACTTTGGAAATGAAAATTGAACAACTTTTCAAGTTCTAGTGTGCTTTCTGAACATATAGGAACATTGCGCTAGTAAGTTAGTTCTGAAACAGTCTATAAATGATCTTGTACATTTTATTTTATTTACCTTCAAAATGGCCGAAAAAGTCTTTCTTACAGTTATATTTTATAAAGCAAAATGAGAAAGATAAACTATGCTACATGTTTGATACAATGCCTACTCCTGAGTAAGCCCTAGATAAATAGTAATTACATTATTTTCATGAGATCGGCATTTTTATTAGTGTTGTTTGTGAGATTTAAGGAAAACAAAATTAAGCAGAGTGTATGTTTGACAAGCCAGCTGAATTTGGGTTTCCACAAAAGACACAGCTATGTACTTAACCACAGGTGGTAATCACACAACTGTGCTCAGAGGAAAATCCCTGCACCATTAGCAAGTGCTTAGAGAAACACCACTGTATGTCTGAATATGAAGCAGTTAAGGGTGATGTCCATTTTTTTTTCTAAATCAAATACCATTTGGCATTACATACTGACCTATAAAATATAGCATGGCTCAAGAGCTAAACAAAATTGTAAATTTATAGTAATCTTCCACTTTATCTCATTTCTAGATTTTTTGTTTTTCTAAAGCAGGATCTGGATTTAATTTCCTGTAATATCTGTGGTTACAATTAAAAGTGCAGAGCTCTATGTTAAGATTTATATCCAATACTGGGCCAGCAGGTGGCATGGTGGTGGAGGATGGTGGACTCCCATATGACTCCACTCTGACTATGGTTTGAGTCCCAGACCCAGCAGCTTGCTTTTTCACTTTCACTCTCTCTCCCTCTCTCTGTCTTTCTTGATCAAATCAACATATTAATAATAATAATGATAATAAAGTTAAATAAAATAATTTTTTAAAAGATTTATATCCAATACAATAGAAGACATGCCTTAAAAAGCTTATTGTTGGGACCAGCAGTTAGCGTAATGGCTATGTCGCTGGACTCCCACGTAGTCGACCGCGGTTCGAGTCCCGGACCCGGCGGCTTAAACTCACGCCGGGCGCGTGTGCGTGCGTGCCCAGGATCCCGAGAGGAGAATGGAGGAGAAGGGATTGCGGCGTGGCCATCCCCCCTGGGGGGTGATTTCCTGCTTTCTATCTCTCTGTCTCTCTCTGTCTGTCTGGCGAGCGCACGCGCCCTATAGCAAAAACCTCTCCAAAAAAAGAAAAAAAAAAAAAAAAAGCTTATTGTTTTCCAGAGAGTAAGAGTTTAAGCCCCAGAAACACTCAATAAACAAATTAGAAGTGTATCTAATTAATCAGTATAAATTATTTACTATATATGACATGACATTAAGGAATTGTTATCTTGTCTATTATTTTTAAAAATTGGTCAACTTGCCCTGATGCAGAGACCCCATTTGAATCTGATTGTTTCTTGCAGGGAACAAGAACAAGGCTAAGACATTAGCTGTGTTAAATTTTTTGACCAAGGTCAACACTCCTGATTTACTCTAATTATACCCACCAGATTTATACTACATATTTTCCGTAATTCTCAAGCATGATTGACAAGGCATTAGGTAGTTATGTGGGAAAAACAAATGTGTTTATTTGTAATGACTACCATGTTATGGTACAGGGAACTCATGTTTATTAATTAGAAGTGCATAGGAAAATCACTAGGACAGCTTTCTCAAGGGCTTAAACACCAACAAGCCTGATTTAGCAACCCCATTTGCAAAACCTTGCTATTAAGAAAGTATAATCAGTGCATAATCTCCCAGATCGAGGGTCCCACAACAATGCTTCCTGCAGGAAAATGTTCTAACCTTCCCCCTCACACTGTAATTCTATGAGGTAAGGTACTATAGGCTAAACAAAATGATGCTTGAACAAGAAAATACCTGCTGTACTTCTGGACAGCACTCATTTCTCTGATGTTCACAATATTCATAAGGATAACAATAATTACTAGCCACAGGTATGTCCCAAAGATCTAGAAAGGTAATATGTAGAAAATTATACATGATAAACTATCATATAAGTGTAAATGATATTAATCTGTAAATTGCTTTTCAATTTTTCTAGTAGTTCTGATACAGAATACGTATGGTGAAGGGATAAACAGGGAGGTCAGGGGTTCATTCAGAGAATTTAAAATATTTTGTCTCCTGTCCAAAAATCAACATTTTATCTTACTGACCACTCTCTCAAACTTGCATAAGACACATGTATAACTTTTTTTGGGGGGGGGTAAGGAGAGGTTTTTGCTATAGGGTGTGTGCACTCGCCAGAAAGACAGAGAGAGACAGAGAGACAGAAAACAATAAATCATCCCCAAAGGGGGGATGGCCATGCTGCAATTCCTTCTCCTCCATTCTCCTCTCAGGATCTTGGGCACGCAAGCACACGCACCTGGCGTGAGTTTAAGCCACCGGGTCCGGGACTTGAACCATGGTCAACTACATGGGAGTCCAGTGACATAGCCATTATGCTTACTGCTGATCCCAACACATGTGTAACTTAAAGAAAGAACGTGAGACAAGAATACATATCTGAATTTACTTATGATATATGCTAGCACATTCTCTTGTTGTAGTTCATGAGTTTATTTTTTTAAATATTCCTAGCAATCTAAAAAAGTAATTGATTTTATACATCAGCAATAGATTGAATACTACAATTTACAAAGCATGCCTCTGATAGGTATGATTTGATATGACTGTATTGCAAATCTCCTTGAAAATGAACTTTAGCATATCAACTTTTAGCCATTTTATATCATTACACTGGCTTTCTCTGTAAAGGCTTTGAGAGAGATAAAGGCAGTTGTACTCATCAATACTTCTACATTAAGACAATTCTTTGTAAAAAATCTACACAGTCCAGTCAGCATCAAACCCTGCGAGTAAGTATATTTCAGTTGACTCTGAAAAACATAGGAAAAAAGATTCAGGAAAGATTAAGGTCTCAGATAGTCTTCTATCAATTACAGATGTAACAAAGTGATTATTATACCTTCTTTCTTTCTGAGCATGGGTAAATTAAGATTCTTTCTTAGCATACTGAAAGTAATATATAAAGTTAAATTAAATTTTCTGTACAACACAGAATCCATTCGATATACTAGAACTAAATAATCTCTATACCTCTTTAAATTCCATGAGTCAATGAATCAATACTCTGTATGTTTTTGGAAATATATAAAACACATGTTTTTGTGATTCTATTTCCTGTCCTTATTCTTCTTACACAATGTAAAATCTAGAGGACTTCCTTTTGCAATTTTATAGTATATATTTCTCTCTGAAATTCCATGGAAATACTAGGAAACAGTAATATTTTTCCTAGTAAATATTAATCATACATCCAGAAAATAATAGTATAGTACTGCATTTTGTAAAATAAAATTTAAACAAATAATAAAATATTACTCTGTGCATGAATATCATAGAGACCTACAATATGGATATAAATCTGGAGCTTTTATTTTGTTTTTGTTTTTGTTTTTGAGAGACTTTTGCCTTAGGATGGGTGTGCTCGCCAGAGAGAGAGAGATAGACAGAAACCGTGAGAGGGAAAGTGAGAAATCACCCCCAGGGGGCGATGGCCACACCTCTCCATTTTCCTCCCTGGGCTCTTGGGCACATACGCACACATGCCCAGCATCATTCTCAAGCCAATGGGTCCAGGACTTGAACCATAGTTGGCTATGTAGGAGTCCAGAAATGTAACTGCTGTGCTACCTACTGGCCCCTAATTCTGGAGGGTTTTTATGCTTTACAAATTTTGTTTTAACAAGAATTATAGAAAAAGATGTGGGTTGATGGAGATCAAATTTACTAACATGTGAGAACCAGAAGCTAAAAATATTACATCTATGCACAAAATTCCATTTAAGACATAAAAGTTATATTGTCCTGAAATCACAAAATTAAAATATAGTATTAGTTTTACAAGGTGATTGTGATGCATTAACTGAGCTTTTTAGCTAAAGCTTTTAGTAATCTTCTTCACGTACTGTTTTCCCTTAATGACAATTGTAAATCTTACAATTCTCACGGCCACTGTCAAAAAGAAAAATCTGGCGGCAGTTACATTTAACAGCATAAATTAAGTAAGAGATAGATCCTAGAACCAAGCAGAATGTCTGATCAAAGCTGTTTCAAAATGTCATGCACATGTGGAGATTTTATTTATAGCCAGAGGAAAGGAAGTGACATACAAAATCTAGGAAGTGACAATCAGGTTAATTGACTGTAGTTGGCATGTATTTTATAGACATGGTCTGATATGGCCTAATCAGTTGACAGCCTGTGACTGGCTGAAGTTGGGCGCTGTGACTGGGTGAATCTCAGTTGCTTGGTTATAAAGGTATCATTTAAGTTAGGCTAGGACTTGCTTGCACATGGAGAGAAGTTGTAGTTTAGTTTGCACAGAGACTGCTTTCAGCATAATTTTAAGATCCAGGAGTTGAGTTCTGCTTAGGCCAATTTAGTTCAGCTGAACACTCATAAACCTATTCTGATTTAAATGACCAAATATTCCCATTTGTGTTTGTTATATATTGCTACCTAACAAATTACTCCATAAACATTTGATGGTCTCATCGTATCTTCGTGTCAGGAACCCAGGCATGTTTTAGCTGGGTTATGTGGTTTAGCTTCCTGAGAAGTCTTCAAAGGTGTCAGCTGGGAGTATGATTTGCTCTGGAGAGAGCACTTTTAAGCTTACTCACATGGTTGCTAGCTGAACTTGGTTCTTCCTGAGCTGGAATCGAGGTTCTCAGCTCTACACTGGAGCCTCCCACACTTCTTTGCCATGTGAGTCTCTCCATAAGCCAACTCAAAACAAAAATTGTTTATCTCGGAGTGAGGGAGAGAATAACAACCATTAATGCACTGTGTTGATAGTGCTCGTAAATGAAGGGAAATAAAATGAGACTGCATACTTTTCATAGGCACAGAAAAAGGTAAACATGTCATTAAATGTTTATACTTCATTTGATCAACTGTGTATATACTAAAATCTCTAGAGATTGTGAAAATACTATGTTAGTTTCTCCATGGATTACCATCTAATCTGGATTGTTTGTAAGAGCAATATGGATCTCCAATGCAGAAAATCCAGGATTTGTTTCTTTATGTATCTTATTCAGTATAATTATACATTGTCCCAAGGTACTGGCTCTCCTGGTTATTTGTAAATGTATTGTATTATGTTTTCCTGGAGTTTCTAATTGTGTAGGACTCTAAAAAATCAAATTGATACCTATCATAAGACATGAAATACCATTCCTATTATAAGATCATACAGGCTATAATCTAACTATTCCACATAACATAAAAGCAGCTAAATATAACTTTGATCAGTTTGATTTGAACACTTTCACTAAAATGGCTTGTTATTAGTTTTATCACTTGTTACCTCAAATAGTAGTGTGATTACTCTTCTGTACTAGATAACTTTCCTTTCTTTCCAAGTCATTTGTTCTCCATCACCAATGGCTGTCAGCTAAGTGCAGAAAATGGAAAAATGCTTTGACTTTGGAGGCCAAAGGGAATCAGTTAATATCCTGAATTAATTTAAGATATATTCCTTGACTTTGGCAAGTTGCTTCACTTCCATACTCCTAACTTCAATTCTAAGTAACATGGGTGAATAATTCCTTACAGAACTGATGGAGCTATTAATAAGAAAACATTTAAATCTCATAGTATTTTCCTAGCATAGTGGTCTCAATATAAATAAAAATCTATTTTCTAATCAAATATATATATATATATATTATAGTACAAAATCTAAACTCTTAGAAAATTTCTCACCATATGAATGTGGTTAAGAAGAGAAGCTTGAGGTTCAATGCCACGGTGGTTAAGATGCTTGACTCCCATATTGCCAACAACAGTTTGAGTCCTGGACCTGGGGACTTGAACGTCATGCTGAGTACATGTGTGTACATGCCCAATATCTCAGGAAGAGAATGAAGAGGAAGGAACTGTGGTGTGGCCAGCCCCCTGTGGAGTGATTTCCCACTTTCTCTCTCACTGTCTCTCTTTGGTGAGCACACATACCCTATGGCAAAAAATCAAAAGAGAAAAGAAGATAAGATATTTATGATAAAAGTTAAAATTCTAGATATACAACTACTCAACCTACCTCTTACTCCAGAGCAATAATGACCAAATACTAATGCTCAGGATTCATCAGTTAAGGAAAAGCATAATCTAAATTAGTAATTATATTCTATATTATAGCATGGTTTCAGAAATGCAGTATTTTAATTTATAGGAAACAATAGAGAAGTCCATACTGTGATTATGATTCAGGTGTACATTTAAGATGTTTTCTTTTGGCCACTATTATTTGGTCATGAATTTTACTGAATTACAAATACTTGCAGAACCAGCAGATGGCATAATGGTTATGTCACTGAACTCCCTCATAGTCAACTGTGGTTCAAGTCATGATCCTGGTGGCTTAAAACTCATGCTAGTAAAATTCACACTGGGCATGCGTGTGTGCATGACCAAGAGCCCAAGAAGAGAATAGAGGAGAAGGGATTGTGGTGTGGTCATCCACCCAGGCATGATTTCTTGCTTTCTGTCCCTCTTTTTCACTCTGTCTCTCTGGCAAGCTCACACACAGTATAGCAAAAGTCTCTCCGTAAAAAAACAAAACCAAAAAAAACTTGTTTTTATGTTATGTTTCTTTTAAATACATGTTTTTCCAAAGGTCTTGAAGGTTCGTAAAATGTATTGTTTTCCTTCATTTATTTAAAACCTATCCACCTTAATCTTGCTCATTAATGTGCTTAATGAAGAAAGGGAGCAAAAACAAAAATTAGATGATGTCTTATAGTTTGTAGTAGTTAGTTGTTCTATATGGTTTATGAGATAGTAGTAGAAATACAAACTTTTTGAATAAGAAATAAATTAGGAGTCGTATAAAACGTCTCTAAACCAAGGTCAATACTTAATTAGTTGATACACTTGGAGAAGTGGATTTACTTATGTAAACTCCATTGGTTTATGTTCGCTACAAATGGCAAACATATATTCTACATGTAAAAGTCAGTCATCAGAAATATAGATGGTAGTATGGATCTCCATTCAAGCATGACAAATCTCCCATTTCTTGAAAGCTAAGGAAAGTAGCTATTGATTGTAGTAAGAAGTCAACTGAAATAGTCACAGTAACCCTAAACTTATACAATCCCCTCCCCTCAAGTGTTGAGCAGACTAGTGATTTTCTTTTTTTATTATATTTTTATTTCAATTTCTTTTATGCATTCAATCACATATGTCACTTAGCTTGCAAAGTGAATATTCCAACATGTAGACATTTCTCACCAATCAAGTTGAGAATACTATACACATTATCTTCAACAGATAATAACTCGTATTTTTGTCCCATAAATGTCTTGCCTCTCTATTTTTCTCCTTAATGTCCTTCCTCAGACTCCCCTTCTTCACCCACCTCCTTCCCTCGCAATTCCACTCCTTGGTATCTACCCAAAGGACAGAAGATACCTTATTCAGAAAAGTACTTGCACATCGATGTTTGTTGTGGCATTATTCATAATTGCTAAGATGTGATTTTCTTCTAACAAAGAGAATGTGGAAAAAGTAATAGAATTTCATTTTCCAGATTAGAACAGAAAACAGTGATTTTCTTTCTGTTTTTCACTCCATCAGTTGTCTTCTTGTACTCTCTTGTCTCTGTCTTTGTCCCTTCTCTCTTTTCATCTCTCTTACATTCATGCTTGCTTGTTGTGATCAAGTAAGCCACCATGTTATGAGACACTCAATGGAGAGACTGCATGTGATAAGAAACTGAAGATAGATTCTGGCCAAAAATCTTAGAAAAAGTGCAGCTGCCCAAACTTTGATATATCCCTAGTTATGGAACCATGCCAAACACTGTGTAGTGAACTCGAAGTGGATTCTGCCCAAATTGAGCCTTCAAAAGAGACTGCAACCCCAGCTACAAAGAACTACAAACTTGTCAGAGAGCTTGAGACAGACAACCAAGATAGGCCATGCCAGAATTCCTAACCTACAAAAACTGTAAGATGATTAATATTTTGAGCAGTAAAATTTGCCATAATTTACCATGCAGCAATAGATATCTAATAAATTTCTCTTACTGTGTTGACTTCTAGTGGATAGGACTGTATTATTATGGGATCAGCAGGTGATACAGTGATTAAGGCATGGGACTCAGACATGGCCAGCTGCGATTTGAGTCCCAGACCCAGCAGCTTGAAAATCACATTAGGCCTGTGAGCATGTATGCCCAAAATCCCAAGAGGAGAATGGAGGAGAAGGGATTGTAGCATGGCTACCCTCTCTGGGGGTTTGATTTCTCACTTTCCCTCTCTCTATTTCTGTCTGTCTTCAGTAAACACACATGCCCTATGACAAAAAATAAATAAATTAATTAATTAAATAAAGGTTTTTACTGTGGTTTTATATGTTATGCTGTGAATCGACTGACTTATCTTAAGGGTCTATGAATTAACACAAGTGGGTAGTGGAAACAGATATAGTCTTGAATATTAATCTCCACAGATGTTATTATTTATTTATGTAGTCACTGTATGTAGAATGTGATTTTCTGAACCAACATTGAAGTCTGCATTTTCAATTTTGAGTCTCTAATGTCTATGAAGTGTTTCTTGTTTTGCTAAACAAAACAATTTGTAGGTCTGAGTTCTGAGAGAAAATGAAAAACAAATCACCTATTAGGGTAACATTTACATTAATCTTATGTATTTATTTTTTTGGAGAAGTTTTTGCTATAGGGTGTGTGCGCTCACCAGAAAGAGAGACAGAGAGACAAAAAGCAAGAAATCACTCCCCCATGGGGGATGGCCACACTGCAATCCCTTCTCCTCCATTCTCCTCTTGGGATCTTGGACACACATGCACACGTGCCCGGTGTGAGTTTAAGCCACCAGGTCTAGGACTCGAACCGCAGTCGGCTACATGGGAGTCCAGCAACGTAGACATTACACCAACTGCTGGTCCCTCCATTAGTCTTATTCGAATTCACTTCTCAACTAGTAAGAAAAGTTTTAAAATTTGGCCTTAGGCTTCTCATAGCTCTGATTCAGCTCTGGTTCTTTTTTAAGTCCATTTTACTTTTACTATCATGCTTTTCTTTTCTTTTTTTTTCTTTCCCTTTTGATTGTTTGCTTTTATCTCCTTTAAAAGTGGCAGGTCTCTGAAGGTCTTATAATTGAATTATCCATTAAAATCTGCTTGAAATAATTACAATTTATTAGGAAAGAAGGCTGAGAGAGTGTTAATGCTTCAAAACAAGTGATAAATGTAGTATGATCCAGTGCTCAGACTAAGTGGAAGTGATGGCATTATGTATCTTAATACTGGTAAATGCTTCTGCAGATTATTTAAAGATGCTAAAGAGGAGTTTCCTAAGGAGGAAGAAACCCTTCCAATTAACTAGCTTTGAAAAGGTCAGCTCTGGAACTTAGAGTCAGCAACTTTGTCTTTAGGCCTGAATGACAATTAGCCAAATGTCAAAATGTAATTATAGCCTTGTCTCCTGTACTTAACTGGCAGTTGCTCCAGGATGTCATTTTGGTACGTGCAATGGCAACCCATCAGCAGCTGGTCACACTTCCTGTCAAGGGTCAGAATTGTACAAGGAGCAGAGACACACCAAGAATCCAATATGGAAGATAAAGACCTAAGCTTGCACAGACTGAGGAGATGACTATTTTAACCTAGTCTTGGCAGACCTCACTCAATAAAGGACCTACCCTGGTATACATGAAAAGAAACAAAAGGAATATCAGAAATACCAAACTATCAATATCAATATATTCTCTAATAGCTCTTGGCTAAATCAAAAGCTTTTGCTTCAAGGGAATCGAAGCAAGCACAAAGTGCAATTTTAACCTAAGGATGTACTATTATAATCTCAACCATAGTAGAAACATGTTGTTTTGGCCAATTAACAGCCTAAGAACTGTTTAAATTTAAATCAAGTAGTATTACCAATGCCATTTACAACCCAGTTGAAGAAATCTGTAATCTTTCATGCAGAATGCTTAATAATATTTGTGTATATGTTTCAATCTGTGGAGAATACAAATATATTTTATTATTTACCTTTGCATTACTTTTGGACTTATTAGAGGTAATCCAGTTTTCCTAAACCAGGTGACAATTTAGTCTTTCTTTGAGAAAGGCATGTTCTTTATGCTTAGATTAAATAATAAGCCAAATGTAGAAAAAAAGTCAATCCAAAATGAATTGATTTATTGCAGGACACACACATACAAATATGCACACATAGAGAATAGGCAAATATGTAGTCAAACAAATAAAATATACTATAAATAAGTAAAAGGGAAGAAGAGTGGCCTCACAGCACACTATGCCAATGAACTAAACTATGTGTGCCAATGGGATAAGTGTGTCTCTGGAAAGGTGGGACCAGTCCTCTCAAGGTGATACTTGGATGGGTCCGAAATGTCTTCAGTCACTGGTGATGAGGTTCAGGGACTTTTCCAATCAGACAGGGCCTCTGCCCATGCCTATTTTATTGAACGGGTACTCACAAAGAGTGGAGTCATGGCGAGCTATGTCTAAGATTGCAGTATAAAGGCACTGATATTCATAACCCCAAAGGCATGTTATCTCAGCTTCCAGGTGTCAGAGTTCAGGAGGAGAAATGTCGCAGAGCAGAGCCCACTGGCTTATGACACACATCAACAAGATGGCTAACAGCATACTTGACTCAATTACAACAGATCTGACAGCAAAACATTGACGCACTCGAAATGAAATGATATTGTCAAAGTATTCAAACTGAAGTTAGTATTGGCGAAGGATAGTCATGAATAAAATGCAAGCTTTTAAATACAATTAAAATTACAACACCGCAAAATACACATTTTGTGAAGGTTTATTAATTTTATCATTATTTAAATGTGAAGACATTAGAACATCAGAGAAGTTAAGGGATTTACTGAGGCGGACACAAAAGAAAGTAGGAGCACTAATTCTTATGACCAAATAGTCTGACTCCAATTTCCTTTACTGCAATTTTTACTTTTACTATTTATTTATTAAGTTTGTTTTGGTCATGAGTACTCACAGGAGAAAGAGAGATGGGACCAGCAGTTGGTGTAATGGCTACATCGCTGGACTCCCATGGAGTCGAGTATGGTTCGAGTCCCAGATCCGGTGGCTTAAACTCACACTGGGCACGTGTGCATGCATGCCCAAGATCCTGAGAGGAGAATGGAGGAGAAGGGATTGCAGCGTGGCCATTCCCCCGGGCGGGGGGGGTTCTCACTTTCTGACTCTCTGTCTTTCTGGCAAGTGCACGTGCCCTATAGCAAAAAGTCACCCCCACAGAGGGGATTGCCATGCCACAATCCTTCCTCCTCCATTTTGGGTATGCACACACACAATTGGAGTAATTTTCAAGCCACTGGGTCTGGAACTCAAACTGCAAAGTAGGCCAAGTGGGGTCCAGTCATCTTAATCTCCATGCTACCTGCTGGCACCTATACTGTAGTCTTTAAATTTCTTTCTTTTTTTTTTTTAATAGTTTTGGCCCGAGTGCATGTGTGCTGGAGAGACAGGGAGAGAAAGAGAAACGGAATGTGATAAAGCACTCGCAGTGGGAAATAATCGTGGTGCAATCCCTTCTCCTTCGTCTGTCCCTCCTTTCAGGACTTTGGTCAAGCGTGCACACATTCCTGGCATGTTTCTCAAGCTGCCAGGTCAGGACTTTAACTGTGTGGTCATCCATGTGGAGTCCCGTGACTTTAACCACTAGGTAATGAGCTGACTCTTAATTTTTTTTAATTTTAATTTTTGCAAACAATTTTTGTGATTATGTGTGTATATGTATACATTTTTATCCAATAACTTTTGGTCCAGGACTTTCATTCATTTGTTGGTTAGGAATATGATTTTAGTCTTGGTGTTCTTTTTGGAGAAAGATAAAGAGAGTTACCCATGTGATGATATTTACTTAAACAGAAATTAATACATATGCAAAAAATGATGCAAATAATGGGGCTCTTTTCCTTTAGAAACTTCATACTATTTTACTTAAAAGCAGTATTACAAGAATATCAAAAAGACAGATACAAAACACACCCTTAAAAAACTGGTTCTTGGGGCTGGCAAGTGGCGTGGTGGATAAAGGTGCTGGATTCCCACATGGCCAACTGTGGTTTGAGTCCCGGACCTGACAGCCTGTTTTCTCTCTCTCTCTCTGTTTGTCTCTGGTCAAATTTAAAAATAACAACAAGGGAATTAAATAAATATTTTTAAAAACTGGTTCTTTTGTTTCAACCTCAAGAATGTTCATAAGTACTAACCATCCTAGAGCACATGTTTTAGAGAGATATATATAGAATCACAGAATAGAGAATTACAAGGACCAGCTGATGGCATAATGGTTATGTTGCTGGACTCTCATGTAGTCAACCACAGTTTGAGTCCTGGACTCGGTGGCTTAAAACTCATGCCAGGCTCTCCAAGAGGAGAATGAAGGAGAAAGGACTGTGGTGTGGCCATTCCCTCTGCAACATGATTTCTAGGTTTCTGTCTCTCTAGTGAGTGCTTGTGCCCTATAACAAAATTCTCTCTAAAAAAAAAATTGAAAAAAAGAAAAAAAATACTCTTTTAAAAATAGAAAATTACATTCAAGATGATTATAATTTATTGCTTCTTATTGGAACTAATTTTAACAAAGAAAAGCAAACACATAGATAAGAGGACTGAAATCTCACCTTACTTCCTGGTTTACAAGTGGAAGCTATTCTCTAATTTTACAAATAGTGGCTACTTTCACCATTGCCTTGTGAAAGCATCCGATGACTTTATTGAGTTGGAAATAAAGCATGTTGAGATTTTAGGAAGATAGATTTTATAACATTTTGAGTCAGAATTAGGCCATCAGTGCTGGAAGCTCAGGCAAAACTCAGCCATAACTGTGTTTGTGGGTGGTAGAGGGTCAATCATGAATGTATTTCTAATGCCAAGAAGTTAGTCATCACATCTGACTAATCTGAAGTAAAGTGGTGCTAAAGTGATTTATGAAATGATAGAAATTTTGCCTTTTCTTTACTTTATTCCTTTATTTTTTAGATTTTGCTATAGGGCATGTGTGTTCACCAGAGACAGAGGAGAGAGAGAAAGTGAGAAGTAAGAAGTCACATTCCTAGGGGTTATGGTCACACTGCAATCCCTTCTGCTCCATTCCCCTCTTAGGATTTTTGGGACATGTGCACATACTCCTAGCTTGATTTTCAAGTCCATGCGTTGGGGCCTCAAACTGCAAAGATGACTATGTGGGATCCAACTGCCTTAACCTCCACAACATCTGCTGGTCCATACTTTTCTAAGGAAAAAAAAAATGCTGCTGGGCACATACATAGCCAAAGAAAGACAGAGAGAGAAGAAAAGAAAAAGCACTCTCTGTAGGGGATGGCCACACTTCAGTCCCTTCTCCATTGTCCTCTTAAGATCTGAGGAACACACACACATGCCCAGTGTGGTTTTCAATCTCTCAGGTCCGAATCTCAAATCCTGCAGTCAGCCACGTAGAATCCAACTGCCTTAACCACATTACTGGCTGGCCCAAGAAATCTTAACTTCTAAACAACAGATTCATTTTTCCTATTAACAGAAACAAGAATACTGTTTTTTTGAATTTGTTGTTTTAATTAGCTTTGATTTTGATTGGCTGTTTTGATTGGAAAGGGGACATTAGAGTCTACATTTAGGCTAACTTCCCATGCATATTAAATTGTACGATGACCATTAGAACTTTAGAGAGTGGGGCCAGCAGGTAGCATGGTGGTTAAGGGCACTGGACTCCCACATGGCCGACCGCGGTTCAAGTCCTGGACCAGCCAGCTTGCTTTCTCACTTTCTCTCTCTCTCTCTCTCTCTCTCTCTCTCTCTTCTCTCTTTCTCTGTTACTCTCTGGTCAAAGTAAATAAATAAATGAAGTTAAATAAAATAATTCTTAAAAAAAGAGATTATGTTATCTCCATTTTCATCATATCTTTTTATTTAAGTATGTAGACAATACAATCTATTCTACTACTCCCAGTAAGTGCTTTCAATTTTCAACATTTTTTTTAAAGAGGTTTTTGCTATAGGGTACGTGTGCTTGCCAGACAGACAGAGAGTGACAGAGAGATAGAAAGCGAGAAATCACCCCCCAGAGGGGATGGCCACGCCGCAATCCCTTCTCCTCCATTCTCCTCTCAGGATCTTGGGCACGCACGCACACGCGCCCGGCGTGAGTTTAAGCCACCGGGTACGGGACTTGAACTGCGGTCGACTACGTGGGAGTCCAGCGACATAGTCATTACGCTAACTGCTGGTCCTGATTTTCAACATGTTTTTAACCTCAAAGAAGCATAAATATATTTTGACACAACTTTTGAGTAATCAATACTCAAAGGGTATTTGAAGTCAAATAGGCCTTCTTCCTAAGAACTTCATACACTACAAGAGCCACAATTTAAATCTGGACAACTTAAAGAACACATCAACTTGATAATAGAGTGTTCAAAATAATACTCAATTTTTTAAAATATAAAGTCCTAGTGCTAGTTATTTGTTTCTTTATTTTTTGCTAAAGAAGTGTGTGTTACAGATAGAGACAGAGAGTGAAGGAAAGTGGAGGAAACATCACTCCATCCAGGAGAGCCATGTTGCAATCCCTTCTCCTCCATTCTCTTCTCAAGATTTTGGGTCCATACTCCCATGTGTTTAGCCACCTTGGTTTTTAGCTTCTTAAAACATATTCATACGTGTAACTTTTTGTTTTTACAAGAAAAAAATGGTTACTTTTTGTCTTGCTGAAATTTAGAGAAGATAAAAGACATATTGATACAATGCTTAGTACCAATATTTTACAAGCCAAAGTTTATCCCTTTCCCTCTGTACAAAGCCAGTAGTGATTTACAGAATATTAGGACAGTGTTCAGAAATCCTGATACCATTTCAATTAAGATAGCTAAAGAGAGAATAGGTTACACACCCACACCCTTAATTTTTTGAGGCTATACTGTGAGGTTAAAATTGTATAAACTGTCCTTACAGTCATCTCACACAGCTAAGTGAAGGTGTTGGTCCATAACATAGCCCAAACTATGTTCCCAACTAAGAAGGCAGAGGGAAGATCACAGACATCTGTAGTTGCTGGGGAGACAACATTGTAGTACTGTAATCATGCATTACAGAAAAGAACAAACCCAAAGTCCAATCTGAATAGAATTGTCCATAAATATTCCCCTTAAAAATGAAACTGATTGGCCAAATCATCCTGAGGTCCTTATATCTGCACAATGTGCTTTCAAACTTGTGATTCTCTCTCCAGATAGACCCTGCCATTTCTATCACTTCAACTTTTCTCACTTATCATTAAAATGGTTACTTATAATTACTGATGAAATAAACCCAATTTAAGGGTTTTCCTCCAGAAGTTCACTGTGAATGTCTATCTGGACTTTAGAATCAGCTATGTTGTTTCCATATATAATAATATCTGTTTAATATCTTCTCAGGCCCTATTCTGTAAGCTTATAGAACTACATGGAATTCGTTATTATCCAGTTTGGTGTTTTCCTTCATTACTATTGAGAGTGCCCAATCCTTACATCATTTCCTTTTTTCCAACTATTCTTTAAGATTAAACTGAAATTTAATCCTTATTTTAAAGCTTCTCTTCTGATTTTTCATGAAATGTTAATAGACCTCTCTTCTGTTTTTACTCTATCATTGCAATAATATCTTGTATTTCAGCTTTTCTACTTTTACATATAACACTTTATCAAGAGATAATCATTTGCAAAGCACTATGTGAAGCAATTTATAAAATATACCATATATATTTTAAGTTTCACAGAAACATTACAAAATTAAGTAGCATCATGTCTGTATTATAGATTAAAGAGCTAAGGCTTGCAAAAATTTTACAGATAATACAGTCAGTAAACGATAGAGCCAGAATAAGAATGCAGTTAAAACTGTATGTTGTGCTGTGTTATTTAAGTACACACATACATGTCTCCAGTAGACTTCGAACTCTTTAAGATAATTCTTTTAAGATGGGATTATGATATATTGATCTTTGTGTTTCTTTGTGTGTGTATTTATTTATTTTCTTTTTTTTTTTCCTAAGTTCTAATCGCACGCACTAAGAGAGATTGACAGAGAAAGAGAGAGAGGGAAAAATCACCCCACAAAGGGACATGATCATATTACAATTACTTCTCTTCCATATCTCCATCTTTTTGGGTATGTGTGCACATGCGATTGGTATGTTTCTTGAGCCACATTGGCTGGGACTAGACTAGTAGTTGGCTATGCAGGATTCAGCTTCCTTAGCCAGTAGACCATAGGACCAGTACCTGATTTTTGTGCTTCTATTATCTTCGTGAATTTTAGAATTTTAAATATAAAGATTTAGCCAATCAATTGAGTTAGGTGGTCATAGCTTGCATCTTGGAGAAAGTCCCATAATTTATATCATGAAGAGTAAGCTTTGTGGGACTAGCAGTTAGTGTAATAGCTATGTCGCTGGACTCCCATGTAGTCAACCGTGGTTTAAGTCCTGGACCCGGTGGCTTAAACTCACACCGGGCACGTGTGCATGTGTGCCCAAGATCCTGAGAGAAGAATGTAGGAGAAGGGATTGTGGCATGGCCATCGCCCCGGGGGATGATTTCTCGCTTTCTGTCTCTCTGTGTCTTCTTGGCTAGCACATGCACCCTTTAGCAAAAAAACCTCTCCAAAGGAAAAAAAAAAAAAAAAAAAAAAAAAAAGAGTAAGCTTTGTGGTGGTGGTGGTGGTGGTAGTAATAACAGAGTTTATTTGTGCATATCACATTGGGATGAAGAAAATTCTTAATTCTATGTGAGGTGGGGAGAATATTCTGAGGTATTAAGGATAAGGATCTGCAAAATATCACAGCACCAACCAATAACCTACACCATAACAGTTTGACTTAAACTGGTCACTTAGGTAGAATCTAAGCTTTTCCTTTTCTTATAACTGAAACACATAAGAATATTTTTGTATGCCTCATGTTTCATGGAAATATTTTTTCTTTAATTTTTTACTACTCTTCAAATAGAAGTAGGAAAAAGAAGAGAACAGAATGGCTTTTGGCTGGGAATAAAAAGTCTGTCTGTAAGATAAGAAGTACTCTTCACACTGCTGTGAGGAAACACTAATAATCATTCCCCTAGAAGAGAGGACATTTGTGTCTGCATGTGCACTAAGTAAGCGTTATGCAGTTCATCTAAAAGAAAGAGAAAAGGTCTGGCAGCTACAAAGATTGATGCTCAGCTAAACAAGTCATTAGGTGGCTGGGTCATGTTTTGAAAAATAGATTTTGCAGCACTACCCCCTTATTTTAATGCACAACTCAAGGTAGAAAATTTTATTCTTAAGTCATTCTAAAGACATATTTTCACATAAATAAAGATTTCATTGAGAGGAAAGACATTTGTGAAACTATATAATGATATCCTTTTATTGGACTATTGTTAAAAAATTATATATTATACAGTAATGCAAATCATCCTCATAAACATTGAGATGAGGGTGAAATGTTCTTTGGCCATAGAAGAGCTCTCAAGTAATAGTAATATTAAATTCATTTAGTGTATTATGGCTCATCCTCTGTGGGTTGCAATAAGATCTTTTGCTAAGTTAAAAGCATCATTAAAGGAACACAAACATAATAATGAAGCAGAGTGCTAATAAAGGCCATAAAGGACTACCTTTTAAGAGTAAATTAAATTTGGCTTAGACTAATTATAAACATTTTTGGAATAGAACTATTCTTTCTCTATTCAGGCCAAAATAAAAGACTTGTCACTTGAGAGGCATAATTCGAGGAGGAAAAGACAGAGATAGCAGTTAAAAAAAACATATTAATCTAGCTAATGGCGATATTGAAAAGTCAGAAATAGAAAGAACCTTGAAGTTGATATTGTCCTTAATTCGTAGTCACTGGAGCACAGGAATCACAGAAGTAATGTAGCTTTACAGATACTTAGGATTCTGCCCGGCTGCGTTCAATACTAATTAAGGTTCTTACAATGACAGGGTCACAGTGCTAAAACAGACCTTGGTTTTCAAAGAAGACAAGGAGTTGGCATTTCCAGCTGAGCTTTCAGAGACTTGGCTCCTGAAAATCTGCAGACATTTCCTTCCTTAGGTGAATAAGAAGGAGAGAAATCTCTACTCCTTTGTTTCATTTCTGTCCCAGTGATTCTTCATTGTTAGTTCTAAGTGAGAGCCAGAGCCAGAAGGTTGGGAGGGTTACAAACTGTGAATCAAAAACAAGACTGATTCAAAAGGTCAAATGATCTTTGTATAATAAATATAATTTCTTGGGATAAAATAGACTACAGACAAGTCCTGAACTGCTGACTGGAGACAGGTTCTTCTGCTCAGCAATATTGGCCATGATAAATTGTCTGGAGTTTAGTTCCTACCTGACACTTAAAGTTGCTCAGGTATTTCTAAAAATTGTAGGAAAAGAAGGATTGGGTACTGAACTAAAGAATTTTTTTTTTTCTCTTTCTTGTGCTCAGTAGACAATAATATCAACTAGTATTAGTCATTTGAATCACATTTATCAATTCTGAGATGGTATTTTAGGAATGCAACAGATTTTGTTGAACAGTTAACTAAGACTGATATTGACTCTAAATCTTTTTGTAAATATTCTCCTTTTAAAATGTTTTACTTATTTTTTATGTGTGATAGAATGTTCGCTTGTATGCATGAAAAAGAGACAGAGAGAATCACCTCCTAACAGGGCCTGGTGGTGCCATGATTTCTTTCCTTGAATACTCCAGCTCATGAAGGTCTTGAGCATGCATGCGTGCCTCTTGTTTTAGGAATGAATGGGCCAGGAATCCAAACTGTAGTTCACATGGCTTCTAGCGCTGAAGTCTGGAAAGCTACCAAATGCCCCACAGAGGCTGGGCCTATAATTATTCTTTTAGTACAAAAATTGAATGATTAGAGTTACTTTTTAAAGACACACAGATATATAAGTGATGATATATTTATTAATTATTATTTATTAACATGTTGATATTGTTTTATTCACACTTGCTAAAAGATTATTTGGAAGGTATAAAAGGAAACTAAGGTTAATTGACATTAGACAGCTAATACTGGACTTTAGAGGTTGGTAAGATTGATCAGAAAATGTCCAGGATGTCTGAGGATAAGGAACACTCCAAGAACAAACTGTTAAATTAAAGACCAATTAAGTACAAAATAATCTAGATCAATGCAACAACTTTGCCAATATTTCACTGATTTTTGTCTTCATTAAACAACTTTAACTTACATTCTTCTAGGATATTGGGTAGATAATAAAACACTCAATTGCATGGTCTTGAATTTACCTGCTTCAAGGAAAAACTGGTGAAAAAAATAAAAAAAAATTAAGGTGTTTTATTGATTACTTATTGTTCCTATATATTCTGGTCATTAATTCTTCAGTTGAAGCAGTTTGCAAATACTTTCTCTCATTCTGTGGGTTAGCCCTTCACTCTATTATTGTTTTCTTTGTTGTGCAGAAGATTTTTAGCTTGATGTAATCCCACTTCTGTTTGTCTACTTCTAAAAATATTCTGCCTTGGAATCAGTAGGGGGTGTGGTGTTTAAGGTGCTAGATTTTCACATGGCCAGCTATGATTTGAGTCCCGGACCCAGTCTCTTGAAAATCATGCTGTGTGCATGTGTGCCCAAAATTCTAGGAGGAGAAGGAATAGTGGTTTGACCAGCCCCTCTGGGAGGTGATTTCTCTCTCTCTCTCAGTGTTTCTCTGTCTCTCCCTGGGGAGTGCACACACCCTATGGTAAAAACCTTAAAAAAAGGATTCTGTCTCATATAATTATGGTTAATTGGTAAATTCTGAAAATATAAGATCATAAATAGAGTTAGAAGACTTCCAGTGTCAAGTCCCCATGTAAGAGTTTTCTAAAAGAGAATATCTTTTCTCTGATTAAAAACATAAAGGAAACATAAATCCTGACATGTGAGGGTGTTCTAGATCATATTTTGAAATGTGACTATTAAAACTTTCTTAGGTGTAGCAAGGTAACATTGCCTTCCCTTTATCTTTAAACCTTTGTTAAACAAAAACTAATGCCACAACTGTAATCTTCTAAGTAACAGGACTTAGATGATATAAAAAATAAATTTCCCTATAAATCTTCTGCCATCAGTGAAAACTTTTTCATATGTATGGTATTGATTTATTTTCTATGCTGATTATGATGTCTAGACATATCTGAGTCTGTCAATGTCACTTTTTGAAATGTGATGTTCAGAACTGAATACACGAATAGAGGTATGGAATCATAGGAAAGTATAGTTTTGTATTTTTGTCCTTCTTACTTGAAATTCAATATTTTTCTTCAGGCACCCTATAATTGTATTAGAATTTGGCATTGCCATATCATATTATTACTCAAATTGTGTTTCCAGACATATAATACTTGATGCATTTTGACATATTATATTAAGTAAAACAGTAATATGCAATTGTCTTATTTAATAAATATGACTGGTTATTTTTCTTACCTTTATATTTAGGTGATTCAGCCCATTGTTCCAACCTACAAAGCTCCTTCTAGATTCTACTTCTTATCTCAGTTACTAATAATCTCTTTTACCTTTTTCAGAGCCACACACTTAAGAAAAAAAAGATCAAAGTTGTAGACTCAGACAGGCCAGAAATTGAATTCGCTCTTTATTTCTTACTAATTACCTGACCTAAGCCTTTGAAATTAACTCCTTTATCTATAAAATGAGTGAAGAGTCACTTAACTTATTAAATTTTTGTAGGGATTAAAATTAATTATTTAAAATGATTAACACAATTTCTCACCTAATGACAACTGTTTAAATAGTCATAATCATACCATCACCATTATTATCATGTATATCCAAGTCTTTGGTAAAAATAAACAAAAGCTCACATTATACTATCAGAGTGCATCAATTCATCTATGCAAGGACCATTTAACATGAAATTTCCACCTAGAAGGAAATTGCTTGGCAATCAGTATAATCAATAATCCATCTTATCAAAATTCATATAATTTTGTAAATACTTCTAAGTTTGTTCTTGGAATATATTTTTACTTCACCTATTTTAATAGCTCTTTTGGTGTTCCATTCAGAATGTTCCATTCTGAATCTAAGTTCCCTTGAAAAGTTAACAATTCCATTTCTCTGGGAAAAAAAAAAGTGATCCAAAGCTAAAGTTTAATTAAATTAATGTTTGATAAATTTTGTACAATTATCTTTTAGAGAAACTAATCTCATGACACCTTGTCTTTCTGGTCATAAAGAAAAATATTATAGTTATTCTTAAGATTGGCAAGGAATCCTAACACATGAGATTTCAAGGGACAAATGGTGATACAACAGTAATGCTATAAGAACCACATAGGAAGGGCTTAGATTCAAGTCCTAAGGCCTTCTTATACGTGCCACATATGTGTACCCATGATCTTGACTTGTTGAAGCTGGAGGTGGATTATGATATGAAGACCTTGTTTAGGATGCCTGTTTCTCTCTTTTTCTCTCTTCCTCTATCATCGAAGAAATAAATGACATTATTAATTATTATTATTATTATTATTGCCAAAGGATGTGTGCACTCACCAGAGAGAGAAAAAGAGAGATACACAGACAGAGAAAGTAAGAAATCTTCCCCACCCCCAGCAGGGATGGCTATGCCACAATCCCTTTGCCTCGTTTTCCTCTAGGGATTTTGGACATTCATATGTATGTGCTTAGTTAAAATTTCAAGCTACCGGGTACAGAACTTGAACCATGGATTCGGCTACATGGTATCTAGAACCTCAACCAACATGATAGCTGCTGGTCCCAGAAATAAATAAGTGAACTTAAAAAACAAAGATATCATGAAGCCAGATGGTGCTCCAGTGCTGGTACACCTGGACCCTCATGGGAAAGTTCTGAGTTTGCACCCTGGGATTTCCCTGAGAAAGCCAGGCATGCACATATGATGAAGACCAAGTAAGACTGGGAGTGGGTTGTGTCATGAGGATCCTGTTTGATTTTTTTTTCCCTATTTTTTTTTTCATCAAGGAAGAAACAAATAAATGAACTTAAAAAAAAAGCAGGTAATGAGATCTCAACATATACAGACTTGTAGACACTTGGAGACAAAACTAAGATTTATATAATGTAGACACCAAGAGTTAATATATTCTGCCAGGGATCAGTAACAAGATGCTGCTTTTTGTGTGGGAATGACTCCTTACACACTCTAAAGATATAGAAAAATGAGAAACTACTCCTATTCCAAGAGTTGGGCACAGGTGATTTACTTCAGTTTCAAGACCAAAGAGTTGTTGCTTTGAGCTAGGAAAAGGGAGAGGCGTTTGAGGCACCTGGAGTAAAATTAAGAAGGCACTCCTGCAGAACTGACTGTAGTTACACGACTTCTCAAACTTTATGCCTTAAAATTCTCACTGGTTTCAATCTAGTTCAGGTCCTAATTTTCTCTAATTGTAAAATGTCCCAAATTTAGATCAATGAAAATCAGGTATGGAGCTTTTCCTTGAACCATTGGAAACTAACCTCTGGATTTCTGCTAGCTGGAATGTGTAAATCAGTAGGACATAAGCCAAGAGATAATGACTCTATCTCTACCAAAACAGAATCAGTTTAAGAAGTAAGCCAACATGGTGGAAACAGCATTGAGAAGAATGGATCTCTAGAAATACTTATTAGCCCACTCAATCCAAAGTGTAAACAGTGAGCCTAATACTTTATTTATTTCATAAAAAAATGTTAGCCAATAAACTGTTTGTAATCATAACCAATTTAAGTTAGATAGATATACAAACACACACACCTGTAGACAGTATTTGTTTAAGTATATTTTCTAATAAATGTTTGGACTTTATGTTATTTGTCCTTTATTGACATGTAATTACTTTTTCTTGCCTTCTTCCTTTCAGATTTTAATATTAAGTCTATGCTATCCTCTTTTATTTTTATTTTTTGAGAGGTTTTCGCTATAGGGTGCGTGCGCTCGCCAGAAAGACAGAGAGATAGAAAGCGAGAAATCACCCCCCCCCCAGGGGGGATGGTCACACGACAATCCCTTCTCCTTCATTCTCCTCTCGGGATCTTGGCCATGCATGCACATGAGCCTGGCATGAGTTTAAGCTGCCAGGTCCAGGACTTGAACCGCTGTCGACTACATGGGAATCCAGCGACATAGCCATTACACTAACTTCTGGTCCCTCTATGCTAGCCTCTTAAAGTGAGCTGTGAGACTTCCCACACACTCTATCTTTGGAATAAAATGTGTTAAGAATGGAATTTTGTTCCTTAAAAATTTGTTAAATCTAGCTAATGATGCTATCTAGATTTAAAATTTCTTGAGACAATTTTAACTATTCTTTCAGTCTTTATTAATCACAGAATAATTAACGTGTTCTACTGTTGGTCTGCATCAGTTTTCAAAGTTCACATTTTGATCTAGGTTGTTATAAATTTTTTAGTGCCTTTAGTTTATGTAATTAAGAATACTGTCCCACTTCTTTTTTGTGTGTGTGTGTGTGTGTGTGTATACACATAAGTATGTATTCTTTCTCTTCCATATCCTCCATTTGTTCTCAGTCTTGCCAGAGATTTATTAAATGTACTGGTAACTCAAAAGTAGTCCAATTTACGGGACCAGCAGTTAGCGTAATGGCTATGTCGCTGGACTCCCACGTAGTCGACCGCGGTTCGAGTCCCGGACCCGGCGGCTTAAACTCACGCTGGGCGCGTGTGCGTGTACCCAAGATCCCAAGAGGAGAATGGAGGAGAAGGGATTGCGGCGTGGCCATCCCCCCTGGGGGGTGATTTCCTGCTTTCTATCTCTCTGTCTCTCTCTGTCTGTCTGGCGAGCGCAGTCTATAGCAAAAAAAAAACCTCTTAAAAAAGTAGTTTTATTTTTATCCTTTCCTCCACTTTGATTTTCTATTTTAGTAATAATGTTTGCTTGAGATTTTATTTTATAGTCTTAATTTGCTTAGTAGATTCTTTTTATCTTTTACAATCAACCATTCTGATACCTTATGTTATAGCTGTGTCTCTTACAAAGAGCACAGTTTAGATTACATTAATAATCCAAGCAGATGATATTTTTTTTACTGAATCATTTCATCAATTTTACATACAAAAATTGCTGCTATATTCGGACTTGTTTTTATTTTACATTTTATGTCTCTAGAGTCATTTTTACTTTATAGTTTCTATTTGAGTGTATTATATATCATTATTAATTTTTACCCCTCTAATGACTTGTAAGTTATATTTTTTTCTATTCTGAGTCCTAGACATTACATAATGTACACTTGATTTATCAGCGTCTAAATTTAAATAATGTATTTTACTGTCCTCAAAGTGAAAAGATTTTAAAACACTTTAACTCATTTTTCCACATCAAAAATTACATGCTAGTATATGTATTTTTTTAATTTAAGGTCCATAAAACTATGATTATTGTCTTATACAATTTATATACATTTTGTTACCTATATATTTAACACAGTGTGTGATTTTCCTTATGTCTTAATTTTCAAAGCCTCCCTTAACACATTTAGTATTTATTCTAGAAAGTAACTGCAAGCTCTCTGTTGTCAGAAAATATCTTTCTGTCACTTTCATTTTGAAAGACACCCTCATTGGTTATAATGATCTAAGCTGATAGTTATTGCTCTCATAGCATATTGACATTGCCATATTTCTGAGTTCTACCATCCATGTGACAAATGAGCAGTCACCTGTCAACTGTTACTCCTTTAATGGTAAACTTTTATTTCTTGCAAGTTTATAAAATCTATGTCTTATCTCTGTGTTCTTTTTCATCATTCTGATGTAGATTTTGTCTATCTCTCTTATCCTGCTTTTTATTTTTGTGCGTATTTAGGTTTCTAAAATTCTTTTCATCAGTTCTTTCATTAGTCTCTTATCAGTTCTTCATTGTCTCTAAATTCTACCCTCGAATATATTCTCTGACATACTCTCTGGAATGCCAATCAATAACTGATCTGGGTAAGCAGCCCATATAGGGAAATGAGAGCCTCCACTTCACATTCAATGGGGCGCTATTGTTACTTGATTTAAAGAATCCCTTTAGAATCTAAGTGCCTTGAGGAAACTACTTATGGTTTACCTTTGTGTTTCCTATAGTACCTAGAAAAATACAAAGAGAACGTTATAAGTAAATTAAAAATAATTTATTAAAAGTACTTTGCACTATGTTTGCTAATATTGTATCCTTTATACTTATAGGTCAATGTTATAAAGTTAGCATCTCTTCTAAAAGCCCAAATTATTTTACTTTAGTAGTATATGGTTAGTATTACGTACTTCACTGCATTATCTTGCTCAGCAAAGTAGAAGTTCAATCAAAAGATAGCACTTTTTCTAAATAGAAATGAAAACGGGAACCAGTATCAAAACAAAACAATTACTATGTCAATGAGTCACCTGATTTTTTAAAACAGTTTTGAAACATCATAATGACTTTTTTTGTTGTTATTGGTTCACTAGACATTTTCTCACATCAGTAATTATTGAGACATGTCATTGTCAAGATACATTAGAATATAAGAACTGTAGGACCAGTAGATGGTGTGGTGATTGGGGTGGTCGAATCCCACATGGGCAACTACGCAGTACTGTTTGAGCCTCAGATCCAGCAGCTTGAAAAACATATGGGGTGCATGTACATGTGTGCTGAAATCCTAGAAGAAGAAATGGAGGAAAAGGCATTGCAGCATGGCCAACTTCCATGGAAGGTGTTTGCTCACTCTCTCTCTCTCTCTCTGGCAAGCACATGTGCCCTGTGACCAAAAAAAAAAAAAACAAGGGAAAGAAGAAAATAAGAACTGTTTATTTAATAGTTGAAGGTTGTGCTTCTGTTTATAGATAAACACGGTATGATGCCTGATAAATTTCTGTCTTCTCACCTATACTTTGCTGTAACACTTGTGAACATTTGTGAATATTTCAAATAGACAAAATTGTAAAACCAGAAAAGAGTGTAAAAAGCCTTTATTTGGAGATGATAGTGAGTATATAACTGGTGTGAATTTAGAAATTCTAAGATTATATTTTCCTTGGTGTATTACATAACTTGTACCTGTCTTTTTTTAGATTTTTAAAAATGTTTTAATAAGGGCATTCAAGGAAAAAAAAAATTCTATTTATTTATTTATTTATTGGTAGATTTTTTTGCCTGGGACAATGTGTGCTCATCAGTGAAAAAAAGACTCAGACAGTGAGAGGGAAAGTGAGAAATCACTTCCCAGGGAGGGGATGGCCATGCCATACCGTAATCTCTTCTCCTTTCCGCTCTCAGGATTTTGGGCACATAAGCACACATGCCCAGCATGAGTTTTAAGCCACCGGATCCAGGACACATAAGCATGGTTGGCATTGTGGGAGTCCATGAAGTAACTTACATCTGCTGACCCCATATTATTCTATTTTTAAACTCTCCTTGATAACTTGAATTGAGAAAATCAGTTTAAATGTCTAGACTGAGGTTTACTCACCTTATAAATCACTTGGTGGAATTACCTTTGTAGCAGAACCCAGAGGGGAATATATTGTATGCCATCACAAAGATAGTGGTTAGCTGGTATTTATTGAGATGTTTATTGGTCTGATAAAGGATTTACTTGTAGTAGTTTGCGTATAGGTGAACATTGAGTACGTGTGCATTTTCACTCATGGAAATGCAAGCAGCTTGTAAACATTGTGATAATCATTCATATGAGATGAGGTTGCCCATGCTGGGCTAGCCACTACAGACACCCAGCTTACCTTTTCCTTTTCTTTTTCTTTTTTTTTAGGAGAGATTTTTGCTATAGGGCATGTGTGCTTGCCTGAGTGACAGAGAGACAGAAAGCGCAAAATCACCCCTAGAGGGGGTCACTATGCAGCAATCTCTTTTCCTCCATTTTCCTCTTGAGATATTGTGCACACACGTGCACACCTATGCCCAGTGTGAGTTTTAAGCTGCTGGGTCCAAGACTTGAATCATAGTCAACTACATGGGAGTTCAGCGATGTAACCATTATGCTATTTGCTGATTCCCTCAGCTTACCTTTTTAATAGTCAGATATGTCTACAATTATGTGCCATGTGAACAACCAGAAAAATTGTTTAACCTGGACCCAAACTTGCAACAGGGTATTCTCACATAACAAAACAAAAAATTTTTCTCTTCAACAGTTGGGAGGTCATTAGGTCATTAACTTATTAGGCTGAGATGACTCCTTGATTAAAAGATCAAGGATAAACTTAAGTAAAGCATGATCTGTTAGTGATAAAATATACTGTTCGGGGGCCAGCAGGTGGCATTGTGGTTAAAGCACTAGATTCCCTCATGGCCAACCACAGTTTGGATCCTGGACCCAATGGCTTAAACATCAATGTCGGGCATGTGAGTGTGTACATGCCCAAAATCCCCAGAGGAGAAGGGATTATGGCATGGACATCTTCCTGGGGAGTGATTTCTCACTTCCCTTCTCTCTGTTCTTCTCTGGCAAATACATGAGGCCTATGGCAAAAACCTAAAACAAAACAATACAAAACAAAAAAATACAAAATACACATATGTTTGATTGCCTGGTTAACTGGGGGATATGTTCTAGGGTTTTCATTGATTCAGTAGGACATCGTGTCACAATAACTATTGAGACATGTCTAGGTACTTTAGAATATAAGAAAAATCAATGAGTTATAAACTCATTTGATTAAAAGTTAATGCAAGGGTCCAGCCTTGTAGTCCAATGAAGAAGAGAACTGGATCCAACTTGACTGAATGCAGTTTGAATTCTGGGCTGAAACCCTGAAGAACACGCCAAGCACATGTGTGCACACCTGAAATCCTGATAGTATGAAGAAAGGGAGAAGGGACTATGGTTGGTTATGCCCCATTGAGGGGTGCTTTCTCCCTTTCTCTTTACCTCTGTCTGATGAATGCACATGACCACTGGAAAATTAGGAAAAAAATAAATAAAAAGGATGCTGTAAGAAATACATTTTACATTGCAACCTAGAATGCATGTATAAAATTTGAAAAATAAATTTTCCAAAAACTCTCTTTATCCATGGTGTATGGAATACATTTACATAATCTGCACTATGATCTCTTTGAAATTATGTATTTATTATTTCATAATGGTGGCATCTACAAAGCTATTTTTGAAGTCATTCACTAATGTCTTATGTGACCTGCTGTTTGAAAATTCCTCCTGAAGGGTTACTCATTGTCATAAGACTTTGGTAATTACACTGCTCTATTTGATCTTTTCTGATCAATCAAAACTTCTTTTAGAATGCTGGAGGAAGGGGCTAGCAGGTAGCATGGTAGTGGTTAAGGAGCTGGACTCCTACATGACTGACTGTGGTTCTAGTCCTGGACCTGGTAGCTTACTTTCTCACTTTCCCTCACTGTCACTCTGTTTCTCTCTGGTGAGTACATATACCCTATAACAAATTTTAAAATAATAATAAATTAATTAAATAAAGTAATTCTTGGGGCCAGCAGGTGGCATGATGGTTAAGGGCACTGGAATCCTACATGGCCAACCATGGTTCGAGTCCTGGACCTAGTGGCTTGTTTTTTCACTTTCCCTCACTCTCTCACTCTGGTCAAATTAAAATTAATTAATTATTTAATTTTTTACAAAAAAAAAAAAAAAAAGGAATGATGAATGGAGGGAGTTTTATTTAGCTGCCAGTGTCCTAAAGAAGAGTTTAAGATTAGGTATAGGACATAGATGGAGTGTGCACTAAATTTTGCCCTACATTTTTGGAAAATCATGTGACTCTGAGGCTTATTTTCTTTTTGTTTGCCTCTCGTTTATAAAAATTCATCAGAACTAAAAATGATATTTATAATTGAAGACTTCAGTCAATTAGGTTCTAGTTAAACTTATTATAGCCTTTTACTATAAGGATTTTGTTTTAAAAAATTAGGAACTAATAAAGTAGAAAATTAGACTGACTAAAAAATTCCCACTAACATTTATCGAATAATTTTATTTTTAGTTCATCTATACCTTATACTTTGAAAACAAGACTGTTTAAAATACTGCTGTTTACATAAGGCTGATTAGTGCTTTTTTTAACTTTTTTTTTTTTTTTTTTTTTGGAGAGGGTTTTTTTTTTTTTTTTTTTTTTTTTTTTTTTTTTGCTATAGAGTGTGTGCACTCACCAGAAACACAGAGACAGACAGAGAAACAGAAAGCGAGAAATCACTCTCCAGAGGAGATGGCCACGCTGCAATCCCTTCTCTTCCATTCTCCTCTTAGGATTTTGGGCACACACATGCATGTGCCAGGAGCGAGTTTAAGCCACCGGGTCCGGGACTTGAACAGCAGCCAGCTACATGGGAGTTCAGCGACATAGCCATTACGCCAACTGCTGGTCCCAGGTGATTAGTGCTTTATATAATGTTTTTTTAAAAAATCAAAACTTGGATAATACCTAGCTCCCTTTAGATAAGTTGTTTGGGAGTGTCAAGTTAATCAGGGGATATATTTACTAAGTTAAAAATTGTTTTGTTTTATTTTGATAATATGTAAGTTTGATTAGATTTAGTTTACTCTTAGTGAATGTACATTATATATCTTTTTTTTAAATTTTCTGTGTTCAGAGAGTAGATTTTCACATTTCATGGATTAAATGACTTTTTAAATTTTATTCTGATTATTAGTTAAATTAGTTTTGAAATTGTTTTATTTCTTCCTTTCATGAGAGAAAGACAGAGAGCTTAAAATGCATACCTTAAGTATGGTCTCATGTCATGATCCCTCCAAAAGCCTTTCCCAGCCAGGATCACAAGCACCCAGTCAGTGTGTGTAGGTTGACTAGGAAACTGAAACCCAGTTTTCCATATGGCTTCCAGCTTTGCAGAGCATTGTGCTACTGGAGCACCACTGTGACTGGGTCTTAATTTTTTTTTTTTTTTTTTTTTTTGGTCAGCAGGTGCACATGCTCATCAAATAAAGAGGGAGACAAAGCACCCCTACCCCTGCCATGGAACATGGTCATGCCTCAATCCCTTCTCCTCCATTTCTTCATCTTGGGGTTTTGACTACACATGGCACACACACCCAGCATGTTTCTCAAGCCACTGTGTCTAGGATTTGAAATGTATTGTTGACTCTATGAATGGGATCCAGCTCCCTTAATCACCAAACTATATGCTAATTCTTTTAAGTATTTTAAATTAATTTTTATTTTAAGGAGAGAGTAAGAGAGAGCATCCACATATACATGGAAATAGAAGAGAAACAGATAGTTTTCACAGAGTCTTTCTGCTGCATGATCCTTCCTGCCCTAGCCACCTAGTCATTTCGGACCACTGGCACTTACCAGTATGCCTAGCCTGTGTAGGCTGAACTGGTGACCCATCCTGGGCCTCTCCTGCAGCCTCATTCTTTATGCAGCAGAACCCTCCCACTTGTTGCACCACAGCTGGACCAGATTAATCATTTTTATAAGTAACACCATCTTATAAGTTAAAAAAAATGGTAAGTATGGGAAGTTTTTTGTAATTATGTCCAAAGGTATTGGAAAAGGTATTTATCTGATCAAGGCAATATTTTAGTGGTTTAATTTATGCTTTGTATTATAGTTGCAATCATACTTTCACATCTGCAATTTTTATACAATAATAATCTGTATGAGTGGGTGATATACTTTATTTAACGTTTTTTACATCACAGAATTTACAAACAGAAGAAAATAAAAACTTTGTTCCATAACTATTGTATTTGAACAGACATATTGAATTAACCAATATTTTAGTGTATTAATTAAAAAAAAAAACCTTTCTGTGTGTATCAGTTAAAAAATAAAAAGATGTTTTAACATTAATGGTACTAAATGTTGGCTATATTTTAAGAAATTTCCACTTCAATATTGTTTACTGGAAGAATCAATCAGAAACTCTGGGAATGAGAGCTAGGTCACATTGATATTTAAGCTCCCTAGGTGGCTTCATTTTGCAGCATAGATACACAAACATTGTACATTAAAAAAAAAAATAATAGATGAAATTAATAGAACTTCCTTGAATGAATCTTGATAAAGCATTACCATTTTCAAAATCTCATAAAAATTGAAAATGTGAGTTTCTGGGATCAGCAGTGTAGTGATTAGGTCACTGGATCCCGCATGGCTGACTGTAGTTTGAGTCCTGCACCTGGTGGCTTGAAACTCATACCAGGTACATGTGCATATGTGCTCAAGATCGCTGGAGGAGACTGGAGGAAAAGGGATTGTATCATGAGCATCTCCCCCCGGCCCCAGCACACTGTCTCTGTCTCACTCCCTCTCTGGCAAGGGCATGTGCCCTGAGGCAAAAACCTCTACATAAAATTTTAAAAATTAAAAAAAATCTATTTATTAAAACAGAGAGAGAAATAACTTTGACTGTGTAATTATTTTCTTTCAATAAAGCTCAGCTCTGCCAATCATGTTTTCAGCTAGACGTTTATCATCCACACTAAGCTTAATGACCTGTATGATACTTGTCATGTGTCTAGGAAGAAGCTCAAATATGAGTATTTTGCTATTACAAAAGTTCTCTACTGTTTTGTACTTAGCTATATTAAAAAAAGTTTTTTCTTGGGACCAGTAGATGGCGTAATGGTTAGTTGCTGGACTCCCACGTAGTCAACTGTGGTTCGAGTCATGGACCCTGTGGCTTAAAACTCATGCTGGCTGAGTGCGCATGCCTGCCCAACATCCCCGGTGGAGCCTGGAGGAGAAGGGATCACAGTAGGGCCATCTCCCTTAAGGGAGCGAGTTTTTGATTTTGGTCTCTCTGTCTCTCCCGGTCTCATAGGCAAGCATACACTCCCTATAGCAAAATTCTTTCCCCACCAAAAAAAGTTCTTCTTTAGTAAATCAGATTGAATAAGAAAAACAAATTCATGTTAAAGCTTGTCTCAGCCTAGAATAAAGTAACATTTATCTAAGAATACATTACTAAAAGAGCCATTTTAAATAAAATCTATTTTTTGGGGACCAGCAGTTAGCGTAATGGCTACGTCACTGGACTCCCATGTAGTCGACCGTGGTTTGAGTCCCAGACCCGGTGGCTTAAACTGACGCTGGGCGCATGTGCGTGCGTGCCCAAGATCCCGAGAGGAGAATGGAGGCGAAGGGATTGCGGCGTGGCCATCCCCCCTGGGGGGGGGGGTGATTTCTCACTTTCTGTCTCTCTGTCTCTCTCTGTCTGTCTGGCGTGAGTACGCACCCTATAGCAAAAACCTCTCCCCCCCAAAAAAAAGAAAAAAAAAGAAAAAGAAAATCTATTTTTTTAATTTAAGTTTTTCAAAATGTATAATCTTTAATCAAATGTTCACTAAATGAAAAAAAAATTAGAATTTAGGACCTAATGAGTATTGGAAATTACATATTAACATATAACTACATATACTATGTAAAATATTATAACTACATATTGAGAACATACATTATACATGCATATAAATCATAAACATATACAGATATGTGTATCAATGTATATGTTTTGTTACTAAGCAGTGTATTAGCTGATTAACAAAAACTTTCAAACATGACAATGAATTATATCAATAAAATGTTGAAGTGAAAGATCATAGAGAAGAAAATACATTATATATAAAGGAATGCAACATTTAAAATATTTTTTCAGTAGAGATAATGGTTTTCAAATATCTATAGAAATGACTTTTTGACTATTTTAAAGTGATTTCACAATTTTATGTAAAATACCAACATTTACAATATGTCAGAAATTAAATAACTACACCTCTAAAGTTTGATAAAATCATCTAGATATAAATGTAAACTATCAGAAGGACATTAGCTTTTCTTTTATTTTCGTTAGGGCATGCACGTACACACCAGGAGTGAGTTTCAAGCAGCCGGATCTGAAACTTGAACCACGGTCTGCCTTATGTGAGTCCAGCGCCTTAATCACTACATCACCTTCTGGCCCCAATAAACATTAGTTTTCAACATTGTTTTTCTGGAGTCTAATCAAAAGCTGTAAGAATAAACATTTCTACTTTTCAAACCTGTTTATTAAATTTAAAGCACTCTGCAAATTAACTTTAAAATAATATTTTAATTCTTCCATTTTTGTATAATTTGTATTAAAATTGTACTAATCTCAGAAAATTAAAAATACCAGAAACATTTTCTTTATTAAAATTTTCTTCCCAGACACATACTACTAATTATATTTAGGCCTTTTTACATTTGTGTATTTTTTTTTAAAAGAGAAATTTTGCTGTAGGGCACATGCACTTGCTGGAAAAACAGAGATACAACGAGACAGAAAGCAAGAAATCTCTTCCCCAGGGATATGGCCATGCTGCAATCCCTTCTCCTCCACCCTCCTCTTGAGATATTGGGCATGCACACACATGCATCTGGCATGAGTTAACCCACCTAGTTCAGGGACTGAACCAGGGTCAACTATGTGGGAGTCCAGCTATGTAACCGTTTTGCCATCTGCTGCTCCCACTTGTATAATTTTTTCATTTCCATGTTTTTTGATATTAATTTCTAAGTATTATATATTTGCTGAACGATAGCTATTTGCATTCCCTTCTTATTTTATTTATTTAAAATTTTCTAGAGGGCCTGTGTGCTTGCCAAAGGCACACAGAGAAAGAGAGAGAAAAAGTGAGAAAGAATCCCCCATGGGAACTGGCCACACCCAATCCCATCTCATCTATCTCTTCTTCCCCTGGGACTCCTGAGTATACAAGCACAAGGTCCTGGCACATCTCTCGAACTGTTGGATTTAGGACTTGAACCCATGCAGTCAGCCATGTGGAATCCAGTCACACCAAACTCCATGCTACAGGCTGGCCCTGTAATCTCTTTTGTAAAATGAGCAAGTAGGTATACAAGAGGAAAGAAAACATGTAGAGTTTAAATCCACATGTGCTTAACTTAAAAAGCTAGACCACTCAGGTTAGAATATGCCAAAAAAATGTTTATTTTTTTTGTGAATGAATTGCAAAATCAAATGAGTGTGTAAAACAAAAAATAAAAATAGTATGGAGACAGCCCATGTCTTGGTGGTTAAGGTGACTGAATCTCACATGACCCAAATTGTGACTTTAGTCTTCAACCAGATGATCTGGAAAATATACCAGGAATTTGTATATTGTGCAAAATAATGATAAGGTAAAAATATGGTGCAGAAGGGATTGTGGCATGACTATTTTACAGAGGTCGTGCTGTCTCAAGGTTTTTCTTTCTCTGGGTGTCTCTCTCTAGATGTGCCTCCCAGCAATTTTGTTTTTAAATGAATAATATGTTTTCAGCTGGTGACATGGTGGCTAAGGGTGCTGGACTGCCACATGGCTGACTGTGGTTAGAGTCCTGGACTGTGTGGCTTGGTTTCTCACTTTCACTCTCTCTCTGGATAAATTAAAAATAATAATATAATAATAATATGGAAAAAAATAAAAAGCTAATGATGATGGAGATTTTAATGTCTTTGTATTGACTGATATGCAAGGTGTTCCTTCTGGAAAAATAAATGTAATACATTGTAAAGTTATATGTGATTCAATGTAATATAAACAAGATTATAATAATAAATAAAATTAATAAGAATAATAATAACAAATTTAAAAAAAGCTAGACCACTCATAGTAGAGGTTTTCATAATCTAGTCAGACATTTAAATTGAAGCAAATTCAGCAACAAAGAAAACATTGGAATAATTAGTAGAATATTAGGCTTTAGCCAAGGGTTAAAAGTAAATTAGAGGAATGATGAAAGAGCATAATCAGAGAATTAGCAACGCATCTAAATTCACACATACCTCGAGTTTAAGTGGGACCAATTACAATCGACTCTTTAGTAAGATAAGGTAAAATATTGTATCTTTGACCCATAATAGTTCAATTTAATGTTTTAAAAGATAGACTTCAAGAAATAATTTCTTTTCTCTGTGGAAATTCTGGTTCCAAAAAGTATGTTAACTAATCTAAACAGAAAAAATCTGGAGCCACATGATATAGCTAGGAGACCGACTTGATCTGGTGCCCAAGCAAAGGTGCCAAAATTTAGCAGCATTTACCCTGGAACACACTTCAGGATATATGAAAATCCTGGCAATGATGCCTGAGTCCTCTGGCTTCAGATTGTTTACTTCTGAGATATCTTGTTATATGGAAGAGAGAAAAACAAGCCATAAACTCATTCAACATAATTTATTGACAGCACAGCCTATTTATGCTTCTATTTTGATAAACAGATGAAATGGCAACTTTTGAAACTCTCTCCATGCATTAAAAAGAAGAGGAAATGCATGTGGCAAAACACATTTGGAAATTTAGCAAACCTCTGATGTTTATTGTGAGATGTTTGATGAACCCAAACACAGCTGTGTACACTTCTACCAATTGACTATGGCATTTTTCCTCAAAAACAGCAGACACCTCTTCATGCTAGCAGCTTACTGGTGATGACACCATCCCATTAGAAATTAGCTTTGTTCCTGCACAGAATATTTTTAAATGAGAAAAGAATTCTCTCAGTTCGTGCACAAGCTAACAGACAGTTATGGACACACTATTCCAGAATAATTAATACCCTAAAAATGTCCTAAGAGGTATTACAAAATAATCATTTTTACTTCAATGAGGTATGAGCCGTATTAATCTGTGAGTAAATGATTGGAGAGCTTATTTGTCTGGCAGGATAAAGTCAAAACAATAACAGATTATTTCAAAGAATTCTACCTTGTAATTGATGTAATTTTTTAGTAAGTGAACTTAGTTATTTTCAAGGTTTTGTGCATGATGTGGGTAAAAAAAAAAAATCAGAAAATGTAGAAACAAAATATTGTGGGACCAGCAGATGGCATAATGTTTTTGTTGCTGGACTCCCACATAGTCAACCATGGTTTGAGTCCTGGACCTGGTGGCTTAAACACACCAGATGTGTACACGTGCATGCCCAAAGTCCCGAGAAGAGAATGGAGTAGGGACTGCAGCACAGTCATTCCCATGGGGGGGGGGGAGTGACTTCTTGCTTTCTGTCTTTCTGTTTCTCCAACAAGCTTATGTGTCCTATAGCAAAAATCTCTCTCTAGAAAAACAAATAAAATATTGTGTTTGAAGTATTCTCTCTCCCAAAGTAAAACATTGCTTATGTTTTCTCTTTTTAAAATGCATTAAAAATATCAGCATAGAAGACTGGAAGGTAGTACAGCAGTAAAACACAATGTTTTGTGAAGTTAACCCAAATAGGAAGGTTGCAGGGTTTTGTATGGAGAGCTCCCCGAGTATGCCAGCCACCAGCATACCCATGATCTGGTACTGACGCAGGCTGGGACTTCTATCTCTCTCTATTTGGAAGAAATACATACATAAACTTCAGATTAAAATGTTAGCATATTGGGTCAAGTAGTTAAGGTGCTGGACCCCTACATAGCTAATTGTGGTTAGAGTCCTGGACCTGATGACTTGAAAATCTTAAGAGATTTTAGTTGAATGGATGTGTGGAACTAATTGAGCATGGGTGAGCAGAGGTGGGGGTGTGTATCTCAGTAGGTGATTCTAATACTGGCTATAATTACTGCTATTGCTCTAAATCAGAGTTTCTAAGGCTAATGTGTATATAAATCATCTGGGGCTCTTGGTGATTCCGATGTAGTACATCTGAGGTTAGATCTAATCCTCTGCATTGCTAACATGATCCCAGATGATGTGGATGCTCTTTATCTCAGGTCACTGAACTAGTCAGTTTAAAACATGTTTCACAAACAGACATAATTATAGTAAAGCACTTTGGGGAATCTAACATTTAACCCACTCTTCCATCTTCTAACTGAAAGCTATTGCCTGAAAACAGCAACAATATTTTTAGAAAGTACCCTTCAAACTGGAAAAGTTTTCCAAAATAATTTCAGTTAAGAAAGGTACAAAAATAATGTTAAAACTATCATAGGAACTTAGATGCCTCAGAATTCTATGAGAAGATACAAATTTTGAATTAAAAATTGATAATAGGTGAGACACCCATTGTTATTATGGGGGGGAACACTGGTAATTATTTGCTTCTCTTCCCTCAGGGCCTTTGTGTGGCCACAGATGAAACGTTGTAAGACATTTCTTTTTGCATTCTTGAGGCTTCTGAAAAGTGATAAGAACCTTGGGAACCAGCAGTTAGCGTAATGGCTATGTCGCTGGACTCCTACGTGTCGACCGCGGTTCACGTCCCGGACCCGGTGGCTTAAAACTCACGCCGGGCGTGTGTGCGTGCGTGCCCAAGATCCCAAGAGGAGAATGGAGGAGAAGGGATTGCAGCGTGACCATAACCCCTGGGGGGTGATTTCTCGCTTTCTGTCTCTATTTATTTCTCTTTTTATTTTTTTAGAGAAAGAGAGAGAGATTTTTGCTATAGGACGTGTGCGCTCACCAGAGATAGAAAGGGAGAAATCACCACCAGGGAGTATTGCACATCACTATCACTTCTCCTCCTTTCTCCTCTCGGGATTTTGGGCCTGCATGCTCATGCACCCTGCATGAGTTTTAAGCTGCTGGGATCGGGACTTGAACCGTGGTTGAGGATGTGGAAGTCCAGCAATGTAACCATTATGCCATCTGCTGGTCCTTTTCTTTCTTCTATATGCTATATTCCCCCTGACTCTTGTTTGTTCTACATTCAGGATGTACTGAGAATTGGAACTTGTATGGATATCTTCACCTTGATCTCTCTGGGTCACAGAGTTCTGATCTCTCCCCTGTTCCCCTGTGCTGTGGCAGTGTTCTTGGACTCTTCCATAGGCTTTTACTCATGTGCCCATCCATTTCTTTGCACAGAATCCAGGCTTTCCCCACAACATAAATTATCTTACATAAATTATATTATCAAAGACTTTCCATGGCTTCCTACATTATAAATAAAGTGAAAATCTAGCATGACCTACAAGCTATAACATATATCAGCTATTCAGTTACTCTGATATTTTATCCTCTACTCCTCTGCTTCTTTCTTATTCAGATCTCTCTTCATTATTAGTCTTTTGGGTAGTATTTTTATTTCAACAAGCATATTCTTTCTACCTTAGGCTCTTTACACATCTTGCTGGCAGTGACTACAACACTCTTCCCAAAGAAAATGTTGATGCTTTTTCTCTCACTTCAGGTATCTTGTCAAATGTCATTTCATGAGAGAGGACTTTCCTAAGTATTGTATATAAATGAAGTTTCCCATCCTTGTCCTTCTTTATCGAACATTATGACCTGATATTTCATGTGTTTATTTTTCAGGTAAAAAATTCTATGACAGAAAGGACTTTGATTCTGTTTGTTTAACTGCCAGATGCATGTTAGACATGGAGTCAATATTTATCAAATGAATAACTATAAACAGAAAAAGAAATCAGTAATGAAGAGAACAATTTAGCACATAACTAAGATACATGAGTAGATTAAGCCCTGTGGGAAGATAAAACCAACAAGTGATGGTGAAATACACAGCATGGGTCCAATCACGATTGCACAGTGACTGTGTGCTGCTCTGCAAAGCTGGCTCATGTGGAAAACTGCGGTTTGGTGTACAGGTCAGCCTGTACAAACCAGGCATGTGCTCAAACCTGCCTGTGATCCTGGCGGCTGGGAAGACAGGAAGATCGCAGAGTGAGATCCTGTTGAGAATGCCTCTCTCCCTCTCTCCCTCTCTCCCTCTCTCCCTCTCTCCCTCTCTCTCTCTCTGTCTTAGAAAAAGAAATAATTAAACTTTAACTAACTAACTAACTAACTAACTAAACAGTATAATTAGTGGCCAGAATGTGGTATAAGAATCTTTATGAAGTTCAGGAAGCCCATTTCACAAACTGTAGATATACTTTGGTGTATGTTCCAAGAATGGTGTGTGTGTGTGTGTCCATAAGTTTTCTTCCTTTAGTTTTCTATTGCTGATGGTTTTGAGTTCAACAAATTTTGAGCACAAAATCTTTATTTTATTTCAATAATACTAACTCTGTGACTCTGTATTAGTTACAATACCAGAGGCTGAGTGATGAATAAGACATACAACTGACTTCAAGAAGCTTACGGATTAAGTAATGGTGGTGGTAGTGGTGCTGGTGAGTGGGAGATAAAATGCAGCAGGCCTCTCTGGAGGGGTGATTGTACTTCTAAAAACAGCTTTGTGTACTAGAAAATAATGCCATCCCCCTGTACCTTTCTTAGTGCTAAAAACGCTATCATATTCATGATTTTATTGGAGAAGAACCTCTTCCACTAAAAACCAGACACAGGACATCAAATACTACATGATTTCACTTGTATGTGGTGTATTAGTCAAGGTTCTCTAGGGAGACAGATCAAATTGGTTTATATAGATATATATAAGGGGATTACTGTTGGAATCAGTTTTCACATCTTGGCAGCTAAGAAGTCCCACAATTGGCCATCTGCAATCTGAGATCCTGAGATTCTGGTAGTGCTAGTATGTCCAAATTGAAGGGCCTCAGAGACTGGGAAGCTGATGATGTAACTCACAGTCCAAGGCTGAAAGACTGAGAACCTGGGTAAGTCCTGGAGTCCAAAGAGACAAGCCTCGAATTCCGATGTCTGAGACAACAGAAGTTGGCTATTTTGCTCTGTCTCCAAAGATCTGTCTCCATCCGTCTTCTATTACTGGCTTTCTCCCAGTAATAGTGCCCATGTTGTTTGTATCATGCAGAACCAAACTGAGATTGGAACTTTCACATCTAGTGTGCTTAGAATTTTGTGTTAATCCCTTTCAGAAATACTTCCACAGATGCACCCAGAATAGTGCTTTTTTTTAAAAAAAATGACTTAGTCTAGTCAAGGTGACACCCAAAAGTAAACCATAACATGTAAAATCTAAAAAACGTGAACTCAAAGGTGAAAATAATCATTAATAGGGACTGGGAAGGGGGCCGAGGGGTGGGAAAAACTATCTCCAAAGGATAAAAACGTGACTTACATAAGATTATGTTTAAGAGATATATTATTATTCATTTTAGTAACTATAGTTAATAACAATGTGTTGTTTTCTTTAAAATTGCTAATAGATTTTAAATGCTCTCATCATAAAAAATAAGTATATAAGTTAATATATACACTATTTAGTTCAATAGACCAATCCCACAATTTACACATATTTCAAAATATCATATTATACTTGACAAGTACAATTTTTATTTGCCAATTTAAAAAGATATTTTAAAAAACAAGAAATGAATAAAACTGTTACAAGGATTGGTGCCAGAGCAGTTGAGTAATACAATGTAATATAGCTACTTAAGGTGAGTAATTACACAGCCTTCAACCTTTTCAATAAAGCATAACTATATTTATTCCCAAAATAGATAAGAATTTTTCACATTGAGTGATTCAAATATATATATTTTTGAATTATTCCAATAGTATCTATCATGTCTAAGTCAAAGAGGAAAATCAGAATAAGGTCTAATTAGGCAATTATTCTCATATCCAAAAATTTTGAAGGAAATAATAATTCATCAGGACATAGTGCTAGTGCTTAAGAATAGTATGGGGCTCAGGGTCAGCAAGTGGCATAGTGGTTACATCGCTAAACTCCCACATGGCTGACCATGTTTTGAGTCCTGGACCCAGTGGCTTGAAAATCGTGCTGGATATATATGCGTGCTTGCCCAAAATCCTTAGAGGAGAATGGAAGACAAAGTATTGTGGCATGGCCAATTCCCCTGGTGGGTGATTTCTCGTTTTCCTTCTCTCTCTCATTCTCTCTCTCTCTCTCTCTCTCTGGCGAGCTCACTTGCTCTAAGACAAAACTTCTAAAAATAAGAATAGTATGGGGCCAGTCTTGGCATGATGTTAAGGCAGCTGGCTCCCATATGGCCAATTGCACAGGTCGATTCCCAGATCCAGCACCTTGAAAACACTCCCAGCGGGATCAACAGTTGGCATAATGGCTATGTCACTGGACTCCCATGTAGTCGACTGAGGTTTGAGTCCTGGACCCAGTGGCTTAAACTCACATCGGGTGTGTGTGCATGTATGCCCAAGATCCCGAGAGGAGAATGGAGGAGAAGGGATTGCGGTGTGGCCACCCCCCCCCCCCCCCCTCCAGCCGGAGAGGTTGGTTTCTCGCTTTCTGTGTCTCTGTCTCTCTCTGTATTTCTGGCAAGTGCATGCACTCTATAGCAAAAAAATCTCAGAAAACATCCAGGCATGTGAAAGTTCATGCCCCAAATTCTGAAAGGAGGGAGAAATGGGAAAAAAAAAGGATTGTGGAGTGACCGTGCCCTGTGGTTGTGATCTCTCTCTCATTCTGTCTCTTCCTGCTTGCACACATGCTTTCTGGCAGTATGAAAAAAAGAGAGAGAGAGAGAGAGAGAAAAGAAAGAAAGAAAAGTTATAAATCTTAATGATGCTTCACATTTTTATGAGCTTCTATAGTTTGAAAAACGCTTTTCACATATACCATCTTGTTAATTTTCATAATGATGCAGGTAAAAATTAAAGGTGACAATTTTATCATTACTGACCATCCCATTGGAAAATCTATTATCAGGTGTAGACTAAATAGATGAAAAACTTTAAATTGTTCTTTTCAGAGTATAGAAAACCTGCTGTCCAGGTTAAGGATTTCCCTAAAACTAGTGGGCTACTTCTATCACCTTTCAATGTTACTGGCCTTATCATATACATTAATATTATTTTAATTTAGTTAACAAATGATGCTCTCAGGAAAATGGAATGAAATTGGCACTTTACATCACATATGGGGAGCTGTGGATCAGCAAGCAAATATTGACTTCTTAGGTACAGGAAGAAAATGAGCTTTGTGACAAGCAAGAGACATAAATGACTTTGCATTTTGCTGTTTTTTCCTATGTTTATCATATGAAGAATAGCAGAAAATTGTATACTCGTATTCTGAAATTTTAATGGCAGAATTAAAATGATTTTCCTTAACATTAAGAAATCAGTTCAGGGAACCAGCAGTTAGCATAATGGCTATGTCGCTGGACTCCCACATAGTCGACCGCGGTTCGCGTCTTGGATCCGGTGGCTTAAAAAACCTCACGCCGGGCGCGTGTGCGTGCGTGCCCAAGATCCCGAGAGGAGAATGGAGGAGAAGGGATTGCGCCGTGGCCATCCCCCCTTGGGGGGTGATTTCTCGCTTTCTGTCTCTCTGTCTCTCTCTGTCTGTCTGGCGAGCGCACGCGCCCTATAGCGAAAAACCTCTCAAAAAGAAAAAAAAAAAAAAAGAAATCAGTTCAGAAGAAATGTAGGAAGCAGTCATTTACAACATCTAAAAAGTTTTTAAAATAAGCCCACTGTGTCAATTTTCTGAAATGTATACTGTTAGGAATCCTATGATCCTTTTTATATCTTTGACATATTGAGTATTTTTGAGTCAGCAGTATATTAAGCTCAGATAAAGAGAATATTCACAGAACCGATTTGCTACGGGTTTTTCTTTTCCTTTTTTTACACTCTTTTAAACTAGACTTGTATTGGTGCATTTATCTTTAAAAGGTCTCAATTTGGTTCTCTTTTCCATTTTTATTGTGATAAAACACACAGCATTAAATTTACCATCTCAATCATTTTTTTTAAGTATACAGTTTAGTAGTCTTAAATATATTTATATTGTTATGCAACAGATGTCTAGAACTTTTTTTGTTTTGCAAAACTGAAATACTATACTCATTAAACACTAATTTCTCCTTCTCCTTCCTCTATCCCTTGGCAACACTAGATACTGTATATGAATGAAATCACACATTGTTAATCCTTTCATGATTGCTTATTTCACTTAGTGTAATGTGCTCAAGGTTTGTCCATGTGGTAGCATGTGTCAGGGCATCTGTCTTTTTCAGGCTATAAATTAAACCAATTTATGTATATGCCACTTTTAATCCATTCATCTATCACTGTACTTTTGGGTTGCTTCTGTTTCTTTGTACTGTGAGTAATGATGCAATGAATATAGATGTGTAATGATTCTGCTTTGAATTATTTTGGATACAGATGCAGAGTGTGATTGCTGAATCAAATGATAACTATATTTTTAATTTTTAAAGCAAACTCTATAGTGTTGTTTTTATTTTTTTTTATAATGGATGTAGCATTTTTCATTTCTACCGGCATGCACAGAAGTTCCAACTTCTTTACGTCTTGCCAAAATTTGCTATTTTCTGTTCTTTTTATTGTGGTTACCCTAATGAGTGTGAAACAATATCTCATTGTGGTTTTGATTTGCTTGTCTTACAATTCATGATGTTGAGCATCTTTACATATGTTTGTTAGACATTCATATATCATCTTTGGAGAGTTGTCTTTTTAAGTCCTTTGTCCATATGTAAAAGTTAAGTTGTTTCTCTGTTTCTGATATTGTTGAGTTAATAGAAGTTCCTTATAGATCATGGATATTGACCCCTTATTAAATATACAACTTCCAAATATTTTCTTACATTCTGTATGGTGCCTTTTCACTGTGTTGATTATTTTCTTTGATGAAAATTTGGGGTTTGAAGTAGTCTCATTGGTCTACGTTTTTGTGTCCTGTGTTTCGATGCCATATTCAATAAGTCGTTGCCACATTTAATGTTCTGAAATACTTACACTTGGTTTTCCTTTAGAAGTTTTTACAGTTTTAGCTCTTAGGTTTAGAGCTAACCAATTTGCATTACTTTTTAAAACATATGTGTTGTCAGGGCCTAATTTCACTCGTATTGCATGTGAATATCCAATTTCCCAGCACCATTTGTTATAGACACTGTGTCCTTTCCCCATTGTGTATTCTTGACACTGTTTTCAAAAAATCGTTCAGCCCTGTATGCAAGGTCTTATTTTTTATTTCCATTCTGTTCCATTTGGGGTGTGTGTGTGTGTGTGTGTGTGTATGTATACATATATATGTATATATATGTATATATATATACATATATATGTATATATATGTATATATATATACATATATATGTATATATATGTATATATATATACATATATATGTATACATATGTATATGTATACATATATACATATGTATAAATATGTATATATGTATATATATACACATTTGGTGTGTGTATATATAATCAAGATATATATACCATTCTCTCTCTCTCTCTCTCTCTCTCTCTATATATATATATATATATATAAAATTAAGATATATATACCATTCTCTCTCTCTCTCTCTATATCTATATATATATATATATATATATATATATATATATAAATTAAGATATATATACCATTCTCTCTCTCTCTCTCTCTATCTATATATATATATATATATATATAGTATGGTATATATATCTTGATTACTATTGTGTGGTGAAATCAGTAAGTGTGAGACCTCCAACTCTGTTCTTTCTCAAGATTATTTTTCCTATTTGAGATCTCTTGGAATTCTGATTTTTTTTCTATTTTGGCAAAAAATTCCTTTAGTTTTGGTAGGGATTATACTGAGTCTTAGATTACTTTGAGTAGTATAGATATATTAACAATATTAAGTCTTCCAATTCACAAGCATGAGGCTGAATGTATTTTTATACTCTACTTTTCTGTGATTGTGCCCTTAAATGTTGAATTTCAAACATAGGCTGTGTTATGTAGAGCCCTTTAAAAATCAAATTTAACTTGGTCTAGCCCCATGGCCTGGTGATTAAAGGAGCCAGATCCTACATGACCAATCATAGTTTAAGTCCTGTCTCCAGAGGCTTGAAAAAAATATGCTGAGCAGATGTGTGTGCCTACATCAAATCCCAACAGGATGGGAGAAATGGAGAAATGATTTCAGCATGACCATGTCTGCTGGGGAGTGCTTCTTTCCTATCTCTCTGAGTCTCTGTGATGAGTCACATGCCCTCCAACAATTAAAAATAAAAATAAAATAAAATTTAATTTAATTTAATTTAACTTGATTATGAAACCAAAGATTTGTGGATTCAGGGCACTTCCGAGATGGAGAGGATCTTGGCCACACCTCTCATTTTGCACAATGGTGAAAACAGCTGTTATACTTCTATATAATGAAATAAACTTACCACAAATGCAGTAGCTTATATTTCACAGAATCTCTAGGGCAGAATTCAAAGCACAGGTGTAGTTAATACTTATAATGGTTTGTTGCCTTGGGCTCCATTTTAAGTGCAGGCTTAGCTTTTTCAAGCCAGAAGCAGGGCTTAGTTGTCCTTAACAGTTTCTAGTTCCATACCCCAATGACTCAAGTTGGTGGCCAGAGATAAGAACTTAGAGGCATCTCTTTGTCCTAGCAGACTGGGCTCCCAGCTTTTCTGCAGCATCCTTTAAATGGACTTTTTATCAGTGAACTTTCAGTGATCCACAGCGTATTCTCTTTCCTCAGCTGCTAGCTGCTATGCTCTCTTCTCTCTTCCTGCCTGTGTTCCCTGATCTCCATGTTTGTGGCCTCCAGAAGTGCTGAGTAGCACCAACTACTATGACCAACAACACCTCTCCCCACCTCGAGCCTGTAAGTACTAACAACTTTTAAACTTCTTTTTACATTGAGCTTTTTAACTTTTACACGGAAGTCATGCTTGCAATCCTACCCTTGAGGTTGAAACTGCCTTGAAGGGACCTATGCAGGTGGATTCCTTGCTGGTGCTCTTTTTCCAGGACTCTTGTGGTTGCTGAAAACAGAAGCTATTCACTAAGTTGATGAAGAAACTCAGTCTCATTCAAAATAACAGGTTGGCTGGAATCTTTGCTTATATCTACAAAGCTAATATAAATAGTTTTGCTGAGCTATAATTTTACCTGATATTCTTCCAAGTCTACTTGATTGTAACAGATTCCAGGACTTTGGAGTTGTAAGGAAGAGATACTTAGCTGTTTGAGACACCTGCCACTCCCTGCTTCAGCTGGCTTATACAAAGCCAGTAGGATATCTCCTGCTGCTGTCTCTTACCAGTAGGCCCTCTTTCTAACGGGCTCACCTGACTAGTCTTGCCCACCTACATTATCTACCCAATAATTAACTGTAAGTTCATTGTTTAGGGATCTTAATTACTACTTCAGAATTCTTTTATCTAAACTATACAACATAATTTGATGACAAGAGTGATATTTTATTATATTCACATATCCTACCCACACTCAAGGACAAAATCATATAGGATATATACACCAGGAAGCTGATGTTTGACTTGTCACTGAGCTCAGGGCCAATTTGTTTCATAGCCTCTCAAAGAAGACACCTTTCTTAATTCCCCTACTTATTTATTAGGTTGTCAGAGAAGTCATGTATTTCTCTGTGGTTTTCTATGCAAAAATGCACTATGGCTTTTCCAACGACCCAATATTGAAAAAAGCATATGTACATTTGCTCAAATCAGAAAATGTGTATCGGGTGTGTTGGCTCCATTTTCTTAGAGAGTTACATCTTTAGTCTTGGTTACAGGAAGGCCTAATTGGAATAGTAAAATTTGTGCAAGTTCTAGAATGTAAAATAATGTTTCAACTTCTCTGTGTCTGAGGTAGGTTAAAACTCACCCTTTTTACACTTACTAGGATTTTGTTAATATAAGTAGAGATACAAGTTAATTAGGAAGCAATTCTCTGGTGGATAACATCCTTCCTTTCTAGAAGTTTCACCTTTTAAGAAGTCCCACCTCTTGGGCCATAACATTGGAAGTAAGAATTTTCAGTAGATATAGTAGTAAAACTTCAGTGATTTAGACTTTTTAATATGTTATAACGTTTTATGTACCAAATTTAAATAAAGTTTTGTTTTTTAATCAATGAAACAGTTCAGGTCTCTGATCATTTCTGTACATGTTCAATTCATACTCTCTAAAGAGAACAGTTTTTTGGGGGGATGAAATGAGATTCATGTTTCAACAATTAAAAATATTTGGGGAAATGTAAAAATCAAATGTAAAAATCAAGTGTAAAAAAATCAATTTACAACTGGGAATAATGTTATCTGAGTCTTTTTAAAGATAGCATTGATTTTTAATCATCTGGGAATCCAAATAGACTGTCTTATTTTATAGTCTTCAGTGAGTGCTCAGGCCTTGTTCTCAAGAGTCCTGGGTTTAGGTGAACCTACTTCCATGATCATCTTTATCCTTTATACTCAAAGTGTGTTGTGGGCACAAAAATCACCCCAAAGCTTGTTATATATGGAAGACCTCTGGCTCATCTCAGGCCTACTAATCATTTCTAAAATTTAGAGGTATCCCCATGTGATACAGAGCATATTTAAAGTTGAGAAGCAATGACCCCCTAATGTTGATTGTTACTTCACTCCTTTGATATACTTTTTAAAATTTCTTTTTTTCTTCTTTCTTGAGAGACAGAAAGAAAGAGAGAAAAACATCAGCATGGTCTCAATGCCACCATCTACACCTGAGCTTCAGCCAGCCCCAGATCATAAGCGTGCATGTGCTCAGTATATTCAGGGTGGATAACAGACTTGAACTGGCAGCCTTCCCATGAGGTATTACCTCACAGTCCATCATATTTTACTGTCATGCAGCACTTCACTCCTTTGCAAAACTCAGACTACATCATTTGTAGAGTCTTGGTTCTGTGGATCTGCTATATCAAATTATTTGAAAAGCTTAAGAAAATACACATTCCAAGGCAAGACCTCTAGAGATCTCGATTTTCCCGTCTTCATGGCAAGACATAGAATATGTTATTTAGAACAGTTTCCTCGGATGATTCGGATGAGCAAACCAGTTTGAGGGATATTGACCTTGATGATGTCCATGGTCATCTCCACCTGAAAAATTATACAGTTTCATGGTTATGTGAACCAATAGTTACTTCAATATTCTTTTTATTAAGTGAAGTTTTAAAAAACTCTTTAAAAGATAATGTGTCCTTGATTAGAAATGAATCTATATAGTACCAATTTCCAAGGAAAAAAGTGGTAACTGAGCCAGGATTGTTTAGTTTTTGGAGCTCACAGGTTAAAGGAACGGTTGGAATTCATGGAATGAATCTATTAGGTTGTCAGGAAAGTTATGACAATATCAAAAGTTTCTATGCAAAAGTGTGTCATGACTGTTCGACTGCTTGGTGACAAGATCAGTATTGCGTTCTCACTCGCTGAAAGACTCAGATAGATATTCAAAGCATAAGGATGAAGAAAAATCTGGTTGGCTCTGTTTTCTGAAGGCTCTCAAATTAAGGACTGGCTGGGAGGGAAGGAAAACTCCTTATACCTCCTGCAATCATCTGTAACCTTAGAAGGAAAATTGACCAGAGATCTATTGTGTATATGCTGTTTTCTAGTCTTTGTGTGAGTCTATAATTCTTAAATTATATATAATAATTTATAGAAATCTTGACATATTTTTAGTCAATCTTTTAGAGTTTACGTAACTGGAAAGTTTTACCATACCGTTTAATAAGAAAACCTGTTGCTCTATCTAAATGAGGCTGACAGTGCACAACACTTGCATTCTCACTCCACTTTTCACAAAAATATATTTGTCAATTAGAAATACTATTATGATCCTATTCTGATTGTTTCTAGCATATTATTATAGGTAATCATGTGAACATACCAAAAAAATGCAAGAGAACTGCTACTTTTCAGGTACATCCCATGATTACAATTTATTGATTAAATATCAATACCCATGTTCTCTTCATGATTCTTATATTCATTAAAGTAGATAATATAGATTAGGAACATATAATTTCATCCTTATGAGAGTTAATAAACTGTTATGATTAAAGTATTTAAATTTTTTCTCTTGATTGTCTCATAATATGTGTAGAAATATGGCTTACAATGTTAAGTAGCTGTCTGTATGGTTATCATGTAATAGGCATTTTGAATGTGCCAGGTAATTTGCTATGCCCTTTATCCAATTGATTTTCCATTTAATCTTCATAATAGCAATATGAATAAGGCACTGTTATTTGTTAGTCCCAGGGTGGACAGAAAGAAATAAGTAGAAATATTACCTATCCAAAGACACCCAGCAAATTTAGATCTGATTCCAAAGCGACACTTACTGCACATTGGCAATTACATAGTGGTAAAAACAGAAACAGGTGCCACCTGGAGGAGTTCACTGCATTATAGGGGACACAACCCATTCGTAGTTCAGCGGGCCCACCCCAGTTTCAGTTTCTGCCCTCTATTAGGTCCTCAGAATATTCTGCATGAATGAGTAGGTGCACCATGCCTCAATGAGCACCAAGTCTGAGAGAGACGCTCTGGCCTCTACATGGCCTGGCTGGTCAAGATGACTTCTTTTATTCTTTAATAGATATTTATGATTATTTGATGATAGAAATTTCTTAACATTTACTTTTTGAAGAAAAATGATAGAACATGTACATATGTGTGTGTGTGTATATATATGCATATATATATTATTTAGTCATTCATACTGTATATCATTACAGCATGCAAAATGAATTTCTCCACCATGGATACGCTGTGTTTTAGTCCAGTTAAAGAAAATTTCATAAATGTCAACATCAACAGACAATTTTCTATTTTTGTGACCCTTAAATATTTTGTTTCTTTTTTTCCCTTTATTCCCTTCCTCTCACCCTCCCCCATTTTCCACCCTGTTTCTAGTTCATTTATATTGAGAACTTTAGATCCTTTTGTCTGTTAAATATTTAGTCTCATTTATCCTCTTATTTACTCTCTATCATCCACTCTCCACCACCCTCTCTCCTCTTTTCCAGTCTCTGATATTTACACTTATACTCTCTACTCTCATGTCTTCAGATCTTTCCATTTCTACCATAGAGTGCAGCTATTTGGTACATATGAGTGGGAACATAATGCATATCTTTCAAAATCTAACTCACTTTGCCTAACTCTAAATCCTCTATATTCATCCAGTTTGAATCAAACAATGGGGTCTCATGGTTTCTTATGGCTGAGTAATATTCCATACTATATATGTGCCAGATTTTCAATGCAGTCATCAGTTTTTGAACACATAGGTTGGTTCCATGTCTTAGCAATTGTGAATAATGCTGCAATAAACATGGATGTGTAAGTATCTTTCTGAGTACTTTCCTTTCTTTTGGGTAAATACCAAGGACTGGGATTAATGGGTCCTTGGTCATTTTATTTGCAGGTTTCCAAGAAGTTTCTATATTGTTTTTCCTAGAGGTGCTACCAATTTACACTCTCACAAACAGTGTAAGAGGGTCCGCTGTTCATCACAGCCTTGCCAGAATTTATAAGATTATCTTCTTAATTACATGCAAGTCCTCATAACACTCATGCATAACCTTTACTATGTTTCAGGATAATCAAGAAAATCCTCTATAAGTCTATATTCTTTGCGACTTCAAAGAATATAAGAATGTGTGCGTACATGTGCACACACACACACACCCCTAAATAACTTTTAGTTTAATATTTGCTCCATTTTGCAGAGGATCTAGATTTTGAAGCAACTCCATCATGTACTCAGTTATGACAAAGTCAGAGAATTCATGTTGAATCAAACTCAGTCCTTTTTTAGATTGCCTCTATTGTGTTCAATAATAATTTATTCCCACATCAAATGGTCATCTGTGCCAAGGGCTGAACTTGAAAGTGAGCCAGACAAATTAGAGACATCCTAAGGAGGGTGATCAGGGTAGGAAGAAGCTCCAAAATGTTAGAGGGTAAATGACTGAAGGGAATAGAGAACTCAGGCAGAACATAAGCATTAATTTTAACTGTTAATAAGTCTCACTGAGTACTTCAAGGATTGAAACCTGGTTCAAAGGCTGGCCCAGAAGCCTCATGGTTAAAAAAAAGCCCAATGTAGTACCAGCAGATGGCATAATGGTTAGCTTGCTGTACTCTCATATATTTGACCATGGTTTGAGTTCTGGATCCAGCAGCTTAAAACTCACGACGGGCACATGCGCATGCATGCCAGCCAAAAATCTCCAGAGGGGAATGGAGGAGAAGGGATTGCATAGTCGTCATTCTCCCTGGAAGTATTGGGCGGTGGGAGGGGTAGTGATTTCTTGCTTTCTTTATCTCTGGTAAATCTTAAAAAGAAAGAAAGAAAGAAAGAAAGAAAGAAAGAAAGAAAGAAAGAAAGAAAAGCTGATCCCTTGGGGCCTGGCATAATGGCTAAGGGGCTGGACACCCACATGGCCAAGTGTGGCCATCCCCACTGGGGGATGATTTCTCACATTCTGTCTCCCTGGTGAGTACATGTATACTATAGCCAAAAAAATCTCTGAAGAAGAGAAGAGAAAAAAACAAAAAAAAAACAAACAAACAAACAAAAAAAAAAACAGAAAAACCCTATCCTACATGGCTGACCACTGTTCCAAATCTGTTCCTGGTGGAGTGAAAGATACACCAAGTATGTGTGTTTGTCCCCCAAATCCTATCAGGATAGAGAATTGAAGCAAAAGTGATTGTTGTGTGACCACGCCTCATTAGAAGGATGCTTTCTCCTTCTCCCTCTCTCCCTGTAACTCTCTATCTCTCACAAGCACACATAGCCTTAAACAAGAAGAAAAAAAAAGGAAAGAAAAAAAAACAAACTTGGTCCAGAAGTTTCAAAGAGACATTTTCAGGTAGATGCCACATTTTTTGATCATTCTACATTTCAAGGTAATATATTTTTCTGTCATTATGGGTGTTCAGCAAAAGACGAAGTGAAATATTATAAATGCAAGATAGCTTTTTGGACAACATAACATTGTAAGTACATCCTAATCAGATTTTAACAATTTGTCTGTGTGAATGGCAAGATATCTGAATACCTTAAATTTAGCATTCTTATGTAAAACATGGTGCTATTGGAATAAAATATAGGCCAATTCAGAATTTCAATTTATATATTTTATTGAAACACAAAAGGTGGGGGCTGGGCTTCCACATGGCAGACTGTGGTTTGAGTCCCGGACCTGGTGGCTTTCATTCTCTTCTCTTTCTCTCTCTTTCTTTCTCCCTCCCCCTCTCTCCCCTTCCCCTCTATGGTCAAATTAAAATAAATAAAGTTAAATAAAATAATTAAATCAAATGTGAAGTAAGTATAATAAATGTTAGTGGCCTTATTTATTATATATAGCTTTAACTAGATATTTTATTTATTTAGTATTTATTTATTTTTTTTATTTGCTTGAGGGTATATGTAATCTCTTTCTCCAGAAAGAGAGAAAGCACCCACTAATGGGCCATGGCCATGCAGCAATACCCTTCCTCTATTTCTCCATCTGCTCAGGATAGGAGGAATGCATATATAGAACCTGGTGATTTTCAAGTCATCAGCCCGAGATTTTAAACTATAGTTGGCCAAGTGAGTGCTGATTCACAGTGCTTAACCTCTTAAAAAAAAAAAAAAGATTATATAGTAAAAATACAATTTGGAAGGTAGTCCACTTTTTTCATTCAATCTGTTGTACCTGTTACTAGTACTAAATTGAGTTACTGTATCTATTTTGTGGAAATGATGTTTCTATAGTTTTATGTGAAATATTAATTAAAATATGGACATAAATTCTATTATTCTCTTCTAATCATATGATTTTAAATTTAATTTGATTACTTAAAATTTCTTAAAGTGTCTACTTATTACAATTTCAAATGTATTAGCATAGAACTATATATTGGTTTTTCTTTTCTAAAAAGTTTTCCTTTATATCTTTGTTGTACTTTATTTTTTACAGCTAGTGTTTAAATTTAGTAATTATAACTTATATTTTTCTAATTAATGTATATGTACATATACTTATATTTTTTTTTCCTTTTTTGAAAACATTGTATTGAAGTCAGTATGGAAAGGGTATGTAACATGCACTTATAGAGCCTGGTAATTTTCAGTTCACCAGAGCTGGAATATGATTCTAACTCTATGAAATTATTTTTTTTCTTTAATTTTTTATTTCAATTTGTTTTATACATTCAATCACATGTTACTTAGCTTACAAAGTGAATATTCCATGTGTGCATTTCCCACTAGTGCAGTTGACAATACTATAAAGTTATCTTCAATAGATAATAACTCATTTCTTTGTCCCATGAATGCCTTGCCTCTCTGTTTTTCTCTTTAATGTCCTTCCTCAGACTCTACTCCTTCACCCACCCTCTTTCCACAATGTATCTGGTACTCACAACCATTTAGTCCACACTCTGTGGCCGAAACTAGATGACTATATGACATTCTTGAAAAGGTTAACCTATGGAGACAGTAAAAGATCAGTTGTGGGCCAGCCAGTGGCAGTGGTTAAGGTGCTGGATCCCACACAATCATTTGATATTTCAAGCACATACCTGGTGGCTTGAAGATCACATTGGTACAGGTGTATGTGTGCCTCAAGTCCCAATAGGAGAGTGGGAGTGAAGGGATTGTGGTGTGGTCATACTTCCTGGAGGGAAAGAAAGAGGGATGATTTCTCACTTGCCTCCCACCCCTACCTGTGAGCATTTGCATTCTACGAAAAAAAAAAAAAATCAGAGGTTATTAGATGTTAGAGTGGACTGCAAAGGATTTTTAGGGTAGTGAAACTACTTTGGATAATATTATAGTTGTGGATACTTGTCATGACACATTTGTCCAAATCCATGGAATTACAACAACAAAAGTGAATCCTAATGTAAACCGTTGATTTTGAGTGATAGTGTAGAATGTTATATTAAGGGAAATTTCATGTATGAGGACCGACATCATATGGCAAATCACTGCATCCTCAATTTTCCTGTGAACCCAAAACTTCTTTCCAATAAGTGAAGTCTTTTAAAAGTTGTGTTAAATATAATTAATTTAAAATGCAACACAGGTATGAGTTGATATATATTTGCCTATAAATATGTTTTCAGTATGATTCTATATATATATTTTTTTATTTAACTTTTATTTATTATTACATCATTATTATTTTTACTTTGATCAGAGAGAGACAGAGAGAGAGGAAGTGAGAAAGCAAGCCACCAGGTCCGAGACTTGAACCGCGGTCGGCCATGTGGGAGTTTTAAACCACGCCACTTGCCAGCCCCATGATTCTATATTTTTAAGGAGTTTTTAAAACATTTCTTTCATTAGAGCAGGAGACAGAGTGAAAGGAAGAAAGACAAAGAGAGAGAGAGACAGAGACAGGCACACCCCACAGGCTCTCCACACTGCAATTCTAGCCTTACCTAAGCCAGCCTGGATCACTGACACATCTGCACCAACCCAGAGAGAGAACGGGAGACATGGATCTAACACCTCTCCACATGGCCTGAGACCCATGAAGCATCTTGTCACCACTGCACCACTATGGCTAGAGTGATTTCATATTTTTCATTAACAATTTTGGTTTTAATATTTCCAAATAATTGTCTGAAATGAAATTGTAATTCTCTGACCTATGAATTAAGGAGTATTTTTTATTAACATATCTAAATGGCCATAACCATTACTTTGTTTTGTTATTGATTTGAACATTATAGACTGTTCAAATATTATGACTTAAGTTACAGACATTGTTGCCCATGGCTGAACACACACACACACACACACACACACACACACACATATATATATGTATTTAAATAAAAATTTTATGGAGAGATCTTTGCCATAGGGCACATGCACTTGTCACAGAGACAGAGAGACAGAAAGCGAGAAATCCCCCCGGGGAGATGGACATGCTGCAATCCCTTCTCCTCCAGTCTCCTCTCGGGACCTTGGGCATGCATGCACATGCACCTGGTGTGAGTTTTTTTTGTTTTTTTTTTTTTTTTTTTCTTTTTTTGGAGAGGTTTTTGCTATAGGGCACGTGCGCTCGCCAGACAGACAGAGAGAGACAGATAGATAGAAAGCGAGAAATCACCCCCCAGGGGGGATGGCCACGCCGCAATCCCTTCTCCTCCATTCTCCTCTCGGGATCTTGGGCACGCACGCACATGCGCCTGGCGTGAGTTTAAGCCGCAGGGTCCGAGACTCGAACCGCGGTCGACTATGTGGGAGTCCAGCGACATAACCATTACGCTAACTGCTGGTCCCCACCTGGTGTGAATTTTAAGCCACCGAGTCAGGACAGGACTCAAGCCATGATTGACTAAATGGGAGTCAGTGATGTAAGCATTACACCACCTGCTGGTCCTGCACAATTATATTTTTTAAAAGGTTGCAAGGGATCTGGGATCACCAGGTGGTGAGTGGTTAAAGTAGCTGGATTCCCACATGGCAGACTGTTGTTTCAGTCCTGGACCCAATGTTTTGTGTACTTAAAATCCTGGGAGAGGGACCAGCTGTTGGCATAATGGCTATGTCACTGGACTTCCATAGTCAACTGTGGTTCAAGTCCCCGACCTGGTGTCTTAAACTCATGCCAGGCGCGTATACACGCGTGCTCAAGATTCTGAGGGAGAATGAAGCAGAAGGGATTGCAGTATGGCCATTCCCCCTGGGGGGGGGGAGGATGATTTCTCGCTTTCTATGTATCTTTCTCTCTCTGCCTTTCTGGCAAGTGCACATGCCCTATAGCAAAAACTCTCAAAAAAAAAAAAAAAAATCCCAAGAGAATGGAGGAGAAGAGATTGGTGTGGCTATATATCCTCCCTTGGGAGTGCTTTCTCACTTTCCTCTCTCTCTACTCTCTAGCAAATGCATGTGCCCTATAGCAAAAACAAACAAACAAAACATTACAAACAAACAAAAAATTATAAATAATCAAAACTGGGTTATAGACATATTTTGGAGAAGAGAAAAATACCAAGCCATGCATCCATTTCCTACCTTTATACTAATTAAATGTTTTATTTATTTATTTGTTAATTCATTTGTATGTTTGTTTTAGAGAGAGATTTTTACTTTAGGATGCATGCACTCACTGACAAAGAGAGACAGAGAGACAGAAAAGGAGGTCATCCCCAGGAGGGATGGCCAAGCCACAATCCCTTCTCTTCCATTCTCCTCTTGGGATCATGGGCACACACATGCCTGGCGTGAGTTTTAAGTCACCAGGTCCAGGATGTGAACCATGGTTGACTGTGTGGGAGCCCAGCAACATAAACATTGTGCCATCTGCTGGCCCCTGACGCTTTATTTTATAACCTTAACTGATGAAACTGATATTAAATACTCCTATGAAACTATATAAAATGGATAATTTGTTAATTTAGGTTAATATGTGGTGTGTGTTGGAATAACAACATAGAACATATCTTTAGAGATCCTTAGGGCCATTGTCTTTAGTTGCTGATGTACAAACTTGGATTTGAAATAATTTAAACCACTTGACTTATACCACATAGGAAGTTATTGGAGAAAGTGAGGTGGGACACTAGTCCTATAACCAACACTTGGGGATCTTTGCTGTCAAAATGGAATTTTGGAAGAGCATCTCATCACTGATCATAAAAATTATATGGAACTTAAAATAAGACACAATGTACTTTCCAAATTCAGAGAGAACTCATTGTTTTTTATGCCCACAAAATATTTCCTTTTGTACTTCAGTAGGAAGAACATTGGGAGAAATTTTTCATCCTCTAAACTGTCTCCTTGAATTCTTGGCCATCATTTTTACTTCTTAGAATTTATTCTTTGGGTTTAAATATAGGTCTTTTATCTTATAATCTTTTAGTGCAAATGACAGGAGTTTTATCATATCTTTCCCAAGAGAAAGGAAAAAAAAAAAAACTGTAAAAGTGTGGAAAGAATGCTATCATAAATGAGATACTATGAAGAAAGCTACTATTAGTTATAAATAGTCCTGGGTATAGGATATGTTCTAGAATCAAAGATCTAGTGCAGATTTGTACTTGTAAAGCATACTGTATATTGTCCTCACTGATGCACTATCTTAATGAGCATTTAACTGGAACTTCTATGTTTCCCTCTGCTGGAAATTGTCTTTAGACCCACCCTCAGTGGACTTCTGTTTTCCATGTTCAATAGCTCTACCACAGCCTATCAGGTTGCAAAGTAATGTAGAATGAGATTTATTCTTGGGGTTAAGCACTGTGCATTGGGAGTTGAATTCCACATGGCCAACCGTGATTTGAATCTTGACCCTGGCAGCTTAAATGAAAACATTCTAGGCATGTGTCCATTCATGCTCAAAATCCTAACATAAAGGAGGAATGTAGGAAAAAGAATTGCAGTTTGACTACACCCCCACTGGAGGGTACTTTCTCTGTCTCTCTCATGAATGTAAATGCTCTCTGGTGAGAAGAAACAGAAAATATTTATCCTCAAATGTAGTGCATCCTATTCTCAATTTCTTATTCTTATTTAATATTCTCCTAACTGATCAATACATTTTGATGTCTAAGTTCTCAAAAATCAATACTTGCTTCTTAACATTTTTGAGGGGACTTTAAAAAGTTTGTGAAAAAAATAGAATTAAACTATGAATTTTAGTGTAACAAAATTTGAAATCCATCCACAGTTTGTTTTGTATTATGCATTTTTCATGAGATTTTTGAAGAGATAGGTTAATTGATATTCCTGGGCTTTATAGTAAGTAATTCATCAAGATCTATTTAAGAAAGCTAGAACTGTGATTCACTATTGCACATTTACCAGTGAACAGTATTTCTTCGTAAAGAAAATACAACATTTTGCATATGAGGGCTTCTACATCAAGGAACATTTCTCAGGATTCCAACTTGATATGATTTACACAGCTGACCAGAGTTATTCTGAAATTTATTTAGATGTTATGTTTCTTAAATCATTAATTTCTTCATTTTTTTCTGTGTTATCTTTTAAACCACTTTTTAAAGGTATGATTGCCAATTCAGACACTGTACATATTTAATGTGTATACCCTGATGTGTTGGGACCAACATCATAATCTGTGCCATAGACATATTCATCATTGCTAAACTCTTTAACCTATATATGCACACGTGTGTGTGTATATAAACATAAAAGCTTTGAGTATATGTGAGAAAAGTGAATGATTCTCTCAATTGTTAGAAGTAGAGAGCTCTCATGAAGGTAGTGACAGAAATTTATCTTCTATGGCTTATAATTGAATCTTTGGATATATTCTTCAAAGTTCTGGCAATAGAAAGAACAACAGAAAGACCCTGCAATCCCAGGGATAGAAGGTAGGAGCTGCCATCCCATGTGTACTGACACCATTCTGCTCTTCATACACCCAGAACAATCAGGCAAGCCCAAGCCAAGACTTTTGGTTCGAGCTTATCAGCAGGGACCCCTGCCCAGCCTACTGTGGGGGAGAAGGTGCACAAGCACTTCATGCAAAGTATTCTACCACCTTACATTATACCTGTCAGCTCAACCTCCATCCACAATGGGTGCAGTTAGGTCTGGGTATATAAGAACCAAATACCTGAAAATAGGATATTCTGGAGGAATTCTTCCCCCTGACTCCCTTAGCATAAAAAGGAGAGAAATTCCTCTCTAAAAATCTGAACCACATAATATTACTGTGGATTCCACACTCCTACTCACAGTGGAGGAGGGGAGTTGGCTGAGAGCTTATGCATATCATGGAAAACTTCAGGAGCACACAGCTACAGAAACATACTCCAAAGAAATAGTAGGAAGAAGTGAGTACACCACCAGATGATTAAAAATCAAAGTATAACTCCAAGAAGTAGGAGAAAATCAGGAAATACTTCCCCCTTAAAGGATCATAATTACTCATTAACAATGGATGAAACATAAGAGATCACAGAAATGTCAGAAAAAGAGTTCAGAATATTCATTGTAACAATACTCAATGAGATGCAAGAGAAAACAGAGAACCAATTCTAGGAGATGAAAAAAATCATTCCATGACTTGAAGGAGAAACTCCATAAAGAGATACACACTCAAAAAGAATCAAACAGAATTTTTGGAGATAAAGAATATGATGAAGGAAGTAAAAACTTCCCTTGATAATATCAACAGCAGATTAGACCTTTCAGAAGAATGAATCTCTGACCTTGAAGATCAAACCTTCAATTTAGTCTAAGCAACTGAAAAGAATAGAATAACAATGATTAAAAATTAGGGCATGGGACCAGCAGTTAGCATAATGACTATGCCGCTGGACTTCCACATAGTCGACCACAGTTCAAGTCTTCGATCCAGCGGCTTAAACTCACGTCCAGCGTGTGTGCGTGTGTACCCAAGATTCCAAGAGGAGAATGGAGTAGAAGGGATTGTGGCATGGCCATCCCCCCTGGGGGGTGATTTCTCGCTTTCTATCTCTCTGTCTGTCTCTGTCTTTCTGGCGAGCACATGCACACTATAGTGAAAACCTCTCCCCCCCCCAAAAAAAATTACAGCAATACATGGGAAATCCTAGACACCACTAAACTACTGAAATCTGCATAATAGTTATTCCAGTAGGTGAAGAGACAGAGGCATAGAAAACATCTATCATAATATATTAGCTGAAAACTTTCCAAATTTAGAGAGACATGTTCATATCCAAACCCAGGAGATGCATAGGACACCAAACAGATATAACACAAAAAAGCTCTCCAAGGTATATCATGGCCAAATTGGTAAAAATCAAAGAAAAAGAGAAAATTTTAAACATGGCAAGAGAGAAGTGCCAAATTACTTACCAAGTTTACCCCACTAGACTAACATTAGATCTCTCAGCTGAAACAATACAAACGAGGAAAGAATGGGAAGAAATAATTAAAAATCTGAAAGAAAGCAATTTCAGCCAAAAGTATTATACCCAGCAAGATTATTCATTATATGGGAAGGAGAAATAAAATAATTCCCAGTTAAACAAATGCTGAAATAATTCACCAAAACGAAGCTGACTTTTCAGGAAAGACTCAAGGGACTACTACATCAGGAGAGCTAAAAGGAGAGAAATATAAATAAGAGAACATAAAACACCATTAAAAAATTTTAAAAAAAGATAAGTCTACAAATATTGAAAATAACCGAATGTCAGGACTAAATGCAACTATTTTATTTACAAGCAGAAAGTAGAAATCCACTAATTTGACAGACAGCTGTCACTATAGATTGAAATTTATATATTATAACTACTACTCATTGTATAAAACTAGACAATAGATGAAATGTTCAAAATGTTATAGCTGGGTCTTTCTTTGGAATGAATTTTAAAAAAAGACTAAAATCAAGAACTTTGCAAAGGCCTATAAATCACCAAATCACTGACTTTACCATGTCTTGGCTTTTAAACATTTCTTTTCAATTTTGTCTTGATTTTCTTTTTTACAAAAACTTCTTTCTTTTTGCACATTATATGTGTAAAAGTGCTATTTTGCTCTTTCTCTTAATGAGTTTTCCTATATACAATTTTACCTATCTCTAACTGGACCAACAATTGATGCCAGCAGATTTTTTTTTTTCAGATTTTAAATTCTTATCTTCTACAGTCCTCTACATGGAAATTACAAATTCTGCTTCCATTTGCTATGTTAAGATTATCTTCGTTAATTTATGAGATCATTTGTTGCCTGATTTTTAATCAATATGTTTTTCTTTAGAACTGTACCTCACAATAAAGAATGTCATAGGCAATTCAATACATATTTGCAGAATAACTGTTGGAGCAGATTTTTCTTTTTTTAGAGAGAGTTTTGCTATAGGGAATGTGAGCTCACTGGAGAGACAGAGAGAGACAGAAAGTGAAAATCACCCCCCAGGGAGAATGACCACACCACAATCCCTTCTCCATTTTCCTCTTGGGATTTGGGGCAGGCATGCAAATATGCCTGGTGTGAATTCTAAGCTGCCAGGTCCACGTGTCAAACCATGGTTGACTATGTGGGAATCCAATGACATAATCATTATGCCATCTGCTGGTCCTGGAGCAGGTTTTGATTATTTACAATATAATATAAGGTTTAGTATTTAAGATAGTAAATATTTTTATATCCTTGATTTGTTTATTACATATTACCATATATATGCTTTTAAAGCCTATTCTGTACCCTAAAAAGGTGAGTAATTATTATATGTAAATCAAAAATTAGAATAAATATTTTAAGTAGAAATATAAAATAAAATATGTAGAAAATGAAGTTCAAGTAATACATCAAATATTTGAATGCATGGTTCTGAATCTACATAATTCAATTGGGAGACCAGATATTAGGAAGTAAAATAAGAAAAAGATAAAAGTACTACTAGGATGTCCAATACTTGTAGAAAGATTTGAAATAAAGTTATACAATTCTGTCTATTGATGGTTTGAGTATTTTTTTTTTTAAGAAAGATTTTTGCTATAGGGCACATGAACTCGGTGGATAGACAGAGGGCAATGGAGAAACAGAAGGTGAGAAATTATCCCCTGGGGTGGGGAGTAACCATGCCACAATCCCTTCTCCATTCTCTTCTCAGGATTTTGGGCATCCAGGTATATGCACCTCATGTGAGTTTCAAGCCTCCAGGTCCGAGACTCAAACTGCAGTCAGTCATGTGGGAATCCAGCACCTCACACACTACAGCACCTGCTGACCCTAATGGTTTGAATATTTACCCTACGTTGTCATTTTTTCTTCAGTTTACTCCTAAAATTGTAATGGGTTGATGTGATTCAATGAATCTTGAACTGAACCTGAGAATCTGCATTTTTAACAATCTCACTAGATACAGTAGCAGCAGAAGCAATTTGGATCTGGTTAGTGGTTCTCAACTCATTTATATGCTTGTTGTAAGTAGGCACTTTTTATGTTTATGTTTAGTTATTTTTTTAAAGTAGAGTCTCATATTACAAACCTTCTGACCCAGCCTCCTGAGTATCTGTGACCACAGGTATGGACCAGTACATCTATCTCTTTCAGATAAGGCCTGGGCTGGGTGGCCCAGTCTAACCTCAAGGTCACATTTCTCCTACCTCAGCCATGGGGGTGGCTGGAATTACAGGCATATACCACATGCCTGGCCTTTAGGTTGAAATGGAATTTGAATCTGAATCTCCCATGTATTACCAGTTGGAGGAGCATGCGTCACCTCAATTTGGCTGCTATAATTGGAGACCTTTTAAAAGCACATCTGGAATCTGAGATAGCCGATTCTGAATTTAGGTATTTTTTTTATTTCTTATTTTCATAGTAGAGACTACATGCACAAGAAAGAAAGAAGTATTCTAGATAGGGGTTGTCATGCCACAATCCCCTTTCCTTAGGCCCCCCCAGCTCCTCTGAATCCTGGGTGCCAATGTGTTTATGTCTAGTCTGTTTTCAGACAAACTTGAGATCCAAAGCTGCAGTTGCCAAGTTGCTTTCAGTGTTATAGTCTAATATGCTACAGACTGAGCTACCTAGGTTGGGTCTTGTATTATCTTAAAGGGCCTGGGGAGATATTAACTGTTTATCAGGGTTGGAAATGACTAGCATTTAAATTTCAACCATTCTTTTGGAGAGGTTTTTGCTATATGGTGCTTGCGCTCTCCAGAGAGACAGAGAGAGACAGACAGAAAGACAGAAAACGAGAAATCACCCCCTAGGTGGGATGGCCATGCTGCAGTCCCTTCTCCATTCTCTTCTCAAGATCTTGGGCACGCATGCACACATGCCTGGCATGAGTTTAAACCACCAGTTCTTGGACTCAAACCGTGGTTGGCTACATGGGAGTTCAGGGACACAGCTATTATGCCAACTGCTGTTCCCAATTTCAGCCATTCTTCAAAACTCCAGCTAGGTTTTCCCCCCACAGTTCTCTCCTTGATAAACTCTTCCCTATCAATTCCATTCTTCACTTTTCTCTCCTTTCCTGATCATCTTTTAGACAAATCATGAAACATACTTTATTTTTATAAATGCCTTACATATTTCAACATGTTAGCCTTGTGTCTCTAATGAAACACTCCTTCTCTGAATGGAAGTACTCTGTTACCTGTGCAGTAAACACAGAGTATATTGTTTTTTACTTGAACAGATTTAGTTCAAATGTGTAACTTTGCAAGAAACAAACTTCTCAATTAGTAGTAACTAATATTTGAAAAATATTTAGTTCAGAAAATGCTTTTGTAGATTCTCATTTTTAAGAGCAAGCTTGTACATTACTTTAGTAAACAAAGTGAACAGGATTGTTTTTAAAAATTTATTTTAATGACAAGGTTTCACTATGGTGGGATTCTCCTGCCTGAGTCTTCCAGCTGGTATTACAGATGCATGACACATGAGTATGCTCAGTATGTATGTATGTATGTATGTATTTAGAGATTTTTGGTATAGGACATGTGTGCTCTCCGGAGAGACAGAGTCAGAAATCAAGAAATCACTCCCCAGAAGGGATTGCTATGTTGTAATCCCTTTGTCCTCCATTCTCCACTTGGGACTTTGTGCAATCATGCACACATGTCTGGCATGTTTTAAGCTGCAGGGATCGGATACTTGAACAATCATCGAGTATGTGGGAGTCCAGCAATGTGACCATTATGTTATCTACTGGTCCCTACCCAGCTCTTTTTTAGACAAGGTCTCACCATGTCATCCTGGGCTGCCTCAGGCTTAAATCTTCTGACCTCCCTCTCCCAACTTGCTGGGATAACAGATAAACTATATACTCAGATGGTTTTATTGTGCCTTACACAAAGAGAAACTACACAGAATGTATACCATGGAGTTGGGTAATAGAGTCTTTGCTGCACTGTTAAGGGATGCATGTTTCAGAACATTTCTGTGCTTAATTAGTCAACAAAAAGATCTAGAGTATATATGCTATACTGTAATGGGGATTTATGACTGGACGATTAAGTGTTTTATTTCTTTTCTGAAATGATGTGAACTTATTTTTCTTCTTTTGGAGAGGTTTTTGCTATAGGGCTCATGCACTCGCCAGACAGACAGAGAGAGAGACAGAGAGCTAGAAAGTGAGAAATCACCCCCCAGGGGGCATGGCCACACTGCAATCTCTTCTCCTCCATTCTCCTCTCGGGATCTTGGACACACATGCACATGCACCCGGCATGAGTTTAAGCCACTGGATCCGGGACTCGAACCACAGTCGACTACATGGGAGTCCAGCGACATAGCCATTATACTAACTGCTGGTCCCTGAACTTATTTTTCTAAACACTATGCTAAATAAACTTTAATTTTAGACATAAAAACAAAAAAGAACACTGTTGTGTCTGACCTTTAGGTTAGGTCAAGAATAAAACCAAGACCTTGAATGTGGTCTCCGCCCATGGAGATAGCATCTTAGCAAATTGAGACACCTCAGTTGGGCCAAGAAGTGGAAATTTTCACTTTCAACAAGGGCAGTAAATGGCTAGAGACAATATCAAATATTGGTTCTTTAATTTTAAACATCGTGTGTGTGTGTGTGTGTGTGTGTGTGTCTGTCTGTCTGTCTGTAAGTGTGTATCCTATTATGCTTTACCTTCCCTTTATTGAATCATTTTAAAAAAATACTGGGTATACTCTATATTCCCTTAGCAACCAGGTAACTTTTACATACATTGACTTATTTAAAATTGACAATAACCTGTAATTAACTTGATAAGCCAACTTGAGACAAATAATTTTTTTGAATTAGTCAATCTGGATATTAGAACAGGAAAAGGGTTATGCCTGATACTCTAAGGTCTAGATTGTAGAACATGATTTTTAAAACATCAATGTAAATGTTAGATAAAATAGTATCTTCCCAAATTTAACTTTTAACTCTGCATCACTCATCAGCAATAACATAAATTCGTATAGGAATTCATATACTCCAGGATTCAAATTAAGTGCTTTGCCTGTTTAAGACATTTGACTACTCACAAGAGTCTTAAGTGGGAACTATGACTTTTGTCAGAGGAGAAAGTAAATAGCAAACTTGCTAAGTAACTTTCCCAAGGTCGTTCTTTTTTTTTTTTTTTTTTGGAGAGGTTTTTGCTATAGGGCAAGTGCGCTCGCCAGACAGACAGAGAGAGACCCGAGAGACAGAAAACGAGAAATCACCCCCCCGGGGGGATGGCCACGCCACAATCCCTTCTCCTCTGTTCTCCTCTTGGGATCTTGGACATGCACACACATGCGCCCGGCATGAATTTTAAGCTACTGGGTCCGGGACACGAACCGCGGTCGACTACATGGGAGCCCAGCGACATAGCCATTACGCTAACTGCTAGTCATTCTTTAATGGCAAAGCTGGGATTGAAACTCAGTCTCCTAAATTTATTATCTAAACCACAGGTGGGCATAATTTTGTAAAGTTTTAGTAAAACACAGCTGTACCATTCAATGAAATACTGTCTTCAGTTCTTTTCCTCACTACTAGGAAATGAGTTGAACCTATTATATGTGAATGAATTACAAAATATTTACTATCAGACCCTTTACCAAAAATGTTTGTGGATGGCTACTTTTAAATTTTAAATTTTACTGTGCTGTAATTTCTGTCCAATTTGTTAATCTACGCATCTGAAACACGTGTTTATATATCATCCTGTTTCACTCATAGGGCATTTACCTAATTTGTTCAAATATTATATTAAAAAGCATAAGTTTTTGTTTGTTTGTTTTAGAGAGATTTTTGGTATAGGGCACGTGCACTTGCCAGAAAGATAGAAAGTGAGAAATCGCGCCCCCAGGGAGGATGGCCATGCTGCAATTCATTCTCCTTCATTCTCCTCTTGGGATTTTGGGCATGTACATATACTCACCCTGCATGAGTAATAAGCCACCAGATCCAGAATTCAAACCATGATCAACTACATGGGAGTCCAGCAATGTAACCATTATGCCATCTGCTGGTCTCAAGAAGCATAAGTTTGAATGCTGATTTTATTCTGTATTTCACGCATTTTTACAACCTTTATCTTAATTAAGTCCATGATCGCTGTATGAAATAGGAAGGGCAATGAATATTTTCCTCATTACACAGATTAAAAAAAATTCAAGATAAATGCTTATCTCACAGTCCTTACCATGCAAACCTCTGAATTTTCAATCTACACCACCATAATGTCAAGAGGCTAATGTTATTTCAGTATATTACTTAGTTTTACAGTGGCTTTAGAAAACATTTTTATTTAGCTAATACTTATTTAGAGCATGCCAAGTACCATGTACTCTTATAGACATTTTATAAATGTTAATTCACTTTGTCCTCATAACAAACCTGTGAGCTTAGTACAACAGTACAATAATGAGTGTCATTTAACATGTGGCATGACCAGACCCCACTGATTTTGGGGGAAGGGATCCTCTTACTCTCTTTTTCTTTTTCACTGGAATACATACAGCTCTAGGTCATTTAAAAAAAAAAAAAAAAGTAATCCTTGAGGAGATGCTCTGGAACTATGTAAAGATTCTATTCTTCATTAAACTTGCAGCTATTAATGTTAGCATTCAACAGTTATTCTTGCCTAAATCCTTTGTTACTATGTTGTTGCAAAAGTGATTATTTTTCGGGAACCAGCAGTTAGCTTAATGGCTATGTCGCTGGACTCCCACGTAGTCGACCGTGGTTCGCGTCTCGGACCCGGTGGCTTACAACTCACGCCGGGCGCGTGTGCGTGCGTGCCCAAGATCCCGAGAGGAGAATGGAGGAGAAGGGATTGCGGCGTGACTATCCCCCCTGGGGGGTGATGTCTGCCCTATAGCGAAAAACCTCTCAAAAAAAAAAAAAAAGTGATTATTTTTCTTAACATCATTTCTACCCTAAAAAGGCACTTTTAATTTTTCTTTACTTCTTTTGTTCTTTTGTTTCTTTCTTTTCATGCTTTCTTCCCTTTTTACTTGTTTCCTCTTTTTCCTGTTTTCATTTTTCTTCCTTCCCTTTTTTTTTTTTTTTTTTTTTTGGAGAGGTTTTTGCTATAGGGCGCGTGCGCTCGCCAGACAGACAGAGAGAGACATAGAGACAGAAAGCGAGAAATCACCCCCTAGGGGGGATGGCCACGCCGCAATCCCTTCTCCTCCATTCTCCTCTTGGGATCTTGGGCACACACGCACATGCACCCGGCATGAGTTTTAAGCCACCCAGTCCGGGACGCGAACCGCAGTCGACTACGTGGAAGTCCAGTGACATAGCCATTATGCTAACTGCTGGTCCCCTTCCTTCTCTTCTTTCCTTCCTTCCTTTCTCCTTCCCTTCTCTCTTGCTTTCAGGTTAATTTATGAATTTCATGAAATCATATTTAATTTAATATTTCTTAAACCTCTAGTATTATTTATTTTTATGCCCAAATTGATTGTCTTGGAGAATCAAATCTCTTTCAAGCTCTAGCTTTTGATTTTAAATGTATATATTTAAATACATTTTTAGTAAATAAATGTAAATATATAAATCTTTACTTTCTGGCATGAAATTCTGCTCCAGACTTCTTATATTTTTTCTGTTCCCTGATCTAGAATTAGTTATTTCTCCAAGAACCTCTAGCTTGCTTTCTTTTGTTTGTTTTTTGAGTGCAGAAGCCTGTCTAGAAACCAAACTCCGAGAGCAAGGAGGGGTTATTGATAATGGGCAGTATAACCTGTTAATTAAAATGAAAATTGCATTTACTCTTATATAAATTGCTATTGGCCAAGTAATTGGATACTATACTAATATGCTTCTTTGAAAAACTTGCATTCCATATTTTCTCTAGCACAAATAAAGAAAAATAATAGTGATGATTTTTAAAGGGCTACATGAGAAAATATCAATCAAATTCTGTAAACTTATATTTGTCTTTGACAGATTTCAATGCAGGTATTACTGATGTAGACACAGGAGTATTGCCTATACAATAAAGAACTATTCTCAAATGCACATTTTCATATCTTGTTTTAAGTGAATCAAGAGAAGTGCTTTTAGTTATTTCCTCTGAGAAAGAATATTGTCATCCAATATACTTCAACATCTAAAAATTACTTCCTGATAGAAAAAAAATGTCTTTCTATAATTGCCTTCATCATTTATTTTCTATTCTGAAAGTGTAAGGCTGTCTGGAATATTCACATCCTTCAAGTGCTCTAAGTCCATTCTCTTTGAGCACCTGCTGCCATTTTCTTGTATTAAGTTCTTTCCTGAAGACATTGTGCTGAAATATGTTACTAGATTATTGTACTATGACACAAAATTAACATATCTTGACTTACTGAGCCACAGTAGCATGCTCTACTAAGATGCTGTACTCCTTGGAATGAGATTACATGGGAAGCCTAGGTTGGACTTCTGGTCAACATGAAGTCTGGGTGTGGTGACTAGTATGAAACGAAAGTTATAGCTAGGAGGCTGAGGCAGAAGGATCATGATTGCAAGAACCCATTTAACAAATTCTACAAACTAACAAAAAACCATGTGTGGTATGTGTATATAACTCTAGAGATAGAAAAAAATTATAATTTTATTTCTGCTCTCATATGAATGACATTTATCCCATTTTATGATGTTCATTTTCTATAACAGTTTGGTCATTCCCAAGTCTTTTCTCTTGTATCCCAGCTTTAGCTGAAATTGGAAGTGATCATTTCACCATTTAGTAGAAGCATATTTTGTGAACTATTTTAAGTACATGGCTTTCTCTTCAATTTGTAATAATATAATTCATAGAAATAAAGAGTAAACCAGCCCAGAACAGCCCTTCTTCAAGAGACAGACAGACAGCTCCATGGCTCCTGTGATCTAGCCATTTTGGGAGAAAGGAAGATGTCCCACTGATCACTGGGCCTCCAGCATACAAAACCCGCATGAACAGCCCTTCTTCAAGAGACAGACAGACAGCTTCATGGCTCCTGCGATCTAGCCATTTTGGGAGAAAGGAAGATGTCTCACTGATCACTGGGCCTCCGGCATACAAAACACGCGTGGTAGGAAAACCCCCTTCAAGTCTCCTGTCTCTGTATTAGTCTTTGTCTCTCTCTACCTTGTCTCTGTCCTCTCTCTCTCTCTGTCATTTTTTTAATTTTTGCTTTTTAGAATTTTTTAAGGTGAGGCATTTCACAGGGCCCTTTGGCCCCTCCCAGCTAGCCCTTTATCTTGTTAATAATCCCCTCTCCTCCTCCCAGAACAGCCTTTCTTCAAGAGACAGACAGACAGCTCCATGGCTCCTGCTATAAAGCGTGCCATGCGGTTTTCTAATTTTTGAGTTTTATTGAAATTTTTTGAATATTAATTTTTCTTTTTTAGATTTATTTATAAGATTTTCTCTTCTTTTTCTCTGTTTCTTGTCTTGTTTTTTGCTGTTGTTGGTATTGTTTCCCTCTCTCTGCTTCATTTTCTACACATTCCTCGACCATCAGTTTGAACTTCCACGTTTGGGAAGAAACTGACCATCCACCAGATGACTAGAAATCGCTGCAGGACCACAAGAAATATGGGGAAGCAGGAAAATACCTCTCCCACAAGGGAAATGGATAGCTCCTCTTCATCCACACACAGTTCAATGGAAATCATGGAAATGTCTGATAAAGAATTCAGAACATTCATAATGGCAAAGCTAACAGAGATAGAAGAGAAGAGAGACAAAGAACTGCTGAAGAGGAAGGAGAAAGGAGTTGAAGAGTTCCACGAGGTGAGGAAATTCATGTAAGATCTAAAAGAGGAATTTCACACTTTACAAAAGAATCAGATAGAACTGTAAGAGATGAAAGCTAAAATACAAGAAGTCAAAATCTCCCTTGAAAGTAGATCATACAGAAAATAGAATCTCAAATGTAGAAGAGAAAATGACTGGCCTAGAAAAATCCACCATGAAGACTGAGAAAATGGCCCAAAAATTTGAGAATAATATGCGAGAAGTACTAGATACAATTAAATGTCCAAACATCCGGATAATAGGCAACCCAGAGGGTGAAGAGACTCATAAGGGCATTGATAATCTATTCCATGAAATCCTACAAGAAAACTTTCCAAACCTGGAGAGGCACTCAAAGATTCAGTCCCAAGAAATACAGAGGACCCCAAATAGAATCAACCCAAGAAGATCTTCTCCAAGACACATTATAGCCAGATTGACCAAAACCACAGACGAAGACAAGATACTAAGAGTGGTAAGAGAAAAAAGGCAAGTTACCTACAAAGGGTATCTCATCAGACTAAAGGCAGACCTCTCATGGGAAACAATGCGAGTGAGGAGAGAATGGGAAAATATATTCAAAGTATTAAGGGAAAAGCAATTTCAACCGAGAATTCTGTACCCAGCAAGGTTATCGTTCATTTGGGAAGAAAAGACACGAACTTTCCCAGATAAACAAAACCTGAAAGAATTTACCAGCACCAGACCAGATCTCCAAGAAGTTCTTAAGGGAGTGCTATGTCAGTAAAATTAAATGGAGACACACAGAAATAAGAGTTCAAAAACTAAGAAAATGGGCAACTTAATTGTAGGGACAATGTTTAGAGATGAATATTATATCCCAGAATTCAATCTGGAAGATCGAACCTTAACAGAAGAAAGATTAAGTACATGAGACTGAACTGATGAAACAACATTCTGTGACTTGACTGAATTATTGCTGCTTTTTTCCTAAGCTTTGTTTTCCGGTTTTAAAGGATTTTTGTCCTGTCTTGAGCTGTTGATAGGTGCATGTACCTACTATTTGAACAAAATACTAACCTGTTTCTAGGCTTTAAGTTTCAAGGAAATAGCATTACCAGTTCAAAACTACTCTTCTTGAAATTACTTGCTAAAAGTAGTTAGATTACTTATGATATTGTGTGATGATCAAAATGTTGGGGAAAAAGGAATGGAAGACAACTGTATATAGCAGAGATAGTGTAATAAGAGAGTGGGAAAGGGCAGAGGGTTAAACATGGAATAAAAAACATATATATACGTATACATATGTATGAAAGTAGAAATGGAATATTATTGATAATAACATGCATGATTAAGCCACTATGCAGTTTATTCTAGATGGGAAACCACATTTAGTACGTTGTGATGATGCTCAGGGAATGAATGTTAAGTAATTAAAAAAAAGTTGCAGGAGGAAAAAAAAGCGGTAAAACTGTTCGTATCGAAATTAAAAAAAAAAAATTCATATTTGATGACTGCAGTAAGCTATATAGCCCCAGCTGGGAACTACTTTATAATATGTTCCGCCTACTCACTGGGGTTTATGCCTAAAGTCAGACTTGGGTTCATGTATAGGTATATATCAGCTGTGCTTGCTATTGGATATATTTAGACTAATTAAGTTTATTAGCAAATCAATTATATGGGGGGGAAGGCATAGAAAGCAACCACGGATACCAGAGACAATGTGGGAGGAGGGTGGGACATGGCAGAGGGTGAGGGATAAGGAATCAAGGATGGCAAAACAAAAAACAAAGTATACAAGACATAAGAATTGGAAAATTATTTGCTGAAAACATGTATGTTGATGTGCTTGATTGAGCCAACACACAATGTATTTTGGATGGAAAAAAATTTTAGTATATTTGCAGTAAAAAATATGCAATATTAAAAAAAAAGAAAGAAAGAGTAAACCTAAGGAACTTTCAAGAAGAAACAATAAAAATTACCAATTTACACATAAGCTTATGTAGTATCTACAGATATAACCCCACTAATTTTTAATATGGGGGACTATTATTAAGGAATACAGATAAACTACAAAATTGATTAATAATTATGTTAGGCAAAATTCTCAGATGAGCCTCACGAATTTTGCCTCTGGGATTACTCCTGTGATTATTAGTTTCATGGCAAAATGTATATTGCACATGTAGTTATAATGACTAATCAGTTTACTTTAAAATAAGGAATTTGTCAGGAAGGGACTTATCAATTGCATGAATCCTTATAATTAGAGAGCTCTTGCTGGTTGGCTACAGAAGAATAAGTCTGAAATACTCAAAGTGTTAAGATAAATAAACAGAGAGATCCCGTTGTTGGCCTTGGAGGAATACACTTTGGTGTTTAAGAGGCCTTTGAGGACCACAGTGTAAACATTACAGCAATGTTTAGAGAACAGTGGCTTCTGGTTAATAGCTTACAAGGACATAGTGACCTTATTCCTACAACTGCAAGAAAAGATATCTTTCAACAATTTGAATGAACTTGGAATATTTTTTAAGAGAGATTTTTGCTATAGGGTGTGTGTGCTCTCTGGAGAGACAGAGAGAGACCGAAAGCAAATAATTCACCCCCAACCCCAAGAGGAGATGGCCACACCACCATGCCTTCTCCTCCATTTGCCTCTTGGGATTTTGGGCATGCACATACACACCCAAGAGCCCGGTGTGAGTTTCAAGCCACTGGGTCCAGGACTCAAATTACGGTCACCTATAATAATATAGGAATTTCTGTATTAAGAATAATAACAGTAATCTAGGGGCAGCAGGTGGTGTGGTGGTTAATGTGCTGGACTCCCACATAGCTGACTATGGTTCGAATAATCCTGGACATGGCGACTTGAAACTCATGTCAGGCATGTGTGCATGTGTGCCCAAAGTTCCAAGAGAAGAATGAAGAAGGGATCACAGCATGGCCCCTCCGGAAGATGATTTCTCACTTTCTCTGTCTCTGGTGAGCACATGCACCCTATACCAAAAAATCTCTAAATAATAATAATAATCTGATAGTCCAGGACCAGAAATTTGTTGTCATGAATATCTCTTTGTGTGTTGTACTTGTTCTGTATCAGGGAAGAAGACAGTGTTAAGCACTTAAATATAATGCTCATTTTTCTAAAACTTCCTGTAAGTCAAGGCTATTTCTTCATCAGAAAAATTGTTTATAGAATTATATCGTCCATCCTCAAAACAGAAGTCTCTAACACCCTTTGGCTATTTGTGTGTCTTCTTTGGTGAAATGTCTACATACTGACTTAGACCATTTTTCAATAAGGTTATTATTATTTTTTTTTACATTTAAATTTTAGGAGTTCCTTATATTTTGGAGATTAACTCTATCAAATATGTAATTTACAAGTATTTTATCTCTTTATGTGGGTTGCTCTTCCTACTCTGTTGATTATTTTCTTTATTTATTATTTTTGAAACTATCTTTTTGTTTTGATTGCCTGTGCTTTTGTATTATTTCCATAAAATCAGTACCAAATCTAAATCTAATGTGAAAAATCATTTCTCCTACATCCAATTTTCTTTTTACCTTTTCTTTTTTAAACTTTGTACATTTTATCATTAATCTGTATCTTCTTTTTTTAAAAACAATAATTGAAAAAAGTTGTAAATATTTATGGCTGCAGGAAAATCAGGAAGATGTTGGTCAAAGAATACAAAATTTTAGGAAAAATAAGAGATATGTTGTTTATCATGATATTTATAATTAATAATGTATTGCATACTTGAAAATTACTAAGAAAACAACTTTTAAGTATTTTTACCACAAAGAAAAATGCTTTGTGTGAAGTAATACATATGTTAATTATCTTGATTTAGCTATTCCACAACGCATGTATATACCAAAATGTTACATTTATATTTAAAACTTTAGAATTCTCAGGCCTTACATTTACATTTGAATATATGTTTTGAGTTGATATGTGAGTATTTTGTAGGATAGGGTCCAATTTTAACTTTTGCATGTGGACACACTATTTTCTCAGCATCATTTGTTGAAAAGGTGATCTTTTCCCCATTGTGTATTCTTGGCATCCTCATCAAAGTTCAATTGATCATATATGCTTGAATTATCTCTAACCTTGCTATCCTATTAAGCATTGCAACATTATGGAGACTCAAAAACTACAATAAGATATTATATCATAACTGTCAGGGTGGCTATTAAAAAAAAGAAAGAAAGAGAGAAGGAAAGAAAAAAAAGGCAGTAAGTGTTAATGAAGATGAATGAAGAGAAATGTGGACTGTTGCACATTCTGGTGGAAATGCAAAATGGTGCAACTGCTGTAGAAAATAGTATGTAGGTTCCTCAAAAATTAAAAAAAAATAGAATTACCATATAATCTAGCAATTCCAATTCTGGATATTTATCAAAATATCAAAATTAAAATCTTGAAGTACTATTGGCCTTCCTATACTTATTGCAGTGCTAGTCACAACAGCCAACATGTGAAACAATTTAGATTTGTTATTTATCCTCTAGAGATAAATGGATAAATATGTGTGTACATCCCCAAACCATATGTTACTAGTCAGCCTTAAATAGAAGACATTCTGAATTTTTTTTTTAATAAGTAAATAAAAGGGGGCAGCAGGTGGCATGATGATTAAGGGTGCTGGACTCCTATATGGCAGACTGTGGTTCATGTCACAGACCTGGTGGCTTGCTTTTTCACTCTCTCTTTCTGTCCCTCTCTGTCAAATTGAAAATAAATAAAAGTTAAAAACATCATTCTTTAAAAAGAAAGTCATTCTGTAATATGTGACATGAATGAAACTTGAGAACATTATGCTGCAATCACAAAAGGACACATACTGCAAGCATCCACTTATACGAAGTATCCAAAATGGTCTAATCCATAGAATCAAAGAGCAGAATAGTGGCTATCAGAATTTGGGAGTATAGGGAAATGTGGAGCTACTAATCAATTGGCCAACATGAGTAAATTCTAGAGGTCTACTGTACAGCATTCTCTAGAGTAAGCCACAATGAGTTGTAGAGTCAAAAATTTATTAAGAGGGTAGATCTCATGTTAGGTGTTCTTACCACAGTGAAGAATAAAATAAAATAAAGTAAAATAAAATAAAGAAATGAGATGACTCCTTATTTTTTTCAGTCACTATTATTTTCAAAGAACTGATCTCTCGAGATTGACCTTCTTTCTGAAGACAGAAGATAGTTACATGTATACCTTCATATCTAAAAACTAATCCCCTTTAGTAAGCTCAATTGCCAAATAGTAACAACAAATTTAATTCAGTATTTTTAGCTCAGATTATACAGTATTTGCTTATTTTTAAAAATATTTAAGGAGCTCATATTTCTTTTCTTTACTTTTTTTTTTACAGAAAGAGATTTTTGCTATGGAGCACGCACTCTCACCAGAAAGACAGATGACAGATGCACAGAAGTAGCTGAGGTCTAGTTATAGAATTGCAGATTAGATGATAGCAGTTATTTACTTTTTGAAGTTTTGTTGTAAGAGTCTTCACTCAAAAGAGAGACAGAGACAGAGAGAAATCACTTGCTAGGGAGGATGACCATGCTCCTGTATTCTCCTTTCAGGATTCTTTCTCCTCCATTCTCCTTTCAGGATTTTGGGTGCTCACATGCATGCAGGACTCAAACTGTGTAGTTGCCATGTGAAATCTAGCCACCAGAAACACCACCCCACTGGCTAGCCAAGAGCATGGCAGTTATTGAGAGAAAAAACATAATGGTCCTTTGCTGGTATCAAACATTAATGATGGTGTGTCTAACAAAATAATCTCATGTTAAGACTCATTAGTTCCTTTTTTTTTTTTGAGAGAGATTTTCGCTATAGGGTGTGTGCGCTCGCCAGACAGACAGATAGAGACAGAAAGCGAGAAATCACCCCCCAGGGGGAATGGTCACGCCGCAATCCCCTCTCCTCCATTCTCCTCTCGGGATCTTGGGCACGCACGCACACACGCCTGGTGTGAGTTTTAAGCCACCGGGTCCGGGACGCGAACCGCGGTCGACTACGTGGGAGTCCAGCGACATAGCCATTACGCTAACTGCTGGTTCCCCTTTATTCTTTTCTGTCTTTGATTCTTTCCACAAAAAGGTTTCCTTTGTATTTATGCTACTTCCCATGACACACATAAACACATACATACAATATTATAATTGCTCTAATTTTATTAAAGTGCCCTTAAGTTTGAAATCATCATGGTTATTGTATTAGCCTAAGCTGACATAACAAAATGATGATCATAACAAAATCTGTTGTTTAGAAGGTTCAAAAAAGACAGGACCAGCAGATGAGGTAATGGTTACATTACCTGGACTCCTGCATAGTCCACATGGTTCAACTCGCAGACTGGGTGGTTTCAGATTCATGTTGGGCATATGTGCATGCATGCCCAAGACCCTGAAAGGAGAATAGAGGAGAAGGGATTGTGGCATGGTCGTCCCCTCTGGGGGGGGGGGGGGGCTTTGATTTCTCACTTTCTGTCTCTCTGTCTCTCCTGTGAGTGCACATATCCTATAGCAAAAATCTCTCTTAAGGAAATAAAAGAAGAACGTTCAAAAGACAGAAACTTATCTTCTCACAGTTCTGGAAGCTAATAGTCTGAAGTGAGATTGCCAGTATGGTTAGGTTCTTATAAGGCCTTTGACTTGCAGATGGCAGCTTTCTGGCTATATCCTCAGATGGAAGAAAGGTACGTCTTTCACTTTTTCTTTCTATATGCTACCAATTATCAGTGAAAACTGTAAACTTATCTCATTTGACCTCCTTATTTAACTCATTAAACCCCAATCTCTAAATAGAGTCTTATTTGAAGTTAAGGTGCCAACATATGAATTTGAGGGGGACACAGTTTGGTCCCTAGCATATTTTGAGTGGGCCACAAAGGATAGGCCCTTCTTATCTCTGTTTTCTACATAGTTTTGGCAATTTCACCCATACGTTAGTTGTCAGTAACTAGTCTCAGGAATTAAAGCCTACAACAGCAATGCAGTCTTTGACAACTGCAGAAATCAGGAGGAAGGGCAGACTCCTGAGAGAACCAACCAACCAGACTTGATTCTACAGTAAAATATAAAAAAGTTGACTGAGTTTCTCTACATAGAACAAGCTTTGGGAAATGTTATCGACGAGTGTTCTCGCCTCATTTAAAAGTTTGAACTTGTAATGTTTAACATTGAATCTCTAATTTTACTTATTGGCCTCAAATTAATCTTTTAAAATTCTTGAAATACGTGTATGCATAAATTATTAACTAAAATTAGGAATGACTTTTTATTTGAACTTAGTACAAAGAGAAAAAAGTAATCATGCCTAATTCAAAGTGTAATGCATGACTTTGTGGATGAAGGGAATCATTTCAAGGTAGAATTTGAAATTCACACTTTTCTCGCTGCAAATTGTGACCTCAATTGAATTGCTTGTTTAAGTGTAATTTTTAATAAAATTGACTTTTGAAAAGTGAGATTTACTTTATGTTACACCGATATTACCTTATGCACTTAGATACTTATGTGGTAGGAGTAATGATATCAAGAAGGGGGAAGAAACACTCTGATACCTTGTACGAGCTGGTTTTTATGAAGCTTATCATATATTTTTATATAGAGGAAGGTTTAATGACTATTTCCTGAAGAAAAATTGCCTGAGTTAGGGATGATACAATTCTACTAGGAGTGTTCACTATCTTTGGGCATTTTTAAAGAATAGAAATAACATGTAAAGTATAATCTTTGCTCTGAAGATACTTAGGAACAAGACTATTACAGAAGAAAAAAATAACATTCTCACAACGTATAATCAACCAAATACAATGTGGATCATAATTTGTGCAAGCCTTTATAGAAAATTAGTAACTTTAATATAAAATGACAAGAGAAAGTTATGTATTAGAATAAAAAGTGATATAGTTGAAAAAGAAAGATTAAAGCAAAGCAAGAATAAAACAGACAAAGAGTAGAGATAAGAAAAGAGTATGGGACCAGAAGATGGTGTAATGGTTATGGTGCTAGACTACTACATAATCAAAAATACTCAAGTCCCAGACCCAGCAGCTTAAAACTCATGCCAGGCTATAGATGCCAAAATTCTGAACAAGATACTCGCAAATCATATCCAAAAACATAAAACAAAGATCATTCATCATGACCAGGTAGGCTTTATACCAGGGATGCAAGGGTGGTTCAATATAGCAAGACGATAAATGTAATATACCACATTAACAGAAAGAAAGATAAAAACCATATGATCATCTCAATTGATGTGGAGAAAGCATTTGATAAAATACAACATCCTTTTATGATTAAGACTCTCAGTAAGATTGGTATAAAAGGGTCATTTCTGAACACAATAAAAGCAATCTATGAAAAACCTACAGCTAACATTATACTGAATGGGGAAAAGCTGAAAGCTTTTCCTCTGAAAACAGGTACTAGGCAAGGCTGCCCACTTTCCCCACTGCTCTTTAATATAGTACTGGAAGTCTTAGCTATTGCAATCAGAGAAGAGAACAATATTAAAGGCACTTGAATAGGCAAAGAAGAGTTGAAATTATCTTTATTTGCAGATGACATGATGGTATACTTAGAAGACCTAAAGGTTTCCATGAAAAACTTCTTGAAGTAATAAGTGAATACAGTAAGGTGGCAGGATACAAAATCAATATCCAAAAATCTATAGCATTTCTATTTATGAACAACAAATTGAACGAAGCAGAGCTAAAGAAAGGAATCCCTTTCACTGTAGCCACAAGATGTATAAGATACCTAGGGATAAGCCTAACTAAGAAAGTCAAAGATCTTTAAAAAGAAAACTATGAAAATCTTAAAAAAGGTATTGAAAGTGACTTAAAAATTGGAAGGACATCCCATGCTCCTGGATTGGAAGAATTAACATAATCAAAATGGCAATTCTACCCAAATTAATCTACATGTTTAATGCAATTCCGATCAAAATACCAGAAATATTCTTCACAGATCTAGAAAAGACAATCATAGAATTTGTCTGGAATCATGAAAGACCTCGTATTGTGGGGATCAGCAGTTAGCATAATAGCTATGTCTATGGACTCCCATGTAGTCAACCGCGGTTCACGTCCTGGACCCGGTGGCTTAAAAAACTCACACTGGGCGCGTGTGTGCATGCGTGCCCAAGATCCCGAGAGGAGAATGGAGGAAAAGGGATTGTGGCGTGACCATCCCCCCTGGGGGGTGATTTCTCGTTTTCTGTCTCTATGTCTCTTTCTGTCTGGCGCGCGCACGTACCCTATAGCAAAAACCTCTCAAAAAAAAAAAAAAAAAAGAAAAAAAAAAAAAAAAATAGACCTCGTATTGCAAAAGCAATCCTGTGCAAGAAGAATGGAGTAGGAGGCATATCACTCCCTGATACCAAGATATACTATAAGGCTGTGGTCATCAAAACAGCATGGTATTGGCATAAAAACAGACATGTGGACCAATGGAATAGAATAGAGACCCCAGAAATAACCCCCAAAGCTTACAGCCAACTGATCTTTGACAAAGGATATCAGTCAATCCATTGGGAAAAGGAAAACATCTTTAGTAAATGGTGCTGGAAAAACTGGGTATCCACATGCAGAAAGATGAAACTGAACCCCCATCTCTCGCCATTAACAACAATCAACTCAAAATGGATTAAAGATCTGAACCTAAGACCTAAAACAATAAAACTACTGGTGGAAAATGCTGGGGAAACTTTGGGAGACATTGGAGTAGGCAAAGACTTCTTAAATAAGACTCCCAAAGTACAGGCAATAATCCCTAAAATAGACAAGTGGGACTATATTAGACTAAGAAGTTTCTGCACAGCAAAGGACACAGTAGCACGTGTGAACCGACAACCCTCAGTATGGGAAAATACTTTGGTTAAATATGCCTCAGACAAGGCACTGATAACCAGAATACACAGGGAACTCAAGTACCTTATGTGAAAAAAAATGATTAACCCAATTAAAAGATGGGGAAATGAGCTGAACAAAAATCTCTCTAAGGAAGACAAACGAACAGCCAAAAAGCATATGAGGAAATGCTCGACATCCCTCATCATAAGGGAGATGCAGATAAAAACCACAATGAGATACCACCTAACCCCTGTCAGAATGGCAAAGATGAAGAATATAAAAAATGATAAGTGTTGGCAGGGATGTGGTGAAAAGGGAACCCTCCTACACTGTTGGTGGGAATGTAAACTAGTTCAACCACTGTGTAGAACGATAGGGAGGTTCCTCAAAGATCTACAAATAGAACTACCATTTGATTCAGCAATCCCACTTCTGGGTATTTACCCGAAAGACAAGAGAACACTTAGTCAGAAAAGTGCTTGCACATCAATGTTTATTGCAGCATTATTCACAATTGCCAAGACATGGAACCAACCTAAATGTCCACAAATTGATGAATGGATTGGAAAAGTGTGGTAAATATACTCTATGGAATACTACTCAGCCAGAAAAAAAAATAACAAGACCCTGGCATTTGATAGGAAGTGGTCAGATATGGAGGATCTATTGCTGAGTGAAGTAAGCCAGGCTATGAAAGAAAGATATTGTATGTATCTACTCAATATATTCCGACTATCCACACTCTATGGTAGAGAACGAAAGATTGGAGGACATAAAAGCAGTGAAGGTACTTAATGAGAATAGGACAGTGTGAAATGAGGGGGGGTTGAAGAGAAGAGGATAGAGAAAGATAGCAAGAGAACAATAGAGAGGCAGGACGTTAGTGAGAAACAGATATGGCTTATTACCTGTTGATGATGACAGGTATATTATTCTCAACTAGATTGGTCTGAGAAGTATTTCATGATTGGTAAAGTCTTTTTACAAGCAAAATGAGAAATAGTGATTGTTTTTAAAAAAATTAGAATAATAATAATAATGACTGGGAAAAAACAGAAAAGATATTGAATGACGAATTGGGGAGATTAATGTCTCTGTATTGACTGACACGCATGGCATTCCCTTTTGAAAAAGCAATGTAATACATTGTAAAGTTATATGTAATCCAATGAAATATAAAGAAGATTATGATGATAATAAAAATTTGTTAAAAAATTAAAAAAAAAAAAAAAAAAATCTCATGCCAGGTTCTTGTGCCTATGTGCCCAAAAATCCTGAGAGGAAAATGGAGGAGAAGAGATTGAGGTGTGGCCAGCCCTACAAGGAGGGTGGTGATCTCTCGCTTTCTGTCTCTGAGTTTCTGGCAAGTGCACATGCCCTATGGCAAAAATCTCTTTCTCTCTCTGTCAAAAAAAAAAAAAAAAAAAAAAAAAAAAAAGAAAGAGTACACTGAGAATAGATAAAATAAGTAGGATCTAGATTCTGTATGGCTAGTGTGTTTGGCAGGTTGACCAGTCTGATTTTCTGTGAAGACCTGTGTCATGGCATATTTTGGCATTTCTGTCCAGCTTACAACACAATACTTGTCTCTGCAAATGTCTTTCTTTTTCCTTAGTGATGTCAGCTACACATGTTCACAAACTCTATTTGTACTGTATATTTGCTGCTGTTCAGTTTCTTGGGCCAGGGATAGATATAAGATGTAAGTTTGCAAGAAAGAAATTAAGTAGATACAGAGATATGAGAAATCAAGGAATTTCCAGCTCTTGCATGCTTTTCAGTCTCTATTTTTCTCTTTCTTACTTCTTTCTTTTCTTCCTCCTTCTCACTTTATTAGCTATTTTGGACATGATCTATATTACTAATCTAAAAGTTGATCATGGGTGAGTTCTGATGTTGTGATATATTTAATTTTAGTATTATATTTTCTGTCATTTACCCCACTGTCAGCCCAAATCAGATATAATGCACTATATATCAGTGTACTGAATCAAATATCAGAACTGTAAGATAAACTAAAGAAATATAGCTATTAAAAAAAAAGAAGAAGAAAAGAAGGGACCAGCAGTTGGCATAATGGCTGTGTTGCTGGACTCCCATGTAGTCAACCACGGTTCGAATCCTGGACCCAGTGGCTTGAACTGACGGCAGGCGCATATACATGTGTGCCCAAATCCCGAGAGGAGAATGAGAAGAAGGGATTGCAGGGTGGCCATCCCCCCCAGGGGGTGATTTCTCTCTTTCTGTCTCTCTGTTGTTCTCTGTCTTTCTGGTGAGTACACATGCCCTATAGCAAAAACCTTTCCAAAAAAAAAAAGAAGAAAAGGAAACCAATTTAATTAGGAATATCATCTTAGTCATATATAGCTTAAATTACCTAACTGATAACAATAAATATGCAAATAAATTAATTGATCTGAAGGTTTTTACAATTTCCTACAAATTAGCAAGAAGAAGTCTTCAGTTCACACCCTGTAAATTATTAGCTATCTTGGTATTTTTGGAAGACTGAGCAAAAATCAGATATGATACATAGAGAAAATAAATGTAAACTCTTAGATATAGACATAAAATAAGTATAAACTTTCCAAAGAACATAATAAGGGACATAAGAAAGTAACAGCCCTCTGAAGTTTAAAGAATTCTCCTTATTTCTGAAATTACCTTTAATGTTTAATTAGGGATAGCTGTTTGATGATGGCTAGGGAAGCATAAAATTTAAAACTTCTGAGAGAGATCTGCGGCATATGATTGTAAGTAAAAGTTAAGTCACTTTTTGTTGCTGTTAAATCATTTTTGAAGAGAACATGGGTAAGACTGTTTGCCCCATTTTGAGCAGCATTTTGGAGTGCAGAGGAGATACATGTTCAAGAAGGGTTACAATCATAACAGTAGAAAAGAGGTAAGAGAAAATATCTTTTTCAAGACTCAGTGCCGGATGTCACTAATAGGTTTTTCTACAATGTATCTGGCTTTGTCAATAGCCTTCCAAAGTTTTCCCAGGCTCTAGGGATCTCAGTAATAGAATTACTACAAGGAAGAGAAAAGAACAAAAAAGTAGATGTCATCTGAAAGCAGAGACAGCATGTGACTTAGTACCCTCTAGGGAACTCTGATAAACAGTCATGTATATGAAGGTAGGCTGGTGTGAGGTAGAGGGCAGGGTAGTGACTTAGAAAGAAAAAAAATTAAAATTCTAAGCCACAGTTAAAATTATTCAGACCCCATATTTAACTCTAAATTGGTATGACTTGGGAAATCCATTTACTTTTTAAACAAAAGCTATTCTAGGACAGTATTTTTTTACAATGTTGGTGTTCAAAATACATATCCATTATGTTTTAAATTTATATTTGAATATTCTCAAAGTGTTTTTTTATAAATTAAACTTGGTAATATAAAAAATGTATCTAAGAATATATTTTACTTAATTTTAAAATTTATTTGTAAATAATTCTTTGTCCTAGTCTTTCGGAAATGATTATTTACATACCTTTTAAATTTTTGAAATATGCTTAGAACCCAAGTTTCAAATTAATATATATTTAACTTATGCTATTTTATAATCCACAGGGTCAAAATGTCTTCCAACTATATTCTTTGAAGTTTTTGAATAATGTTTTTCGGATACAGATCAAAGTAGATATTTCATAAAATAAAGTATTTGCAGAAATGCTGATTTCTCAAAAACATATTTTTCTTAAGTATCCACCTCTTTTTTTTTACCCTTTATGGAATATATTTCTATATAATATCAGTGATATCTGGATCTGGATAACTTAGGAGAGTAAAAGTGTAGGGAACCAGCAGTTAGCGTAATGACTATGTCGCTGGACTCCCACGTAGTCGACCGCGGTTCGCGTCTCGGACCCGGTGGCTTAAACTGATGCCGGGTGCGTGTGCGTGCGTACCCAAGATCCCGAGAGGAGAATGGAGGAGAAGGGATTGTGGTGTGCCCATCCCCCCTGGGGGGTGATTTCTCGCTTTCTGTGTCTATGTCTCTCTCTGTCTGTCTGGCGAGCGCACGTGCCCTATAGCGAAAATCTCTCCAAAAAAAAAGAGAGTAAATGTGCAATAAGTTAACAGTTTACAAGTCCAAGATCCAGGAGTTTCATCTCATGAGAATCTTCTTGCTAATGAATAACATAGTGAAGGTCCTCACATATTTACAGGTAAGAGTTTATGCAGATCACTGTGTGTCTATCTCATTCTCTCACTTCATAATCCCACTAGCACTTGATTATGAAAACCCCATCTTGATGGCTGATCACTTCCCCACCTTTGAAAACCATAATTGAAGTAAATTTTATCTTAATACCTTCATGGTGCCATTAAACTCTGATACGTGAATCTGTGTGGGGACACATGCAAACCATAACAAGTGAAAATATCACTTTCCATTTCATATTGGTATGTGATGTCTTGCCAGACTTTTGTTATACATTTAGCAGTGTATTTTCCAGTCCTTTCACTATATTTTAAAAGGCAGGTGAAGTTAGCAAGATAAAAGTAGATGTTTACATACTTTTTCAAAGGCTTGATCTTTTTGTTGAAACATCAATATATTGTATACAAATATTGATCGTCCAGATACTATTGATGATTAGGTTTCTTTATGGGTACTAGCTATGCAACTGAGGCAGAAGCACAGATAAGATTGCATAATTTAATTTCAACTGTAGAAAAAATTCATATAAAGAAGTTTTATAATATAGTTTCCAATTAAATTTTCCTGTGATGATAAAAAGTATCATCATAGAAAAAACTCATACAAAGAAGTTTTATAATATAGTTTCCAATTAAATTTTCCTGTGATGATAAAAGGTATTTTATGGAAGCCAGCAGACTTAAGGGGAACTTTGTGTGGATCTTCAGCCATCTTTGGACGACTGTCTTCTCTCACTGTGGCTCTCTCCTTTTCTATGCTCTATTCCACAGGTTCTAGCTAGGCTCCTAAACTGTCAGTTCTAAGGTGGCATGGTGGTTAAAACACTGCATCTCAAATGGCAGGTAGGCAATTTATGTCCTGGACCTGGGATCTTGGAAAACATACTGAGCCCATGTACTTGCATGCCCAGAATCCTGGGTGGAGAATGGAAGAGAAGGGATTGCAGCAGGGCCATTCATTTAGGGGTTATTTCTTGCTTTCCCTCTTTCTATGTCTCTTGCTTTCTCTCTTTGGTGAGTATATGCACTGTATGGAAAAAAATCTAAGATAAAAAAATTTTTAAATGGGTTTTTAATTAAATATTTGGAATTTTCATACTAATTTATGCAAATATGTCTTCTGATTATGATGGAGTTGAATGGGCTAAATTTGTACTTCTTTAAATATCTAATGAGACAGAAAGCATATATGAAATAACAATTTTCAGAAACTGAACAAGAGGCATGGGAGGGTTAAGAGAAAGAAAACAGAAATATATGAAGTAGACCTATAATTGCATTGACCTATCAATAGTTGTTAAACTACAATGCACAGAGGCAGGACCCAAACCCAGTACTATTTGGAGGAGACAGACTTGACCACTTAGGAGCCAAGTTAAAACTTGCACAGCAGAGCATAGAGAGAGAGTCATAGTAAGAGGAGATAGTTGTGCCCAGAAGATCACTGAAGAGCCACACGGGGTTCCTCTTAACTCTTCTGCTGAATACTTATCAGAGAAGAGACAGATGTGAATAAACTACCCAAGATTGAGGATAGGTCCATTCAACAAAAAGAAGAAAAGAAAGAAGGGTAACTATGTGAGATGGAAGATATTTTAATCTGTGTGGCAATAGCAATTGCTTTGTTATGTATATTTATTTTAATATAAGCATATCAAACATCATACTGTAAACCTCAAGTATGTATTGTATAATAAAAAAGAAAAGGCAAACATTCTCAGCACTGAAAAAGAGCTACAAATAAGTTAGATTTCTAACTGTCAAACTAGAAAAACACTGTAATAGACTAAACATTAGATAGCATACTCAAACATATTACATCAGCAGTGTGGAAAAATTAGTCCTAGACCAATAGCACTCTGAAAGTAAGCTTGAAGTGAAACTGTGAAATATCAAACTATTTCCAGTGCCTGAACTAAGTCCCAAAACAAAGCTCAGATCAGAAGTAATTATATAGCATACAAATATATAGCATAAAACATGATAAAATTTACAGTATTAGGCATCTAGCAAATATTTCCAGGCATACAAAGAAACAGAAAAACATGACTCCTCATGAATAGAAAAAAATGAGCTAAATAGAGTCCCAGGAATAACAAAGGTGTTAGAATCAGGAGACTAGTACATTAGAAATCTTTTGTAACTATTCTCTCAAATTGTCCTTCAGATAGAGCAATATGTATGTTAGAGAAGTGAAAAGTTATGATTAAAAATATATATCCTGAAATAAAAAATATGGAATATTAGTCACATGAAACAATAAGACCCTATCATCATTTTATTCAAATTGGATGAATATAGAGGGCTTAATGTAGAGCAAAGTGAGACTGATTTTAAAACAGATTTACTGTAGGGACCAGCAGTTAGTGTAATGGCTATGTCGCTGGACTCCCACATAGTCGACCGCGGTTCGTGTCCCGGACCTGGTGGCTTAAACTCACGCAGGGTGCGTGTGCGTGCGTGCCCAAGATCCCAGGAGGAGAATGGAGGAGAAGGGATTGCAGTGTGGCCATACCCCCTGGGGGCTGATTTCCTGCTTTCTGTCTCTATGTCTCTCTCTGTCTATCTGGCGAGCGCACGCGCCCTATAGCAAAAAAACCTCTCTCAAAAAAAAAAAAAAAAAAAAAAAAAAGAGACTTACTGTATATCTCCACTTAATATGTACTGAATATCTGCACTCTATGGCAGGAATTGAAAGATCCAAAGATATGATAGAAGAGAGGAAAAGTGTAGATATCAGAGACTGTAAAGGAGGGGTGTAGGTGGTAGAAAGTGGGTGATAGAAGTGGGCTGCAGGGACAAAGAGAAGAATCATTTAATAGACAAAAGAATGTAAACTTCTCTCTGAGGAGAAAAATAAAGTTCCATAGTATTTGTTTTATAAAAAACATAAAATTAATATAAATTTAAAAAGTATTTGGATACAGAAGTTAGCTGGAAATTATAGCAAAATAAAGCTTTCCAAAATGAAGTACACAGAGAAAAAAAGAAAACAGCACTAAAATAAATCAACAGTATACCAATGAACTATGGAACAAGTTCCAATATCTTAACATACATGTAATTAGAGACTGTATAAAAGAGTAATGTGAATGCTCTAAGAAATAATGCATAATCTTTCTAATTAGTTGAAAAATATACACTCAAAGATAATGAAGCAACAAATCAAATCTCAAGCAAAAGAAAAAGATAAAACTACATCAATGTAAATCACAATCAAGTTGTTTAAGACCAATGGTAAGAGACAATTTTAAAAAGCATTAAAAAAGCATAAACACATTATATAGAAAGGAAAAAAGAAAATGACAGAGTACTTCTGTTCATAAAAATATGCAGGATACAAGACAGCAGAACAATATTTTTAAAGTACTAGGGAAAAAACCGTCATCTTTGAATTTTATACCTAATAGGAAATATCTCTCAAAAGTAAAGATAAAATAAATACTTTTTAGAGAAGAAAAATATTCATCAACAATAGACCCACACTCCAGGAATGGTAAAAGCATTTCTTCAGACAGAAAATACTCAGTCAAAATCTGGATATATGCAAATTATTTAGAGCAGTGATTAAACAAAAAAGAAAGTTTATTTAAGTATCTATGAAAGGGGCCAGCTGGTGCCATGGTGGTTAAAGTGTTGGCCAACTGCAGATTGAGTCCTGGATCTGGCGGCTTGCTTTCTCACTTTCTCTCTCTCTCTCTCTCTCTCTCTCTCTCTCTCTCTCGCATGTGTGCTCTAGAGTAAATTGAAAATAATAATAAATTGAGTAATTCCTTAAAAAACAAATATCTATGAAAGGTAATTGGCAGTTTTAACAAAATTAAACTTTGTAAGTATTCTAAATGGGGTTAAGGCATTAAATTCAGATCTTGATTGAGTCAGTAGGTACATGAGTGTTCATAATTTTCAAGTTTCATCAAATTGTAATTTAAAATCTTTTTATAAAATTATATTAAAATTTTTAAAAATTCACAGTATTTTTGAAGAAACTATAACTCAAAAATTATTGTGTCTAGAGCCAGCTCCATAATGCAGTGATTAAGTGTTATGCATTAATTAGGAGCTGAATCCTACATAGCCAAGCATGGTTTGAATGCCAGACCTGGCAACCTGAAAAACATACCAGATATGTATGTGTACAAATCTGTGGGAGGCTGCACACCAGCGAGTCTGCTGAGGTTTCTCAGAGAGCAAACAATTGCCATGATTGGCTCCCCTTCAAAAACCTCACCTTCAAAACCTTGCTCTGATTGGCCACTAGAATTCCTCAGATTTGCATATCCGGCACCTCATGATTGGTCCAAAAGCAACCAATCATAACCCACCTTTTGCAACCAATCATAACCCACCTTTTACAACCAATCACGGCCCAGCAACATGTATATAACCACGATGCCTGGCCCACAATCACCAGATGACCTGGAAGACCCTGAAGAGTTGTAACACTGCATCATCTCCAGAAGACCCTGAAGAGTTGTAACACCACATCGTCTCTGGACGACCCTGAAGAGTTGTGACACTGCGTCGTCTCTGTGCTGCTCACAATAGACGACACGACCCTGAAGAGTTGTAACACTGTGTCGTCTCCGTGCTGTATCGTGCTGCCCACAATAAACCAACGACCCTGAAGACACTGTGTCGTCTCCGTGTTGTAACACTGCATGCGTCATCTCTGCACCGCTTGTCCCGTCTCTCACTCCTTCCCTCAGGAAACCTGTTTGACTGTCCCCAAAATGGCGACAGCATGAACCAATCATTGATGTGGATGGATCTCTCCTGTTGCCTAGAAACCCAACCACTTCCGGGGAGAACGGTTGGTCACATGATTTCTGGGAAATGGTTTGCTCAGTGAGGAGGTTAAGCCTAATGGTTTCCAAGATGGTGGATAACTCAAGATGGTGGATAGCTCAAGATGGCTTCTGTATGCAGTGACCACCACACAAACCAAAAATCTTGACAGGATGGAAAAATGGAGGGAAAAAGATTATGATGTAATCATGTCCCATGCTAAGAGTTCTCTGTCTTTTTCTCTCTCTTGCAAGCACACACATACACCATCTGGCAAATATTTTTTTTAAAAAAGTGCAAAATAAATAAAGTAAGAAGGATTTCACTACCAAACCTTGAAGTATATTACAGAGTTATGATTATCAAATAGCTTGTTACTGGCAAAAAAAAAAAAAAAAAAAACAGACTTATGGACCAATGCAACAGAATAGAAAATTTACAATAAGCAGCAGATAGTTACAAGCAGCAAATTTTTGAGGCACAAGAGAATCTAATGGTGAAAAGAACGTCTTTTCAACAAATGCTGTTGAGAAAACTGGATATTCATCTGATGAAAAATGAAGTAGGACTGCTATTTCTCTGTATGAACAAAAATCAACTCAAAATCTAAATGTACAACCACAAACTATAGGATCCTGTGAAAGAACAGGGAATAGCAGCAGCCAGTGATACTAACTGAAGCAGAAAGACCACCTCAGACATTTAGCTGCCTTCTGCCCATCCAGAAATATTTTGAGATTTTATAGATTACTGAATCCTACTCTTCCCCTAGGTTGAAACACTTTTGTTCAGCCCCAGGAGCAACTAGTCCTGAAAGACTGGGAAACTTACCAACATCTAAAGTGGACTTTATACACACTTCTCTGATGGGAAAACAAGACCCTCGATCAAGAACACATCTGAGGAGTAGAGCTCTTTCTTCCCACTGACATTATAGAATTGACACCAGAAAAATAGAAAGAAGTGTACAGTTCATCAGACAACTAGAAACCAGCACAGAGGTACAAGAAATATGGGAAAACAAGGAAACCTCTCTCCCTCAATGCAACAGATTAATTTCTTTCAAACATAGACACCACAAAATTTTTTTTTTTTTTTTTTTGGAGAGGTTTTTCGCTATAGGGCGCGTGCGCTCGCCAGACAGACAGAGAGAGACAGAGAGACAGAAAGCGAGAAATCACCCCCCAGGGGGGATGGTCACGCCGCAATCCCTTCTCCTCCATTCTCCTCTCGGGATCTTGGGCACGCACGCACACGCGCCCGGCGTGAGTTGTAAGCCACCGGGTCCGAGACGCGAACCGCGGTCGACTACGTGGGAGTCCAGCGACATAGCCATTACGCTAACTGCTGGTTCCCCAAAGGAATTGTGAAGTTTTTTTGTTTTTTGTTTTTTTTTTTGTTTTTGAGAGGTTTTTGCTATAGGGCATGTGCGCTCGCCAGACAGACAGAGAGAGACAGAGAGACAGAAAGCGAGAAATCACCCCCCAGAGGGGATGGTCACGCCGCAATCCCTTCTCCTCCATTCTCCTCTCGGGATCTTGGGCACGCACACACACGCGCCCGGTGTGAGTTTTAAGCCACCGGGTCCGGGACGCGAACTGCGGTCGACTACATGGGAGTCCAGCGACATAGCCATTACGCTAACTGCTGGTTCCCGGCACCACAAAATTTTCAGGAACATATGAAAAAGAATTCAGAATATTCATGGTGACTAAGACAAGGAAGTCTTTCCAAGATTTGATGGAGGAAACAAAACAAAACAAAACAAAAACTAAAACAAAACAAAACAAAACAAAACAGGAACTTCTAGAGATGAAGATAATAATATGAGAATCAAAACCTCCCTCAAAAGAATAATAGTAGATTGAGCCAGGCAGAAGACAGAATCTCTGAGCTGGAAAACCAAACCTTTGACTGAGACCAGAAAGTGACATAGTGGTTAAGGGGCTGCACTCCTATGTAGCTGAACAATGTTCAAGTCCCAGACCCAGCAACCTGAAACTCATGATAAATTCATGTGTTTGTGTGCACACTGTCCCAAGAGGGGAATGGAGGAGAAGGGATTGCAGTATGGCCATCCCCCACTGGGGGATAATTTATCACTTTCTGTCTCTCTCTCTCTCTTTGGTGAGTGCACATGCTCTATAGCAAATATCTCTCAAAACAACAACAACGAAATAGTTTACTTACATAAAACCACTAAAAATAATGAAAATATAATTTTAAAAAGTTTGGACAACACATGGGAAATACTAGACACTATTAATCTCCCAAATATCCTAATAATAGTTATTCCAGAAGGTAAATTATCAGACAAGGGCCTAGAAGATCTATTACATGAAATACTTGCAGAAAACTTTCCAACCTAGAGAAACATTCATACATTCAGATCTGAGAAATATAAAGAATTCTAAATAGAAAAAAAGAAAGAAATTGAAAATAACACAAAAAAGTGAAAAGACAAGCCATGTTTTTGGATTGGAAGAATTAATCAAAATCTCAGTTCTATCCAAGTTAATCTACATATTTAATGACCCAGTGAAATGACCAAAGATATTCTTCACAGATTTAGAAAAAAAATATCATAGACTTTGTCTTTAATCATAAAAACAAAACAACACAAAAAACATATTGCCAAAGTAATACTGTGCAAGAAGAGTGGAATAGGAGGCATCTCACTCCCTGACCCCAAATTATATTGCAAAGCTGATAATCAAAACAGCATGATATGGGCAACAGTGGTTTGAGTCCCAGACCCAGTGGCTTGAAACTCACACCAGGCATGTGCGCGTGCATACCCAAAATCTGGGGATGAGAATGAGAGATTGTGGCATGGCCATCACCCCTGTAGGGATGATTTCTTACTACCTTTCCTGTCACTGTCTTGTCTTTTTCTCTCTATGATGAATGTGCATACCCTAAGACCAAAACCTCAACAATAACAAAAAAAAAACAAAATCTAAGAACCACAAGTGCTGTGAAGTTATGGTGAAAAGAGAAGTCTTTTCAACTGCTGGTGGGAATGTAAATTAGTACAATCATTGTGGGAAATTATATGTAGTTTTCTTTGTAATTTACAATTATAACTACCATATGACCCAATAATTCTACTCCTTGGTATTTACCCAAAGGACAGGAAAAAGCTCAGTTGGAAAGACACTTGCACACCCGTGTTTATTGTAACATTTTCACAATTGCTAAGTCATAAAATCAACCTAAGTGCCCAACAACTGATGACTAGATTTTATAAAGGTGGCACATATATACATAATGGAATATTACTCAGCCATAGACAACAATGAGCCTCTGCCATTTAATACAAAATGGATGAATCTAGAAGATTTAATGCTAAGTAAAATAAGTCTATAAAAGACAAATAATGTATATCCTTATTCAATATATATTATATGTCTGCACTCTATGTCAGAAATCAGAAGACTTGAGGGATCAGTAGTTGGCATAATGGTTATGTCACTGGATTCCCACATGGTTGACTGCTGTTTGAGTCCTGGGCCCGGTGACTTAAAACTCATGCTAAGTGCGTGTACGTGTATGCCCAAGATCCCTAGAGGAGAACGTAGGAGAAGGGATTATGCTGTGGCCATTCGCATGGGGGGTGATTTCTTGCTTTCTGTTTCTCTGTCTCTCTGGTGAGCACATGTACCCCATACCAAAAATCTCTCAAAAAAATCAATAAACAAGAAATTTGAAGACACAATAGTAGGGAGGACAAGTAAAGAGATCAGAGAATATGTGGGAGTGGATCCTCCACAATCCATTCCTCCCATAAAATCCCTGGTATCTATGCTTGTCCTCTCCAATGTCGTGCAAAACATTTATCAGAATGTAATGTTCTTTGATGAAAATAATTTAGTCATATCCCTTATTTTATTGTTATGTAATGTATACATATATTAGAAAACTATATCATATGGCATAAAGACATGACAATTAAATATAATAATAAAATATTTATAAGAAAATATAAACTAAAGAGAGTTTTGAAAAAAGATTGTGTTGGGACCAGCAGTAGGCATAATGGCTATGTTGCTGGACTCACATGTAGTCAGCCACAGTTCGAGTCCTGGATCCACTAGCTTAAACTCACGCCAGACACGTGTGCGTGCATCTACAAGATCCCAAGAAGCCATCCCCCTGGATGGTGATTTCTTGCTTTCTGTCTCTCTCTCTCTCTATCTTTCTGCTAAGCACAAGTGCCCTAGAGTAAAAGCCTCTCAAAAAAAAAAAAAAAAAGATTCTGTCTAATAAACAAGAAGATTATAACTTTTTTTGGATTATCAGGAGTAATGATTACAAATTTTTCATCTGTTTACAGTTCATTTGTATTTTTAAACTTTTTAAAATGATTTTAATCCATCTTCTGATTTTGTTTTATAAAATATCCCCAAGTGTTAAACATCATTTATTGCAGCTATCATAATAATGTTAAATTTAGAGTGGAACATTGGACTATAATTAAGGAATTGCAGGCAGATAGAATAAAATTAGCAAACTACGTCATATCAGGCAATTTTTAAAAAGGGACCTTTTTAGATTGATCTAATTGATTGGTTTGTTAGTATTTCAATTTATCTGTTTTAAATTTAAAGTAGAAATTTGGGATTGTCTAGCGTTCAGTTTAAAGCATATAATTTCCACTTAATTATTTCATATGATGTGGCAGTAGTAGCCAGAGGAATAAGGTCTCAAATATTAATTCATATTTATAAAATGTAAAATACTCATTAATTCATATTTATAAAATGTAAAATACTCAGCCAAGTTTTAAGACATGTTAGATTTTATTGTGTTTTGTTTAAGAGGTTTATGCCTTAGGGTGTGCGTGCACACTGGGGAGAGAGAGAGAGAGAGACAGTGAGAGGAAAAGTGAGAAATTACCCCACAGTTGGGATGGCCACACCATAATCCCTCCTCCTCCATTGTACTCCTGGGATCTTGGACATGCATGCACACATGCCTGGCATGATTTTCAAGCCACTGGTCTGGGACTCAAATAGCTGAGGTCATGTCAGAGTGCATCGACGTAAGCGCCATGACACCTGCTGGTCCCAAAATATGCTAGATTTTTCAATGGGTTCACAGGATGTAGGGATAGAAGGTCCTCCATGGCTGAGTTTTTTTGAGTCTCTTAAAGAAATTTAGTACCTTCACTTATGAAAACTGTAGAACCCACAGAACTCTAATTCATTTGTGTGGTCGAGGAATCTTTTTTTCAGCACTGAGCAGTTATTTCAACCAATCTAAATGGAATTACTCAAATCTCATTATTCAAATGAATTTTACAGAATAGAATGAGTCATGCTGGGATTTGATTCCAAACATCTTAACCATAAGGATCAATTGTTTTTTATTAAAATTGCTGTATAGCTCATCATTTGTCTTTGATGTTGATCCTTTTTATTTCTAGTTTGTAAGAATGTGGAAATATAATTTCTTTTAAACATTTACTGAATTATAATTCCTTTTTTTTCCTCCCAAAGTATATGTTAAATGTGTGTCATGTTCAACTGTGGCCTCAAATTCTTTTAGGAGAGCTTTATTACTAGGAAATGTCAGCTAAGCATTTCCATAACTGTCAAATATACTGCTGTTAGGAAGCTTTACCAACCATGTCCTTTTTGCTACATTCAGTATATTAACATTTCCTTTACATCAGGGGTGACAAACCCAGTATAGATTTGACAGTTATCATAGGCGTTTAATTAGTGGCAGGTAGATATACTGCATTCCCATTCCTTTGCTTAAAAAAAAATGCATTTCTATCTCATTTAAAACTCCATCCTCTTGAAAATCACATTCAGTTTCAACCTCAAGATTACTTTCTCTCCAAATCATTCTTTCTGACTAGTGCACTAATTGAACCTATTTAATCACCTGAATCTAGGAAGGGAACCACGCTAGTTTAGATTACTGAGAGAATATACATTCTTGTTTTTTTCATAAAATAATTATTTTATTTGGAACATCCACTTTTTCCACATTATTCTAGACCTAGTGGTACTACACAGTAATGTTCTTTGGATCAGCTTCATCAATGTCACCTGAGAATTTGTCACATAAGCAAATCTTTCATCCTGTTTCAGAATACCACAATATATTGTGTGTTGTAGATGTATACAATAGGTTTGAGGACCACTGATCTAGGCATATAATATTGCTGTATGTTTTTATCCTTATCTCCTTCTTTAACCTACGTCCTATAATTGCAAGATATATGTATTTTTTAACAAAAACATTGAAAGATATTATTTACATCTTTAAGTAAATGTAGAGTTTAGCCTGGCTTTCTTGATTTCAAATGCAATATTCTGAGAGATAAATCTTTCTTTTTTTTTTTTTTTTTTTTTTTTTTGGAGAGGTTTTTGCTATAGGGCGCATGCGCTCGCCAGACAGACAGAGAGAGACAGAGAGACAGAAAGCGAGAAATCACCCCCCCAGGGTGGATGGCCATGCCACAATCCCTTCTCCTCTGTTCTCCTCTCGGGATCTTGGGCACGCACGCACACGCGCCCAGCGTGAGTTTAAGCCACCGGGTCTGGGACGCGAACCGCGGTCGACTACATGGGAGTCCAGCAACATAGCCATTATTCTAACTGCTGGTCCCCTGAGAGATAAATCTTAATGTCCAAAATTGTGTCTGAAGTATTCAACTGTGGCCAACAGATAGCATTTTATATTATGCTATTATATAATCTTTCTCCTTGCAGCTATATAAGTGAAAGAGAAGGAGAATTATGAATTTTAGGAAAGGATAAACACAAAATTCCCATCCTGTCTGATTCAGCATTTTTTAAAATCTAGAATTCCTGCCTCCTAAAAGTACTTTCATCTTCAATTGAATCTTAATTTTGTCTTAGGACCATCTTTTCATAGAGCGTTAACATTCCCCAGGTATATCCTCTGGTGCAGCTCCTGATTTTGGCACCTGAAGAGTTTAATCAGTAGTAATTCCTGGAGGTTGCTTATCTTAATTTTATCATAAGGAATTGACTTCCTTATAATCATCAGATCAAAAGTACTTCAAGTGAGTTGAACAGTTCTCTCTCCACCAATATTAATTTCATCTTTAATACCCCCCAAAGAATGATAACAACCTACTTTTTTTCTCGTAGTTCCCTCTATCCAGAAACAGATCATGTGTACTCCCAGCATGCTCAGGGAGGTCTCAGGATGAGAACACAGCTCCTTTCTTGTATGGATCCAGTTGCATTCCCACTGTGGCAATGTCTGGGCTTATCAATATTTCTTTATTATTCCGGGAGACTCTTGCCAGAAAATTAGAACAGTAGATGTTTTTATTTTCCATTCCAGGAATATCTTAAAATACTCATCAAACCTTTAGTAGAAAGCATTGAACTATAGTTTATTATAAATATTATTGGAACCCATTAATTCAAAATCCTTACCTTACTCCATTTACATGCTGAACTATTTTATCATGATTGTTTTTCAGTTCTAGCTAAAGCACTGTAGTGAACATATTGTCTTCAAGTAGCCATTAACTTTTTTTTTTTTTTTTTTTTAAGTAGCCATTAACTTTTCAATATGGCCCAGATACAGTGCTGTAGGCCATAAGGGCACTGCTGTTGAATGCTAGCAGTCATAGGGGCAGGCTCCAGATTCACATCCCAGGTCAAGTTGGGCATGCAGGACATGTTTGCTGGCTGGTTGCAGGGCTAGCCGGAAGATTGTAGCATGAAGACCCTGTCAAGAATGCTTCTTTTTCTGTCTTTCTGTCTCTCTCATATGTACATACACACACATGTATACACATATGGAGCAAATTAATAAACAAAAATATGTTAATAGATATTCTTCTTTTCTCTTCCCCTCTGGAATATTACTGAGATCCCATTTTCCCTTACAGTGGTAAGCAGTAAATTCAAAATTACCTTATCTACATTATATTGATGTCATTTGGGAGAGCCAGTATACATATAGAACAAATACAATAAATCCAAAGGATGCATTTATTCATACTACAGTTAGATGTACATTTATTTATTTATTTATTTTGGAGAGGTGTTTTGTTTGTTTGTTTTGCTATAGGGCATGTGTGCTAGCCAGAAAGACTGAGAGACAGAGACAGAAAGTGAGAAATCACCCCCCAGGGGGGATGGTCATGCCGCAATCCCTTCTCCTCCATTCTCCTTTCAGGATCTTGGGCACGCACGCACACGCGCCCAGCGTGAGTTTAAGCCACCGAGTCCGGGACTTGAACCACAGTCAGCTACATAGGAGTCCAGCGACATAGCTATCATACCAACTGTTGGTCCTTCCAGATGTACATTTCAAATGCTTATCATATAAATAATTTGGTTCTAGTGATAAGATCCTGTCTACTGACTAGAGTGTCTTCTCTTCAGTTCTAGCTGACATTATGAAACCTCTGACTCTGCCATTGGCATCCATTTTGGACTTGAGTAGGAATCTGAAATCTTCTCTCACTTGATCCCAGTATTTAAATATATTAGCTTCTAAGTACCCTCCTAGGTTGAGAAGAAAATGGTAAATTTATCCCAGGATTAAGAGTAGCATAAATGGGCCTCCTGTTCTTCCTAACCTAACTCTATGGCCAGGTTCCATTGCTCCAGGCTTGCAAAGAAATATAGACTTTGAAAATTAATAGAAGAGTGGGACACACATTACCATTTTGTAAATAACTGAGTTTGAGTCTCATATCTGAATCAGGACTTTCTGATAAATGGGTAAATTGAAGAATGTAACTTAGATCTTAGACACAAGTTTTGATTCTGATTTCTCTCTAAAGATCTATTACAGTGATTGTTGGGGTAGGCATGCCTATAGAGAAAAAATAGATTACTCCAGGTGTATATATAAATCCACTTTTCTGGACACTTGCAATGGAGCAAAGTCTAGAAAATGATTGTGCTGCCCTTAGGACAGGCCTCAGCCAATCCTGAGCCAGATGTCAGAGAGGATATGTTAGTATTTTGAGACATAGACATTTTAATTGTCAATCATATTTATGCCAATGAATCTCACAGGGAAGTAATTGTGAAAGGTAGAATATTATCTCTCCCCAAAGATATCCAAATCTTGATCATTGAAATCTGCAAATATGTTTCCTTGTAGGCAAAGGGAAATTGATTGCAGCTAGAATTAAAGCACTAATCAGTTGACTATAAAATAGGGCAATCAACCTGGAATATCTAGGTAGATTCATTGTAATCATCAGGATTCTTAAAAGTAGAAGATGAAGTAAAGTAAATGTAAAAGTTGAAGTGATACAATGTGCGAGACACTTAACCTGGTATAGCTCTTTCTTTCTTCTTTTTTTTTTTTTTTTTCTTTTTTTAAGTGAGAGTTTGTGTGTGTGCTCACTGGAAAGACAGAGAGATAGAAAGAGAGAATTTACCCCACTGAGGGGATGGTTATGCTGCAGTCCCTTATCCTCCATTCTCCTCTGGGGATCTTGGGCACGCACGCACACACACCCAGAATTAGTTTTGTTTTGTTGTTTTTTTTGAGAGAGATTTTTCACTATAGGGTGTGTGCGCTTGCCAGACAGACAGAGAGAGACATAGAGACAGAAAGCGAGAAATCACCCCCCAGGGGGGATGGTCACGCCGCAGTCCCTTCTCCTCTCAGGATCTTGGGCACGCACGCACATGTGCCTGGCGTGAGTTTTAAGCCACCAGGTCCGGGACGTGAACCACGGTCAACTACGTAGGAGTCCAGCGACATAGTCATTACGCTAACTGCTGGTTCCCACCCAGAATTAGTTTTAAGTCACCAGGTCTGGGACTCAAACCATAGCCAATTACATGGCAATATAACCATTATGCCATCTGCAGGTCCTGGTATAGCTCATTTTGAAGATGGAAGACTGTGACTAAGAGGCAAGGAACGTGAGCAGTCTTTAGAAGCTGAGAAGCAATAAAAACTAATATATGACTTAAACCGCCAATAGCCTCTTCCTTGGAGAGAAAGGAGTAAAGCAAGGAGAGGTACTGATAAATGGATGCAAAGAAAGGCAGAATGCTTCCCCTCTATACCTTAATTAAGCAGCCCCTTTTAAAAAATTCAGATTCTCAGCAAATGCGTCTGTAAATCCCCTTATTACATGACATGACAACTGGAGGTATAGATGTCAGTTGCCAGTGTGACAATAAGTAATTGAAAGACCAGCAAGAACATTGTATATTCTTAGTTTGCATTTCTAGTAATAAGTATCTGTTTTAGTTAAAACAATTGTATATTACACATTTATCCAACAGTAGGTAAATATCACCTATAGGCCAGTACTAAAACAGAGACTGTAATACAATGAAAAGAAATTATTTGCTGGATTTGTTCAGAAGTCACATAAGTCACAATCATACGTGACCTCAACCTTTCAGTGGCTAACAACAACAAATGTTTATTTTTTGCCCATGAGTAACATGGGTTTTCTCTGGGTCTAGTCTATGCATTATTCAATCAAAAATCCAGATTTGGAACAATCCAGAAGCAGCATCTTTATCTCACCTTGCTCCACTAATGACCACAAGCAAAGGAATCATGAGTACCAAGGTCTTTGTTTTTAAAACTTGGCCTTGTAGATAACACACTTTACCTTTGCTCACATTTCATTATTCAGAGCAAATCTAATGGCCACACACAAAGTCAGTGGAGCAAGGAATTATACTTATCTCCTAAGGAGGCGTAGTAAAATTTTGTCAAAAACAAAAGCAAAACACTATGGTATGACTTACCCCAATTCTAACATCTTTAAATATGAATGCAGTGCCAGCCTTTTCCATGAACAGTGGAGACAATGCATAGTGATCACTTCATCACTATTTGATGGTCTAATCACAGGTAGTTTTATAATGCTACATGTTATCATATTTCATTATTTTAGCAGGTCAAGGTAGTCCTGATTGTAAAATGAGTATTCAAAAATTTCTCATTTAGTGCTTAATTAAATGTTTTGTATTTTCTCTGAAAAGATTAAGTGTTATACAATCCACCTCTTAAACCCCTGTAGGGCTTGAGATGAAGATGGTGGTGTATTCGTATTAGATAGAAGGGAAAAAGATATGAGTAACATAAAGCAGATGTCTATTTCATGGATGTCTTCTACAGAAATAGCTGCAAGGCCACAGACAGGTTAATTATGACTATTAAGCACCAAGTAACTATGTGAAGGGCAGTAATTTTAAATTGGAGGGTAAGAGAGGACATTTGAATAATAATAGCATCATAAAAACTTGTATGTGGAGACAGAAATAACAAGCTTCAAAATAAAGGTTCTCTCAACTGAAAATGCTAATGAGATAGCTCAAGCAACCCACCCCAAATGAACAACCCACCCTACAATACGGCGTGCATACATGCACACACGTGCACACACACACACGTGCACACATACACATGTACTCATAGAGTATAAGAAACTTTTAATAAAGACTTTGATTTTACAGTGTGGGAGGGAATCTGGTATTCTGATAAAATGGATAATACATTTTAAAGAAACTTACAATATGAAGCAATTTCCAAGAATTATAATTCAATAAAGTTCCCCGAATATTAAAGCTCTGCTGAATATAATTTTGTCCTCTCTATTTCAGAAAGCAATTTAAAATCTTACAGGGCATTAGAAATGTTTCTTATATTTGTAGCCTATTAAATTTTATAACGTACTTTAATATACTTTGTCATTTGATTCTCACGACGACCTCATGAAAGGCAAAGCATTATTATGCCCCATTAGCATGGCTCATGACATAAAATAGGCAGTTATTAATAAATATTTGTTGTTAGAATGAATGAATGAATTCTTGTGTCAGTTATGAGGAATGGTAACTTAAAAGTGTTAACAGTTTTACTCAAGGAGACAGATCCTGGAGCCAGGACTTTAGCTTTCTAAGCAAACCATTTTGAAGGTTTATTCATTCACCATGAATATGACCTCCCTTTGAATATAGGCTCACCTTGTTCAAATGGAACATGGAAATAAAAATAAGTAAATAATTTATTAAAGTATAAATTGGTTCTAGACAAATCTCAAAGGTTTATCTCTAAATATAACCAAATTTTGAGTAAAACAGGTTATTTGCCTTAAAATGTAATATAGTTAAATCCATTCATGTATACATTTAAAACATATTTCTTTAAAAAATGCTGAACCTAGTGTTCAGTGCTATAAATGATATGAAGCAGAAGGAACCTAGCCTCTGGTCCCTATTATTTTGTGTCACAGAGTGTCTGGCAGTAATGAAATCTAAAGACCTCACATAATAAGAATAATAGTCTTAATTACACAGAATAAAATAATTAAGATTACAAAGGGAAGCTACTTTGTTTAATAATTGTTCATCCATGCTGAGAACCACTGAACAAATGGTTAATTGATAATAATGACTGCTGTAATTACTAATAGCTATCCATGATGTTGTAATTTCATATGCATTATTAGAAGAAGTGAGTATGTGGACCAACCAGTGATGTGGTGGGTGAGGTTCCTGAATCCCACATATCTGACTGCTCAGTTTGAGTCTCAGACACATCTGAAAATCATGCTAGACTTGTGTGTGCATGCTCAAAAATCCCTAAAAACAGAAATGGAAAGGAAGATATTACAGAGTGACTGTTCCTGATGGGAGGAGGAGCTTTCTCACTTTTCCTCTCTCTGTCTCTCTCCAGGAAGCACATAAACTCTCTAGAAATTTTTTTAAAAAGAAAAAAAAAAAAGAAAAAAGAGCTACTATTCTTGTATAACACCTAAATGAAAGTGAAAACATAGTTCGCTCCATAAAACCAACAAAAATACACAGCTAATTTTGACATTATGATGTTAAAGGTCAAGATGAAGCAAGAGTTATGGTTCTTATTCCAAACTTTCTGGGTGAGCCTGAGTTAATAATGTAATCTATTTTCCATACTTCCCCAAAGAGGAGAATAATATATATCCAACAATATTTTGTGAATTTGTTGTGAAGTTGAAACATACTAATATATGGCAAAGAACTTTGAAATTTATATATCACTTAAAATGGAAGGTACAATTTTACAGAGTAAGCAATAAATTAAAATGTAAAATTTAAAATATATAAAACAACAGTTGAAGCTAGGTAACTGGATATGAAGAAAAGAATAGTTCAATAAAATAGTTGAAGAAATGTCATAGAATAGCCAGTTCAGGGTTAATTGTCGAGTATGTGGTATAGACAACAGGGTCCTTATAAAATGTAGTCTAAAGTGGTACAGGATTTCTCACTTTACAGCAAGTAGTATGAATGAAGAATGAAAGGAAGGAAGGGAGTCAAGGAAGACCTTTTTAAAATATCTTAGTGATTGAGTTGTTAAGAAAATTAGTAATAACACCCTTAATAGCTTGAAATATACTCAATATTTAATAAATAATAGCTATTATAATTTTGCCTCAGGCAAGCTTTGTAAGAGAATATGTTTAGTTTGCAACACCTGCCCTGAAAATGATGTATCTGAGTTTGTAACAAAGTAAATGACAAAGAGAGTAATAGACTTCTTAAATAGCAATAATGTGCATAAAAGTTTGATTTATTTTTTTTTTGAGAGGTTTTTGCTATAGGGTGTGTGTGCTTGCAAGAAAGAGAGAGACAGTGAGACAGAAAGTGAGATCCCTTCTCCTCCATTCTCCTCTCAGGATCTTGGGCACACACACACACGTGCCTGGTGTGAGTTTAAACCACTGGGTCCAGGACTCAAACTGCAGTTGATTAAATGGGAGTCCAGTGACAGCCATTATGCCAACTGCTGGTCCCAGAAGTTTGATTTCTACTTTGATCAGCTAAAGTCACAAAGGAGAATGTATTTAAGGAATTAGAGTGCCCGATAGAATTCAGACCCCAAGGAGAAATCACCACCCAGGACGGATGGCCATGTCACAATCTCTTCTATTCACTCTCCTCTTGAGATTTTAGGCATGTATACACATATGCCTAAGGTGTTTTTCAAGCTTCTGGGTCCAAGATTCAAACCACAAAGTAAGCCATATGGAATCCAACCACCTCAACCACCATACCACCAGTTGACCCCAATATTATTCTTTATTTGCACACTCCAATCATAAAGTGTTGTATTAATTCCTTTATTTCATTCCTTCTTCTACGTATCATCTACTCATGTTTGTAAGTAGCATTGAATCTTCAAGTAACATTGGAACAGTTGTTACATGAGAGAAGCCCCATTTGTAAAGGATGAGAAAGAAATCATAGTATCGGAAAAAGATATAGAAGACCCAAAAGTATCCACACAAAAAGCTTCTGAAAGTAACAACTGAATACAGTAAAGTGGCAGGATACAAAATCAACATAACAAATCTATAACATTTCTATATATTAACAACAAGCAAACTGAGGTAGAACTGAAGAAAATAATCCCATTTAACATAGCCAGAAAAAGTATAAGATACCTAGGAATAAATCTAACCAAAGAAGTCAAACACATCTATAATAAAAACCAAAAAAAAAAAAAAAAGAAAGAAATTGAAAATGACTCAAAAAAGTGGAAGGACATCCCATGTTCCTGGATCAGAACAACTAATTTAATTAAAATGGCAATTCTACCCAAATTAATCTACATATTTAATGAAATACCAGTAAAAATATCGGAGACATTCTTCACAGATTTTGAAAAGACAATTATAGAATTTGTCTGGAACCATAAAGGCATCATATTGTCAAAGCAATTCTGCACAAAAAGAGTAGAGCAAGAGGCATTTCACTCCCTGACCCCAAAATATATTGTAAAGCTGCGATAATCAAAACAGTGTGGTATGGCACAAAAACAGACACGTGAACTAATGGAATAGCTTGGATATCCCAGAAATAAGTCCCAAAACATTCAGTCAACTTATTTTTAGCAAAGGGTACCAGTCAATCCAGTGTGCAAAAGAAAACCTCGTTAGCAGATGGTACTGGAAAAACTGGGTATCTACCTACAAAAAGAGAAACCTGGACCCCAATCTCTCACTAACAACAAAAATCAACTCAAAGTGGATCAAAGATCTAAACTTAAGACCTCAAACTATAAAATTACTGGTGGAAAACAATGAGGAAACTCTGGGAGAAATTGGGGTAGGCAAGGGCATTTTAAATAAGACCCCCAAATTACAGTCAGTAATCATCAAAACAGACAAGCAGGATTACATCAGATTAAGAAGTTTCCATACAGCAAAAGACATATTTACTAGTGTGAATTGACAATCATAAGAATGGGAGAATATTTTTGTCAAATATGCCCAGATAAGGGACTGATAACCAGAATACAAAGAGAACTCAAGCAGCTCATCTGTAAAAAAAAAAAAAAAAAAAAAAAAAAAGATTAACCCAATAAAAAGATGGGAAAAGGAGCTAAACAAACAACTCTCTAGGAAGACATATGACAGTCAAAAAGCATATGAAAAAATGCTCAACATCATAAGGGAGATATAGATAAAAAAAAACAAGATACCACCTAACCCCAATCAGAATAGCAAAGATTAAATAAATAAAAAATGATAAGTGTTGGTGGGAATGTGGTGAAAGGTGAACACTTCTACACCATTAGTGGGAATGTTCATTGGTCCAGCCACTGTGGAGAACAATATGCAGGATCCTCATGGATCCACAGAGTACTAGCATATGATACAGTAATTCTATTCCTGGATATCTACTCATAGGATAGGAGAACATTCAGTCTGAAAAGTACTTGCACATCTATGTTTATCGCAGCAAAATTCACAATTGCTAAGACATGGAACTGATTCAAATGTCCACAAACAGATGAATGGATTGAAAAAGTGTGGCACATATACTCTATGGAATATTACTCATCCATGAAAACAAACAAACAAAAAACAAGATCATGGCATTTGAAAGAAAGTGTACAAATATGGAAAATTTACTGCTGAGTGAAGCAAGCCAGGCTATGAAAGAGAGTCATATTGCATGTCTGCACTTAACATATACTGACTGTCCACACTCTTTGATGAAAACTGAAAGACTAGAGGATATAGAAGTATAGAAAACGGTGAGGGATATTGAAGACAGTGTGGGAAGAGGGTGGGAGAAGGGGAGTGTATGAGGAAAAAAATTAAAGAATAAATTAGAGAAGCAAGACATTTATGAGACACAGAAATGGATAATTATCTATTGATGATAACATGTACATTATCCTGGACTTAGCCTAGTGAAAAGTTTATTCAAGTTGGGTAAATTCATTTTACAAGCTAAGTGATATGTACATATTTAATGTATAAAATTAAAATGAAATAGAATAGCTACAAATGGTGGCTCATTCTGTGAGGCTGACTCACATAAGAAGGTTCTGAGTTCTTGTCTAGAAATCTCTTTGAATATGCTGAGCACCGGCTTGCTTATGATTCAGAGCTAGCTGAGGCTGAGGGTGGATGTGATAGCACCTTGTTGGAAGTGATATTTATCTGTTTTTATCACTCCCTGACACTCTTGCTTATGAAAGAAATAAATCAATAGCATTAAAAACAAAAAATAAGTAAAGACAGGACTCTCATAGGGACCAGTGGATGGAATAGTAGTTACAAAGCTGAACTCCTACATGGCAGACCACAGTTCGAGTCCATTCTAGCAGCTTTAAACTCATGCCAGGCATGTGTGCATGCATATGTACCCAAAATTTGAGAGAAGACTGGAGGAGAAGGGATTGCGGTGTGGCAAGTGCACTCTCTCTATAGCAAAAATTTCTCTAAGGAAAGAAAAATGGGGCCAGCAGATGGTGTGCTGGTTAAGGGCTCCGGACTCCCACATGGCCAACTGCAGTTCGAGTCCTGGTCCTGATGGCTTCCTTTCTCATTTTCTCTCTCTCTCTCTCTCTCTCTCACTCTGTCTCTCCCTGATCCAACCAAAAGGAAGGAAGGAAGGAAGGAAGGAAGGAAGGAAGGAAGGAAGGAAGGAAGGAAGTTAAATAAAATAATTCTTTTCAAAAAATAAAGACAGGACTTTCACAATTTGAGGTAGACTTTCTTAGCCAGTGAACTTCCAACATGCCTATAAAAGTATTTGTATAAATGTATAAGCTGATTTGAGGTAACTCTCAGATCAACTTCTATTTTTTTCATGTTCAGTAACTTGGATAAGTTTAAATACTTATTTCTACTGAACAAAATTATTTAAAAAGTGAGTTAAATGGGTTAATGTGAATTATGTTGATTGGAGGAAATGGTCACAAAACTAGATCAACTGTTGTAGACTGCCATGCATTTGGTTTTGTTTTACTTGCTTTGTTGTTGGTTGGTCCTACAGAAAACTTGTAAAGTAAGCAAATGTGATATCAATAAGAAGGCAATCCCAAAACACTGATAAGAAAATAATAATAATAATAATAATAATGACAAATGACAGCAAACTCCATGTGATAGGATCTTACTCACCTTTTTATTTCCCTAATATTCCAGTTAAGAATGAGATAATTGCTTATCACCACAGGACACAGAAAGAAATGTCTAAAAAGTAAAAAATATTATATTGTGTAAATAATGTGTTTCCTAACATTTTTTCCTTGGTCAACAAACAAATTAGTCATTTTGACTGTCCAAATATACCCCAGTGGAAAACATCACTGATTTTGGTTATTATTTGTCTTATTCTAATTTTCATTCATCTTGACTTCCTGTAACTATAGTTCCTCTTCTTAGACTCTCCAAATGAGCCTTCTAACTTCTGAACCTTTCTTTTGTCAATTGAATGGCTAGCCAACCATTAACTACTACCTTAATCTCCAGTACCAGGCTGAAATGTTCTTCTATCATCTGCAATTTAGATTCTTCTAGCCACTTTGCAATGTCTGGTTTATGTAGTATGATTACGTACCTACTAAAACCCAACTTTGACATGAGCGGCCCACTCTGTCTGCTAAAATGATCACCCAATCGAAGGATCCACAATATTCTAGTTTGAGTTAAAGTCAGAAAGTCTTGAAGGATTGTTGAAGTTTAAATATATTTAACTTAATTGCGTAATGGTTATCTATTGATAATTATGAAAATATCATTATTCATGGAATTCTTTAACTCATGAGACCATATGTTCTTTGCAATGTAATTTTCTTTCAATTGTATTAAGATTTGATAAATATCCTTGAGAAAAAAATGACTCACTGCTCATATATTTCTGTCCTTTCTTTGGGAATATTCTATATTTGAGAACCATAGATTTACTCTAAGCAATATGATAGTAAATTTTTTAATAAATGTGATCCAGTGTCTTGAGAAGCACTGAAATTGATGATAAATGGCTTGTGCTCTCATAAATATGAAGGCAGTAATATTGGAAAAGTGACTGCTTTGGTTTTCTGTCATACCCTTTGACTGATGTTGGCACAAACTAGACCTTTTCCTAACTTTACTTTTTAAGGACTTGAAGTAAAGCACATAATTTATTTCAGAAACTATCATATATTTAATTTTGTTTAAACTTTCTCTTTTATATTTTAATCTCATACGTTTACCTTCTTCTCAACTTTGGAGCTTATGCTATAGATATTCTTAATGCCTTGGCTGATCACTTGATCTTTCTTGTGATTCTAAATTTACCTTCTGCGTTCTGCCTAGAATCACCTGGCTCTTACCTGGATTTTACTAAGTTATGTCATATAATAGATTTTTTTTAAAATTTTTATCTAACAATTCCAAGTAACAGTTTGCCAGTAAAAAGTTTAGTTTCTGGTTCAATCATAGAGGGAGCATCTTAAATAAACCTTTCATCAGAGAGTCATCATTTATTGCAGGGAAAATGTCCTGACCAACCATGCCAAGCATATGTAACTTCAGGTGTCATATCCTACCTCAGGTGGAGTTCTGTTGTTTTTTCCTGTCTGGGTAAAATAATTAACCACACAGGGCACTGAAAACAGTTGAAGATAATAAAGATTTGAAGATTATTTTTGAAAATATGCTGCAAGTTAAGAAACCATATAGTGTACATGGGGCAGAGCAAGCACAGGAACAAGGAACTAGGCTGGGCATGACTGATGTCTATTTGATTGACCTCAGTGATTGGTATACAAAGTGACAGTATCATGGAATTAGGAAGCACTATCTTGTATGGGATCAGTTTAAACTCAGATTAACTCTGTGACACCAGATAAATTACTTTAGTCTTATAAACCTTGACGCTATTTTTCTAAAATGGGAATAATAATAGTAGTATCTACTCACAAAATTGTTGTGAGAGCTACATCATTTAATTTGCCCTAACATTAGAATAGTGCCTAAAATGTAATGAGTGCTATGTATAATATGTAACACTACACTATTATTCAAATGCACATGAACCACTGCCTAAATCTAAATGTGTGTGGTACCTGTCGACCTTGGGATGTTAACTCCTGCTGTGGTTTAAATGTGTTCTTCCAAAGTTCATATATTAGAATTTGTTTGTTTTGTGAGGATATTAAGGAAAGGCTTAATCTGATTATGATGTGGAAAGGTGAAGCCTTCTGGAAATGATTAGACCTCAGAGTGTGGGCCCCATAAATAAATATTGGTGTGTTTATAAAGAGAGGAATTGAGAGCAGGACAGACACATGGATGCAGACTCGCTTCCTTTTGTCTTCCACTATGTTATGATCTGCAAGAAGACTCTACCTTTAAACTGTATTATGAATAAATCTGTTTTTAGAAATCACCCAATGTTGGATATTTTCTATTACCAGCAATAGAGAGAACTAGAACAGCTTTTCAGAACATGATTTTTCAGTACATACTACCTGTAACAAAACCTCTTTGGGCAGTGGTTTAAAATCCATCTCTTGGACTGACTTTGTGGCCTGTGTGTTAAGGCAACCAGACCTCAAAGCCAATTGCCAAGTTTGGGTCCTGGGCCTAGCATCCTGAGAAATATGCTGAGCATATGTGCACACATGTCCAAAGGAGGAAGAAATGGAGAAGACATTGTGGTGTGACTGTTCACCATGAGAGTTGCTTTCTGCTCGCCCCCTCCTTCTGCCTCTGTCTCTCTGGAATTTGAGACCTTGACCTAAAAATGTCAGTATAAAGTTGTGCTCTAATAGGACAACGTAGTGTAATTCTTGTGGCATTAGCAAGAATCAACTAGAAGGCCAGCATTTGGTGTGAAGGTTAAGGCTCTGGATCCCCTAGTAGCTGACTGCACAATTTGAGTCTCAGACCCAACAGCTTGAAAATCGCTCCCAAGTACATGTGTGTGCATATCCAAAATCCTAGATGAAAATGGAAAAGGGATTGCAGCCTTCCTAGGGGCTGATTTCTCACTTTTCCTCTGTCTGTTTCTCTGGCAAGCATGTATGTCCTATAGAAAAACACACACACAAACACACACACACACAAATACACACACACACACAGAAAGAGAGAGAGAGAGAGAGAGAGAGAACAAGAACTGGGAATTAAACCCTATGGCAGGCAATAGAAGATAATGGCTTACATCTACAATCGTTTTCCACAGATTTCTTTCCCCTAACACTGATGTTTTTAATTGGATACAACATATACAGATGCAAGGATGGAGAACACAGAATACTTTCTTTGCTCTTCTTGTCATCCAGCCAGAAGAGCCTTTTGAACTTTAAAGACTGACAGAAAGGAAACTATTTAACAAACGTCTGATCTGTGTGAAAAGAGTTTGACTCATGAAATGATATTCTCTTATCCATGGTCCAAGGTAGCCACTCTTCCCAAATCTCTGGAAACCCCTACCACTCAGCCTTTGAATGATAAAATGGAAATTAAGTAAAACCAAAGGAAAATCCTTACTAAAACTTTCTTGACAGTCCAGGGAAGTGAAGAGCAAATTCAACACTTTAAGAAGAAACACTCTGCTTATTGTTCTACTTGTGAGAATGTAGTTAACAAAATTCAAGTCTTTATAATAACATTGAGATATTTATTTTTAAATAAACAGTCTCACAGTTTTGCTTAGGTATATCAAGGGCCATTTCATTAAATGGTTGTCTAAGGACCAGTAAGGAATGAACTTATACCCTAATATTCAAAACTCAGGGATTGGGATCAGGTGGCCATGTAGCCAGAGTGAAACTAGACACATCTGGAAAAGATTCTGGGTTTGTGTCTCAGGAGTTCCTGAGCATACCATGCATGCAAATGTGTACCTGTGATCTGTGATCCAGGCTGGCTGAGACTGGGGGTGATGGTAGCATGAAGACCTTGTTGGGGGTATACATGTACTCTCAGAAGAAATAAATAAATGCACTTAAAAATTCAGTGTAGAACTATCTTAATATCATAGAGTATATTTTCCCAGAAATGGGATTTCAGCTTCACTTGAGGAACCAGTATTTTGAGAAAGTCTTATCTCTTCTAAACTATTAAAGGAGTACTAGAATATGCATTTTATTATATTAAAACATCCTGAGGCAACATCAGGCCAGAATTTGAGATGAGAAATAAATATGAGCTGAAAAGAGAAAGCCCGGGAAGGAGGGAAGATTGCATTGCCTGGAGAACTGAACTGTTGTTTTCTTGAAGAACACATTCATTCTCTGTTTGTCAAAAAACTACAACCAGTGGAGCTACAGGCAAGAGTTAGAGCTCTGATTTCTAATTGGTAAGCTGCAGACACTGTTCAAATGCTAAATCCAGAAACCCACATATATTTCAAGAAAGAGCTGAATTTTACTTTTGTGAATGCAAAATAGAGGAGTTCAAACATGATATGAGGGAAAAGATGACTTATTCCCTTTGAGAGCAACAAAAGAAAAACAACACTGACCACCACTGTAAGGCATGTAGCATAATTATGTCCCTAATTATAAAAAAAAAAAAAATGTGATTCTCCCTTTTCTCTCTTTCAAACTCAGGATTTTGCACTAAATGATCTTGATATAGAAATAAAGAGCAAATCTCTTGGCTAAATAGATATTTTTTGATACTAAAAATATAGGTATCAACTCTTCATATGCACAGCAAATAAAAGTAAATGCAGTAAATTGCTACAGGAAGAAATAGTAGAGTTAAATATCAATATCTTTTATTGTAAAATTTTGCATTGCTTTCATAAAAGGTTGATTGACAGAGAGGATTTTCAGCCCTTCATAAAAAGAAAATAAAATGTAATGGAGAAAGAGGGAAGATGAAAGTTATATCTGCCCACTAATTTCTCTCTTTTCTTCTAAGAATCCATAGTTTCTGTGACTGAGGGAGAAATGTTTCCAAAGACTTTTAGGATAAGATGAAGCCAGTATAAGAAAAGGGATTCCAAGAAAGCTAGAAATTTGTGTAATTTCAAGAGAAACAATATCTATAACCATTTTCCATGCTTCTATATCCTTCTATATACAACCAGTATATATTAAGTGGAGACATACAATGTCTCTTTCATAGCCTGGCTTGCTTCAGTCAGCAGTAAATCTTCCATATTCATCCATTTTCTATCAAATGCCAGGGTCTTGCTTTTTTTTTTTTTTTTTTTTTTTTTTTTTTGTTTTGTTTTGTTTTGTTTTGTTTTTTTTGGCTCAGTAGTATTCTATAGTGTATATGTGCCACATTTTTTCAATTCATTCATCTGTTCATGGACATTTGGGTTGGTTCCATGAGTTAGCAATTATGAATAATGCCACAGTAAACATAGATGTGCAAGCACTTTTCTGACAGAACAGTTTCCTACCTTTGGGTAGATACTCAGGGGTGTAATTGCTGGATCATATGGTAGTTCTATTTGTAGGTCTTTGTGGAACCTACATATTGTTCTCCACAGTGGCTATACTAATTTGCATTACCACCAACAGTGTAGGAGAGCACCTTTTTCACCACAGCCTCACCAGACATTATCAATTTTTTTAATATTATCCATTCTAACTGGGGGAGGGGATATCTCATTCAAGAGAAACAAACATACTTCAATGTTTCATGTTTATCTAAGAAAGGGAGGTAGTTTTAATGTCAGTACTCACTGACCTTCAGAATCAATGTAAATTTCATATCCATAAATCTTCCTGCATATGTTATACATTCTTGATAATTATACTTATTTAGAATAATCAGAAATTTCTAGAAATTCTGGCATAAAATATTTTATGTGATGAATTTTATAGAGATGTTCATTAAAAAGTTCACTAGTGAAACTATGGGTCAGTAAACTGCAGTGAGTGTAAACTTTTCTTTCAAGAGCAGGCTTAAAATTTTGAGCCTATTTTTATTCATTCTCAGTTACACCAAACAGAAGTACAGAAGTCTCATGAGCATTGCCTATAGTATAAATTATGATAATAGGATTGATTGTTTTTCAAACATCACTAAGCACCAAAGTTGCCAAGTGCAATTTAACATAGATATATTCTAACAGTTTACAAATAGTGTAAGCAATTCTGGATTCTGTATATTTACATATAAATATATTTCAATGTTATTTTAAGACAACTGGTACATAGGTGTGTATTTTGGAAAACAGGCTGAAGAATTATCTAAATATCTCTTCCCAAAAAAGGGGATTTAGACTGTTTACAATGTTTCTTTCCAAATTTCTCTATGTTTTAATATTCTTTAAATTGTTTTGTTTATTTTAAAGAGAGCTCTGTAACAATATACCAAGAAATTTTTATACTCTAAACAGCAACAAGTTTTCAGGGTTCATGTCTCATAGATCACAATAGTGAATTTGTAATATGTTTATAGGGTTAAATGGCAAAGAATGTTACTGTAAAATATAGAAAAAATTACCAAAAGATTCTCAAAAGTGTGTGTGTGTGTGTGTGTGTGTGTGTGTGTGTTTGTAAGTGTTCTGATGCCAGTTAATTGTCTGACAGTGAAATAGCATGAAAGCTATAGAACTCCTTACTCTGGAGTTGGTCATGCCTTTCATGGTGTGGAGCTTCAACCTGATTATGAATGAGCAATATGCTGGCTTTGGAAACTGAGGGTCATTGGATCTACTAGGGGGTAGAGTGAGTAATGGGGAAAGAAGGAGGCTGATAGAATGATTTTAGGATATCCATAGAAGCAATTAGTGGCACAATGATATTCCAGAAAGATGTAGTCACTTCATTCCAAAAGGCTAACAATTTAGATTCAAGTGAATGGAGTCAAGAGTTTTATTGCTAATTTAATTATCTAATGCTACTCTGAAACATATTTCCAAACTTGATGACTTAAGAATTGCACTATGAAGAACAGGTGGAAAAGGATCAGAGCATGAGCAAATCCTGTGAAGGGTGCTTCTCTCTTTCTTTCTCATATGCACTTTATCATGCAAAACAAATCAATTTATTCTCTTATAACTATAGAGTCAGATGTCTGAAATAATTTTTACAGGGCTAACATTGAGGTGTTTTCAAAGCTGTTTCCTTTTGGTTATTCTAGGGAGAATCTGTTCCTTTACTCTTCCAGCTTCTAAAGAATGTCCGCATTTCTGAGATTGTGGATAAATCACTCTAGACTCTGCTCTGTCATCCGTTACCTTCTCTAACTCTGACTTTTCCAGCATTCCTTGTCTTGTAAGGATAAAGAACTTCATAGCTACATTGAACCCTTTGGGATAATATAGGATACTTGCTTGTATCTCATGGTATTTAGCTTAAATATATCTGCAAAGTACTTTTTATTATATATGGCAATATTTACAAAAGCATATTTGAGAATTCACTATTCATTCTACCACTGTGAACAATAAGTCAACTTATTTAACTGACCATAAACTTTGCCATCATATTTTTATAAATTTACTCTTTCTACTTCTAAGACAATTCCCTTGGAATCTACATTTAATTCAAAATAAGTAAGGGAACCAGCAGTTAGCGTAATGGCTATGTCACTGGACTCCCATGTAGTCGACCACAGTTTGCATCCTGGACCTGGTGGCTTAAACTCATGCCGGGCACGTGTGCGTGCGTGCCCAAGATCCCGAGAGGAGAATGGAGGAGAAGGCATTGTGGCGTGGCCATCCCCCATGGGGGGTGATTTCTCGCTTTCTGTCTCTCTGTCTCTCTCTGTCTGTCTGGCAAGTGCACACGCCCTATAGCAAAAACCTCTCCAAAAATAAATAAATAAATAAATAAATAAATGAATGAATAAAAAAGAAAACATGCAGTGGGATTTTTTTTTTTTAAGTCTCTTTCTTTCTTCTATGAGCAAGAGATAGACAGTACCCCTAACTGGGTTCCAATGCTACAATCTAAACACAGCCTTCAGCTAGCCAAAGTCTAGGCAAGCTCATGCACAGTGCATTCAGAAAGATCTCCATACTTGAACCAGGAACCTTCTCAAAGGGGATTGCATTATAGCCATATTTTACTGCTGTGTTATCATCTTATCCCATGGAATTATTTTAATAGCATATGAAAGATAGTTTTAAAAAATTTTACATATCCTACTTCTGCAGAAATATGGATCAGTCTCCAAAGTGGAAGACTGTTTTGTTTTCAGGTTGTTTATTTAACAACCCTAACTGTGACAATCACTCTCCCCCCAAACTTGAAACCAGAATCTATTTGAACTCTCATGCAAATGACAATCTGGCATCCTATGCTGAGCATGGATGGGGTAGGGTAAAGTCGAGAGAAAAGACTAACATTTAGGAATGAGAGCAAATTAATCATCTGAAATGATTGTTATGAGCAAAACATGTGAGAGAATATAGCTAAACCATTGGTTTCTGTAGTTTTGTAACTGCATGTTGATGTAGGACAATTCTGAATTTTACAGAAAACTTTGCCAGAATGTATATGTGCTCACCATGAGACAAAAAAGAGAAGTAGAAAAAGAGAGGGAAATTGAGAAAGCACCCCCTGTTGGGAGTGGTCATACTGCTATCCCTTTTCCTCTATTTTCCTTCCTGTTGGGATTTAAGGCACACACACAGTAACTAGGCAAGTTTTTTCAAGCCACTTGGTCCAGAACCAAACAGGGCAGTTGGATAGGTGGGATCCAGCCATCTTTACTACCTCATGTAACTGGCTGGCCTGATAACTCTGATTTTAATGTCTGACTTTGCTGGATAGGAACTTTTCTAAGACTGGATATTTGCAGTATTTCATAAATATTTGCTTTGTAATTTAGTCTCACATATAGCGATAAAAGTGAGATTAATGAATAAAATTCATACTTCTCTTTGGTCTTATGGAATAAAGAATTGGTCCAAATTTCTACTGTACCCTCTCTCTAAATTTCTTTATGGCATTACAATTAAAATTTTAATGTCATGAGTATAATGTAAATCTCTGAGTCCAAAATTAAATGTAATTTCCAAATAAGTTAAGGATAAAAAGAAGGGAATCATACAATATTTATTTCCAGCTTTAAACCATTAAGAATTATTTTATACAATATGAGTATTTTCTTTTTAAGACAAAAAGAAACACTTTAATGAGAGAGCTTCTTGAATTGTACTTGTTCATTCATTATTATATTAGAGATAAGAACCATAAGATAAAGATTTTGAATTCAGTTTCTTTTAAACAATTCTATTCCTTGAAAAGTCTTTTTTATTTCATATTTTTGTCATGTCAACGAATTACAGTGACATAATATGTACTATTATATTAAACAGCCAGAAGCTGTAGCACTTTGATCTTTCAGTAAGTTTGGATTCTGTGTCAGTAAATTGATTTCAAAAAGAGATTAGCATACTTGAAGATACTAAGGGATACTATTGGCATCGATATTGGTGAGGAGTAGAAAAAGAAGCAGAAATTGACAGAGAAAGAAGCTAAGATCTTAAAACAGTCTCCATGAAGAGCCTATGATAGTCTCTGAAGTTTGGATGACCCTGAATACATTTTGAGACTTGGGATAAGAGATTCCAACAACCAGATACTGGGAGGACTGCTCAGGAAGGTGGTTTGCCCTGGAAAGGACAACTGACTTCAGCTAAAACAATTCTAAAGAATATTTATGGATTAGAGCAGCAGCAAACCCAGCAAGAGAAATTAGTCCTTCCATTCTATTTTTTTTTTCTTTCTTTGGAGAGGTTTTTGCTATAGGATGCGTGCGCTTGCCAGACAGACAGAGAGACAGAGAGACAGAAAGCGAGAAATCACCCCCCGGGGGGATGGCAGCGCCACAATCCCTTCTCCTCCATTCTCTTCTCGGGATCTTGGACGTGCATGCACTCGCGCCCAGCGTGAGTTTAAGCCACCGGGTCTGGGACTCAAACTGCTGTCGACTACATGGGAGTCCAGTGACATAGCCATTACACTAACTGCTGGTCCCAGTGCTTCCATCCTGGAGGAGGATCTGGGCAGCCATCAGCCATCACATCATCCACTACAGATAGACATCTTTGCAAAACAATTAAAACAATCCCTGGGAATCAATGCTGCTCCTCTGCTTTGTAGACAAAGCATAAAATATCTCCAATAAGTATTTTCTCTCACTTAATTTCTCCTTTCAAATATAAGTGTCAAAATAGCAGCACATTAAATCACTTATATTTGTGAACTAAATTTGAAGGACCCTCAAAAATTCATTGAAAAGTAGAAATGGTATGAGTTTATTTTGGTGCAAAACTTTTTAACAATCTATTCATAGTTTTTATAATAGCATTTTTCATGAACTTTTTGAATATCCCTCATACATCTCTTCTGTCATTGTGTAAGGAAAATGATTATTTTCTTAATTGATATCTGTGTGAAAGGACACATTGAAATGGAAAAGGGTGAGAAGAATATCCCCTAGTTGAGAAGTGAAGGAGGATCCTGTCAAATAATGCTTTGCAAAATTGCAAGGTCAATGAATAAGTCTTGGGTAAGTCACTTAGAATTATTCATAGACTATATATGTATGAGGAGATCTAAAATATACCCTTTAATAGCATCACCATTTGATGCTTGTCTGTTGAATTTTCATTTTTCATTATGTCTAAGTTTTTTTTCTTTTATTGGAGAGGTTTTTGCTATAGGGCACGTGTGCTTGCCAGAAAGACAGAGAGAGACAAAGAGACAGAAAGCGAGAAATCACCCCCTGGGGGGGATGGCCACTCCACAATCCCTTCTCCTCCATTTTCCTCTCAGGATCTTGGGTACGCATGCACACGTGCCCGGCGTGAGTTTAAGCCACTGAGTCTAGGACTAGACTGCGGTCAACTATGTGGGAGTCTAGCAATATAATCATTACGCTAACTGCTGGTCCCCCATTATGCCTAAGTTTTAATGTACTAATAGTGTAGGAAACACACTTCATATTTAGAGAATGAAATAATTCATGTACCCATCCATGTATTAAAAAAGTATCTGCTGAGCACCTATTAAATGACTGTAATTGTGCTAAGAGCTTGGGGTATAAGTTTAGTCACTAGCACAAGGCACTTAAATATTCCAGTTGAGGGGGAAAAAATGAATATAACTAAAACAGAGAGGATTTGTGTACAAGTTTTAGTGTGACTGGAAGAGTGTTGAGTGGCAAACAGAAAGGTTGACACTAGAACTAGATCTTGAAAATGTGCTGTTGTAGGCAGGGCTGTGGCTCGGCAGTGGTGTGGTTGGACTCTCACGGGAAACATGGTCAGTTCACACCCCAGGCTCTTCCTGAGCATGCTAGGTATCCACAAGTGCTCTCCTTCAGGGCCAGCTGGGCCTAGGGGAGGATCAAAAGAAGAGGATGCTCTTGAGGGTGACTTTCTCTCTCTCTTTTTGTCTCTTTCTTTCCATTTCTATTTCATGAAGAAAAGAATGAACTGTAAGGGGAAAAACGTGCAGTTTTTATCACACAGACAACACAGAAAGTACTTGAGGCCAAGTCAATAAAATGTGTAAATGAACTCTCTCTCTTCCATGCAAGTCAGAGCTGTTATCTCAATATATCTTTACATATGAGCATAGCAAGGAAATATCTACCACTATATGCTAGACATGTATGTAACTCTTTAGGTGCACCCTAGACGAAACCCCTATGCAGAGTATTTGGGAGAATCCTTCCTAGATGGCTTTCTATTTAGTTCTGTTGATATCTATTGTACAGAATCTTCTCAAAAAATACATTTCATTGACTATGTCAATCAAAGCACTTATTTAGTGTTACTCACTAGGTCTGGGTTTCCATATTGGAAAAACGAATACTGTTTGATCACAGAGCTTTCCCTGAGATTCAATATTCTGTAAAGGTACTCTACATCCACTCAAGGGAAGTCTGACATTCCCTTTCCACAAGGAAGGCTGCATCTTAGGCTTCTTCTAAACTATTCAAGGTACCTAAAATCAACTTTGTAGGATGTATTTGGATATATATCATTTACTTCTACAAAAGGCGACCTCATGATGATTTTTACAATGAAGCTACTCAGTGAACACAGACAGAAACAGTCTAGGTTTCTATTCAATGACCATATCCCTACTATTGTCTTCCAGGAGCTCCAGTGACCTTTCTGCATCATTGAATGTTGCTACAATCGGTAAAAGAAAAAAAATTGTTTCTTTAAATTTATGTAAATGATTATCAGAGTAGAATTTACATACCAACACTCTAAATAATGTACTTTTTACAAACAGAGTTGTTTTGGGACCAGCAGTTAGCGTAATGGCTGTGTTTCTGGCCTCCCATGTAGTCGACCGCAGTTTGAGTCCCAGACCCAGTGGCTTAAACTCATGCCAGGCACGTGTGCATGCGTGCCCAAAATCCAGGGAGGAGAATAGAAAAGAAGGGATTATGGTGTGGCCATCCCCCCTGTGGGGTGACTTCTCACTTTCTATCCCTCTGTCTCTCTCTGTCTTTCTGGCAAATGCACGTGCCCTGTAGCAAAAATCTCTAAAAAAAAAAAAAAAAAAAAAAAAAAAAAAAAAGAGTTGTTTTATTTAACTTTAATTAATTTATTTATTTTAATTTGATCGGGGGTGGGTGAGGTGGTAGGGAGGGAGGGAAAGTGAGAAAGCAAGCCTCCAGTTCCAGAACTTGAACTATGGTTGGTCATGTGGGAGTCCAGCACCCTTAGCAACCATGCCACCTGCCGATCCCATGTACTTAATGATCTATATGGGGGAGAAAGGAAGTGATTGGGAGAGGAAAGAAAGAGAAAGAAAAGAAAGTAAAAATAGATGGAAGGAAGTAAGAAGAAAGAGGAAAGAGAGACTTGAACAAATAAATATGTGAGTTTAGCAAAAGTTGACAGACTCCTCTAGACATTTGGACAAGCTCACTTTTATATGCTCTAAGTTGTCATTAGAAATATCAAATTTTGGGCCAGCCAGTGGTGTGGTGGTTAGCGTGGTAGGATTTAACTACCTTAACCACAGTGCCGCTTGGTAACAGTGTCAAATTTCTTGATTCAAGTGAGTCCTGGACCCAGAATCTTGAGAACATGCCAGACATGTGTGCATACATGCTCAAAATCCTGAAAGTAGGAGGAAATATAGATAAGGGATTGCAGCATGACCACACCCATGTGGAGTGCTCTCTCAATTTCTCTCAGTCTTTCTCTGGTGAGCACATGCATCCTCTGGCAAACTAAAATTAATCAAGAAAGAAAGAAATCTCAAATTGTAAATATTTGAACGTGATTTAAAAGTATACTTTCATCAATACACAGACCTAATATAATTCACTTGGTTGTTTTTCCACTAATTAAAAATTCCAAAGTGGATAGATTTTTAAAATCTACATATCTAGAGCTCAGCAGGTAACATAGTGGTTAAGGTACTCCCACATGGTCAACTGTGGCTCAAGTCCTGGACCCAGTGGCTTGAGACATGCCATGCCAATGGAGGATAAGGAATTGTGGTGTGGCCATCCCCTCGGGGGATGATTTCTTGCTTTCTGTCTCTCTGTGTCTCTGGTGAGCACAAGTGCCCTATAGCAAAATGAAAAAAAAAAAAAAAAAAAGAAGAAAAGAAACAAAAAACTACACAGCTGAAGTCAGATTTAATAAACTGAATAAACTGAATGGCTCTTTATATTTAGGCAATGTACAATCAGGAATTTGTACATGGGAAACCTCTTTATAAAATCACAGAACCTTAGATAATTTGTAACACTCGTGTATATATGTCCTATCCTCAACAAGAAGCTATAATTTGTATAATATATATTTCTAATGTATGTATATCATTTTTATCTTCAATAGACTGATATGTGTTCAATTAGAAAAGAGCATAGCTTCTAATATGATTTTAATTGGCTTAATTAATCTTCTTGTGATTCATTTTTAGACATCCGTGAGATAATGGAAAAACTTTGAGATAAAGCTTCAGGTTAAATTGGAATGATAATGGAGATGTAAAGATTCAGATTCAGAAAAACTTTCATCTCTTAGGCAGATGCCTTACAAATAGTTATTAATTGTACTTTTAATGCCAGAGTGTATATGCACATGTCTGATAAGGAGAGAGAGAGAGAGAAATCACCCCCAATGAGGTCTGTTTGTATTGCAATACTTTTTGTTTTCGTTCTCCAACCAGTCAGGATCCTGAGCACATGTACATGTGCTTGACACATAAGCCTCTTGGACTGGGAATCAAACCCTCATCAATCATAGATCTGACTTCCCCTGCATGGTGCTTAACCACTGTGCTACAGTGTCACCCTAATAGTTATTAATTTTTCATTATGAAATATTATTGCAGAAATATAAGTTCCAGTTTGTTCTGATGTAACATAACACTGTTCACATGTTCTTTATAATTACACTTGAGATTTAGATATGAACCTCAAATGTCTTGATTCCACTCTTACAAGCAGAGTTAAAGTTTAAATACCACAGATACAGTTTGTGTGTTTTTATTTGTTTAGGATACAATAACAAAATACCGTAAAGCAGTTTATAAATAGTAGAAATTTATTGCTTACAATACTGAGGGTCAGGCTCAAAATCAAGGTACCAGTAGATTTGTTGACTCCCTAGGGCTCAATCCCTTGTAGATGGCTGTCCTCCTGTTCTAACTTCACATGACAGGAGGGACAAAAAGACTTTCTTAGACCTCTTTCATCAGGGCACTGATCCCATTCATGATGGTTCTGGACTCATAAAACAATCATTTATCAAAGTCTTCACTGCTTAATACCATCATGTAGGAAGTGAGAATTCCAACATATACATCTTTGGAGGACATAGTCAGTCAAGCCATATAGAATTTGTATTCTTTTCTCAATGTTCAAGAACTTTCTCAGTGCAATGAAAGTCCCGATATCTGTCAGATCCATTCCTCTAAATTGCCTATGCTAAACCAATTTTAATCATATGAAGTTATTTTAAGCATGTGCATTATTTAATGGGACAAACCCATATAATTTCTTAGCTACTTTCCTGGGCTAAAAAAGCTTTTATTGTCTTCATGCAGATTATTTATTTGTTATAAGAGAAAGATAATGACTGTACAGTGGAAAGCATACATCACTTCACCTTCCATAATAATCAGAATTAGTATAATCAATGAGGGACCGATATTCATCATGTACTCCTAGAATATTCTGAGAAAGGTACTACAGCATCATTGATGAATTATTCTGACTGGTAATTCATAACTTGGATCTAATAATAAGGAACATCAGAAAAGACTAAAATGAAGAAAAAAATAATAATGTATTATTTCCCCCAAAATTGTCAGTAAATGGGTGTGTTAATATCCCACATTAGAAAATAACTCAAAAGAAATGACAACTAAATTCAATATTTGACCTTTGGCTGAATCCTGTACTGTAGAATAAAAAATGTAATAAAGAAAAATATAGGCTCGATTGACAAGAGAAATTGGAATGAGGAAGACTTACTCGTCAAAAGTATCACATCGATGTAGAATTTGCTGAATGACAACCACACTATAATCATGTAAAATAATATTATTTTTAGTGAAAATGCATAAATGGTCACAATACATGCATATAACTTACTCTTAAATGGTTAAGAAAAATACACACACACACACACACACACACACACACACACACAAAATGCAGAAAATAAGAGGGAGAGTGAGGAGGAAATATTATCAAACAAATCAAGTAGAATTTTGAAACTGATGAAACTGGATAAAAGGTGGATGTACTTTGGACGTATTGAAAACAATCACATGTTGAAAATTGTATTTCTGTGAACAATGTTAAGACAGAAATCAGTATAGTCAAGCAGGATTATGTTGCTACAGATATCCAAAAACGTGGAAATAACTTTAGAACTGGTAAATGGGCAGAACTTTTATGGGAGGAATCTAGCAAAAACCGAGATTCTGGTGGAGGCTCAGAAGAAGAATTGAGAAATGAACTAGGACTTTTCATAGATAGGTTATTTGATGGTAACCAGAATACTAGTAGAAATATGGACAGCAAAGGTCATTCTGAGGAAGTTTCAAATGAAAATGAGAGATTCCTAAAAAATCTACAAATAGAACTACCATATGATCCAGCAATCCTACTCCTTGGTATCTACCCAATGGACAGAAGAATACTTAATCAGAAAAGTACTTGTACATCAATATTTATTGCAGCACTGTTCACAATTGCTAAGTCATGGAGACAACCCAAATGCCCACTAACAGATGAAAGGGTAGAAAAACTGTGGAACATATACTCAATGGAATACTATTCAGCCATAAAAAAACCCCTGGCTTTTGACAGGAAGTGGATGAATATGGAAGATTTACTGCTGAGTGAAGCAAGCCAGGCTATGAAGGAGAGATATTATATGTCACCACTTAACATATACTGTGTGGCCGCACTCTATGACTGAAACTGAATGACTAAAGGATATAAAAATACAGTATATAGATGTAAATACCAGATAGAGTGCGTGATAAAGAGGAGGGTCTGAGGAAGAACATTTAGAAGAAAAATAGGGAGGCAAAGCATTAATGGCACAAAGAAATGTGGTATTATCTGTTGAAGATATTTTGTAGTTTTATCAACTGTACTAGGGAGAAATGTTCACCTGTTGAAATATCCATTTTGTAAGCCAAATAATAATGTGATTGAATGTATAAAAGAAAATGAAATGAAAAAAATTTTAAAATGAGAAAATTATTGGAAATTGACCAAAGGTCATTTGTGTTAGACCACAACAAAACAATTGGCCTTACAATGTTCAGTCCTAAAGCTGTGTTGAATATTGAATTTAAGCATGATGAAGATCTGGCAAATGAAATTTCAAGGCATGCTATAAAAGAAATTGCATGGTTATAGTTAAGTACATTTAGTGAAACATGAGAGGGATGAGATGAGTTAAAAATAGAATTGATCATTAAAAGAGAAGCAGAGCAGAAAAATCCAAAAATGTGCAACTTGGCCATGTGGCAAAGAATGGAAAAATGCATTTGGCAGAGCTTGCTGAAAGTGTGGCAAAAGACTGGTTGCTGAAGATGGAAGGGATCAGGTGAAAATGATTAATAGGATGACAGCAAAATCCCTCAGTACATCTAGTATGTGGCCCAGGAGTTCTGCCCTCCTGGTTTCAGACTTGCTTAGAAACTATTGACTCTGTTCTCATGGTGCAAGGGAAATTTCTACCCTGTTCTTGTTTCCTTGTTGTATTTTAGGAGCACTAATTTGTTTGGCTTCTCTGTCTCAGAAGTGGTAGAAGTTTGTCTTGAGTCTCAGACGAAACTTTGGATTTTACAGTTTGTGTTGGAATGAGTTGAGACTTTGGGGCCTATTGGGATTATTTTGTGTAAGAAGCATATGAATTTGGGGGACTAGAGATGCAATGCTATAATTTGGAGGTTCCCCCACAAACTATAGTCCTACCATTCCTGTTAGGACTTGGTTGTATTGTAAAGGCCTTAAGAAACAATTTAATCTCTTCAGGATGAGGCTTTTGGGTATAAGTTTCTTAAGGTGGGATCACGGTCATTGAGTTCTTATATGTTTATAAGAGAGAAAAGGAGAGGGAATAGTCAGAAACTTATGAACAGTATCACTATTCAAGATCCTCTCTCCACTTTTATGATGGCTTTGACCATCCACATAGCCAGAATTGTGAGTAAAATGAACCTTAACTCAGATTCAGAGTGCCTGGTATTTCTTTAAACAATGCAATAATGGATTAAAGAAAGAAAAGGAAAATTGATTTTAAAAAGCTACTCAGTATGAGAAACAGAAC